>CM052221.1:15474792-15754932 GCA_028454225.1 Lasioglossum leucozonium | reverse complement strand
CTCTCTCGTTCGGTTCGGAGGGACGTAGGCAAAACTTGCCACGTCACAGTATGTAAACAAATGCAAAAATATTTTATTGAAATAGACGCGAGCCAGTATACAATTTACCAATGTCGTTTGTGATTAATTCTTGTTGTAGACATCTGCGATCAGTTGCGCGAAAAGGGCGAGCTCAAGAGAGTGAAATCCGAGGAGAGCGCAGAACACTTGAAAACCCCGCTCAAGTGCCACAAATGCTCCTATACTCCGAAAAATATGCCCGAATTAAAGAGACACTTGTTGTCGCATTTACCGAGTCAAAGAAGTATCTTATAGTTGAAATAATTTCTATCCACCGAATTAGAAGTTTTCTTTTTTTCCATTTACATCACTCTCAGTTAACGCGTCCCCAGTTACGCTCTCTATTTACCGAAAAGTAACATAGTAGAAATTTGTAACGGCAGCCTTGTTAAAAATGCGACCTTTAGAATAGACAGAGTTTACGTCATGTACGATAAGATTGTAGATTAAAACAAATACATTGTTTTGTACATACTTACTGCAGTTAATTGCAATCCTCGCTCCAATTAACATTCTCATTAGGGATAAGGACAGGAGCTAATGTCGAATTGATAACACAAAGGTATACGGTATTTCGGAAAATTTACTATAAATAAATTTGATGTTAATATTAATAGGTCTTGTCGCCTATATAATATCAATTACATTCTAACTATTTACAGAGTCTTCTTATCCGATGTGAACTATTCAAGTGTGTACAAGGTGAACCGTTTTGTGTGAGGTGTTGTGTCGGGTGACTGTGTGTGAGCGTGTGAGTGTACATTAGTCTGTATACATTTAGTAATACTGCAATTAATAGTTGAACCGTCCTTGTCACGCCGAAACGGTAGGCAATAGAATATAATCGCAAGGCCATGGTTGTTATTGCTTGCGTGTTTGAAAATTAGCGCATCTCGTGAAACGATCTCCACTTTATCTTCAATTATTCTTGTCTCATATACGTGAAACAACAATTCTCGCCAGGTTTTCGCATTTTTGTTTTTTAAGTATTATCCACGCTCGCGAGCGATATAAATTAAATTAGCTACGGTACTCTGGTGTCGCGTTGACAGTTGTGTCGTCTCTCTCAACAAATTACGGCTAGAGATTTCTTAAGTTTTCTCGGCTAGAGTTGCGAGTGTGGAGCTATAATACAAAAGGGGGGGTTTCGCGCGTTCTGCTGACAACGCCGAGCGCCGGCCCCTTACTCCGGGGTGTGTCAGGAATCTCAGTGATTGGCCAGTCTCTCTCTCGCGGTTGAAAGGGTTGCGAACAAAACGAAACGAAACGGGGAAAAACGCAAAATTATTTAAATACAATAAAAGGCGACCCACCCCCGTCTATCTGTGTCCCCGTCGGCCTGCGCTCGGATGTCGCGACACGCGTTTCCCACGTGAAAGTTTGCAACGTCTGCATAAAACGTAGAACCTGCAAAGTTTACCAACGGTGGAAACGCGTTGAAAGCGTGCGCCGTGTCACCGACCCCCGTGTGATTAAACGCCTCCGGGGGGGTCGATAGAACGGCGACGCTGCGACGCGCTCTTTCTTCGCGGGGGGGAACGAAGCGAGGGTTCGCGTCGACGTCAGCGAGGAACTTTTTAATCGGACGTAGCCGTGAACGCGATCGAAGCTCCTTGTGGCGTTCGAACGATCCACACGGACGCAGCTTCGGAAATTTAGCTGGTCGACGGACTCGGTGCTTCGTGTTCGAGAAGAAAGATCGCGCCGACGATCTTGGGTGACCGGCTTATCCGCAAAGCGGTGCGTGATCTTGTCCTACGCGGAACGGCCATGGCGAGCGAACAAACGCAGCTGCAAAACCAGCAATCCTCCAACGTATAGCTGGTTACAGAAAATGTTCAGCCAGATATACACGCAAGAGATATCGGGTAGCACTGCAAGACTTCAGGACCTCGTCGAAAGAATAATACAACGTCAATTACAGCGGATATTAACGAGAATATTAGGTAAGAAAGTAGATGAGAACTATTTCATTTATATCGAGACAATCATGAATTTTTTTCGTAAAAAGAGAACACTAAGACAATCCTGAAGGCTGCAGCGAGAAAACACGTTTGCGCACGGCTCGCCCATCGTCGTGGTAAGATAGGGGACTCGGATGGAGCGACTGGATACCATTCAAGACAGTCTTCCCTTGTGATAATTTAAACTGCTCCCTCATCATCCAACCTATCACGGACAGCAGCTATCGGAGCAGAGGCCGCGCGCGTACTTGATCGGCAAATACGCTATTTCAAGCCTTAGCTCCAAAATAGCCGACTGTCTTACCACCCAATGAGCCTACACCAACAGACGCGAGTCTGTTGCCCGCGTACAACCCCAACAACATTCGGCGCAGCTACTCGCATCTGCTTACACGTTCGTTAACCGATGCGGCAGTTCATGTATGCGTCTACCAAAAGTGCCGTGGACAAACATGTGCGGTCCGATCTCGAGCTAAGTGGGGCCGAACATATTCCGACGTTAGGCCGTTCACCGCGTCGACTACTACCCCTCCGTGACCAGGGCAGAGAAAATCGGGAAACGACGACGATTCGGGGCGAGAAGGGATCGGGGTACAAGGCTAACAACAAGAACAACAACAACAACTATCTGGGATTCCTCCGCGCGATCGATTCTCACTATAATTGAAGGAAGAAGAGACGGGGGGATGACGGCGGATTGGTCGTCGGGGCCGCGAGCCACACTTTCGCCCGCAAGCACCGTGCGTGACACGCCAAAAGCGGTCATTTTGGAAAGCCACTGGGCGCAAGGACAATGCCGATCCGCAAGCGGACCACCATTATTTCGAGCATACTCGCGTTGCGTCACGGACCCGACGATCGACCCGTCTCTCCTCCCGGGTCTCTCCTTCCGAATACCCTGTTTAAGTCTCCTAAGTGTCGCGCGAAGGAGGAGAACGAGTGGGAAAACGGGGGTGGTAGGAACGCGAGAATATGGGGAGTTTGCGGAGGGGGTGTTTCTTACGCGTATAATACAAACGGGTCACGGAACGGGTCGCGCGCGCGATCCAGTCGTCTGCCGTGTGTGTGTCTGTGTGTTCGTAGGTAACGTCAATGAAATGATTAAACCTAAGCGCGCGGTACCGGCCTAAAATCTACGGACGAACGAGTTCTTTCCTTCCTCTCTCTGTCTGCTTTATACACGATTTTTCCCTAACTACTATTCACAAGTCATAAATACTTTGTATATCTGTATATGCATATATGTCAGTGTATATATATATATACTTTTATAGAATATCTATATAAGATATAGAATATTTATGTATAGATAAATATACAGGTATCGTACAAGTCTCCGTCGGTGACGACTGGATCGCGGGCGCGCGTACGAGGTGTAGCGTCTCGGAGCGTGTCGTAACGCGGCAGTATTTACAAGAATACCTAGAGTATTATTTTACGCCTAAGGACGATTTTAATATTAAATATATATATATATATATATCTATGTATATATGTATACTCGCGGAACGCAATATTCTTTTTACACGAGGTTGCATGACGCGTGTACACGCGACCGTTTGTACGTTTGGCGCGTGCACACGCGTACGCGAGCACGACGTTCTAGCGAACGGTTTTTTTTCTTTTAATAGTAAAGTAGTAGCGGTAGCAACGGTAGTAACTAGTAAATAATAGTCGCAGTGGTGGTAGCGGTAGTGATACTAGCAAGTCTGTGTGTATGTTTAAATCCCTAAGTTTAAACGCGCGGCATTTTTGTCTAGATCCTTGGATATATCTCTCTTTTTCTCGCGGGAACGTAAAAACACGGACGATAAATAAATAGATCGCGGGACAAACACGATAATGCAATAAATTAAAGGAAAGTCGCGTAGACGGAGAGATACGAAAAAAAAGAAGAATAACGAAACGATACGGGAACGAACGAAAAAAAGAAAGAAAAATAATAATATTAATAATAATAAGTGGTCGTAATAATAGTAAACGGAACACATGAAACGGAAGTTGCTTAAATAACGCGTCGAGAACGTTACGAGAGGGTGCAAAATACTTATGTCGGTAATACACGGCGAAGTAGTTAATAATAATAGAACATTAACGATATCTAAACCGTAGCGCGGCGGCACTAAACACTAGGAAAATTATACTAATAGTAAGAATGATAACGACGATATAGTTTTTCGAACGCGAGCAACGCACTTGCTTAAGTGTGTGACGTGTACGTGTACGTGTTTTCTCTAGTGTACGCGTGTAGCTTCGCATCTAAACGGGGTACTACATCTCTTAAAGCTATCCTTTTAATTCTCTATCATCTATCTACCTAACACAGGCATGTCCAAGCTCCCGAGCTTAAGCTCTACCACGCGTTCTGTCTATCTCTCCCTCGCTCTCTCTGTACGAAGCGTAACGATTTCCGCTATTCGCGAAACGATACCCACGCCGAGTACGAGCATTTTCTTTCGAAGTATCGTATCCCGTTTAGCGGAACAGCCTCGAAAGTATACGGGGAGGGTGTAACTAATCCAGTCTGTCTAAAAATGAACGAATAGCAACGGTGCTTTCTGCTGCGTCAATGCGAATTTCTGAGGAGCGAACCTTTCGCGCACTTATTCGGATTCGAAACGAATTTTTTCGAAACAATTCTTTGCGGTGATTCGGGCTTCGTGTTTGAGAGCGGATTGAACGGGATCAAAGAGTTAAGCGCCAACCAGTATTATAACCCGGGAGATCTTGCAAGGAGACGAACAATAATTTCGTTCTGTGTGCACAAATGTTTGCATAGGTTTCACCTGAATAAGTGCGTTTCGTCACGATTCTTTGGGTTCGATCGCGCTGTACTTTGTGGACAGACAGAAATCGTCCCCACAAAGCCGTATTACGAACAATAAAAACGTTACGGTTTTTTCTTTTCTTTTTTTCTTTTAACCAGATTGATGAACTTAGTTGGCCTGAACGGGCTCCAGAGGCAGCCGAACAGCTTCGGCCAAAGAGAGAAAAAGAGAGAGACTCGCGGAGGGAGATAGCAGCTCGTAGCAGGGCTCCTCCACCCGTGGACATCGCTGACCTAATTTGTGTGCAACGGTCACTGTGTCTCTAGTTTTCCGACGAAAGACTAGAGCTTCGTTACTCCCCTCCAATTCCCACCGCTCCTCTTTGTACAACAAACGTTCTTTCCCCGCTTTTTCCTTTTTTTTTTTGCTTTTTGTTCATACTCCCCGAAAAAAACCACTCGAAGTCTTGCCTTCGATCGCGATCCGGGAGGATCGCGGTTCTTTCAGTTCCCGGCGATACGCGCGCAAGCACACACATGCACACGCAAACAATCGCTCTCATTCTCTCTCTCTCTCTCGCTCGCTCGCTCGCTCGCTCAATTTCACTCTCATACACACGCGCACACGTTGTTCGATTCGAGACAAGTCCGCAGAGGCCAAAGACCGGGGAAGGCGATGTCGCGAGAAAAAATTCAGAACTAAAGACGAAAAAACATTTCTCTGTAGTTTGTTTATCTCTCTCTCGCGCGCGCGTGAAGAAAAACCGCGGTCGGACAACGATTTTTGTACCTACGAAATATAATCTATCTATACGTCTACGTAACTATATAGAACACTATTTATACAATCGGTGAACGATTTTACGATGCCTGCTCTTCGATTGAAAAAACGCGCTAAATATTTACAAAGTTCCGAGAGGATACGGGGCAACGAACAACGAGAGATGAATACTGTAGAACATGAAGAGAGCAAAGGCGGGCTCGGAACAACACGCGATATTCCGAGAACCCCTTCCAGGCGACGTAAAACGGTTCCCCTGTTAAAGCTGCGAAGCGGTACGTTGTCCCCCGACGCGTTTTTCCGGACAATTTTTGGTTAACTTCGACTATAATAAATTGACGGCTAGACCCTAGGCGGGACCGGCAACGATCGGGAATACCTCTCACCGTCGTTGCCGGTCTACCAGTTTCTAAAAATCTCGTCTTCTCTCTCAATTCGCTAGATAATTTTGGCTATATTTGGAACAAAACCGCTTGCGCACGCCGCTCGAATGCCCGTGCCCGCGATCGGATCGCCTCTCGTTTGCTCGCGTCTCGAAATTTCCGCGAGCTGCTAGTTTTTCTAGTGTTTCTTTTGGTAATTTTGACTACAAATTCTATCTCTCTCTTTCTCTCGACTACCGAATCGTTTTCGAATAAATTTTCTTCGCCGTTTTATCGTTCGGCCGATCTCGATCGCTGAAACAACCGGCTTCGGGCAGCGAGCGTGTGCGCGCGAGCACGCACGTGCTGTGCGATTGCGCACAACTCTCGAATACCTTGGCTAAAAAGTCTCGCTATTTTTCGCACGTGTCTGTGTTCGCGTGCAGCAACGAGCGTGCAGTCTCTGAATCTAGGTTCCCCGAGCAATCGACAATAAATACGGAACTATAAACAACGCATTCTCGCTGCACAATACACGCGGTTTTACTCTCCCCCCCCCCCCCCCCCCCGCCCCTCGAGCAGCGCGCGCGATCACCTCGAAGGGGGTATTATTCTTTCGACTTTCAATTGGTTCACCTAGAAAATTTTCACCTAAACTGTACAATAACGCACGCTTCGATCGCGCTGCGTGGAACGCTTAAACTTATACCCTAAGAACGTATCATTTTTCTTAACGACGAGTCACGATTATCCTAAATCGAATCATCTATTTGGAATCGCCAACCCCTGGGCCATGTTACAAGCGGTCGGTTGTGTCGCGCCTCGCGGACTTTCACGGTTCGCACATAGTCTATACAGGATGAAAACCTTTTCCTTCTTCTCGTACTCATCTATCCTCTCCAGGCTTTCTTTCGTCCTTTCTCCTTCGTTCCGTGAAAAGCGATCAGTGTTCAGTCTTCTTTGTTTACGCGGTGGTCTCCTGCAGGCCGTAGTAATGGACTCGCATGTTCTCGATTGCTCTACACCACTCCAATGCGAATCCCTCGGGATCTTCGAGATAGTAGGTTCTGTTTGGCTGTAACCAGACGGGAAAACAAGTTGACGCGTGATTCCCATTGCTGAAATACCGGCCGGTGTAAACAAGGGTAATCGAACCGGGCCAAGGTCTGTTTTGCTATTATCGCCGCAAGTAATTTATTTTTAATCGTGGTAAACACCGACCGGTAAACAAATCTGCGTAGACATGAACAGTCTAGAGTCTAGTGAGAGATGTACGGCTAAACGTTATTTCGATCTCTACTTGTTTTGATTGCACACGAGTCTACGGAGCTAAGATGCTATAGTAGAGCAGGCATAGTGATAAGCCGACCCGCAAGATATTTCCCCTTCTGTGTTGCTCTACGTTGAAGGGCGATCTTATTGGACGTTAGCTACGATAGTATGATTTTGTTATAATCGATGCAGACAATTTTTACTTTGAATAAAGACCTACATTCTAGAGCGAGAAGGGTAACGGAGGAGAATAATATCTGAGAAAGAGACTCACTGTGTGGACGAAGAAGATCTTGAAACTCTTCGGCTCGACCCTGAGTTCGGGGCTCCAGGGTATCTCGCCCTTGAGCACCATGTTGACAGGGTCGACGTAGTATAGGTGTGGTCCGGTGGTGAGCAGGAGCATCCTCCGTCTGGCGAAGAGGCCTTTCCTCTTGTTGACGAATCCCTGTTTCAGTATAAGGTTGCCCTCGACGAAAACGTCCCACTGGTTGGAGGTGCGCTGCTTCTCCATCCGGTTCCTGATCTCGTCTGGCGTCAGATCGGCGATGTTACCGTCGGCGTTGGTCGTCAGTCTCCTCGGCTGCTTCTCGACGACCGTGTTGGTCGGCGCGGGTTTCTCGCGCTCGGTGGTCGCGTCCTCGTCGTCGTCGTCGTCGTCGTCCTCACCGATACCCAAACCGAGAAGCCTGGTAAGCTGTTTATCGTCGAGGCCGGGTTCAAGGTGATCGGGAACCCTGTACTGCGATCTGAGCTCTTCGTGTTCCGACGTGCCAGGCAAGTAGGGGTAGATCGGCGGCGGTGTCTGCTCGTGTAGGGTCTCGAAGTCGACGCCCTCGAAGAACGGGTGCGCCCTGATGCTTGGGTATCCGGCGCCATGCTCGTCCTGGGCGCCCAACCTCTTGCCCGACTCGAGCACCAGCAGCTGGCTGACCAACGATCTCGCCAACTCGCAGAAACCGTCGGGGATCTCGTACTCGAGCTTCAGGATCTTTTGGAATATCATGTACTCGCTCCTCGAGCGGAACGGTGGCAGACCGGCGACCATCTGGTAGACTATACAGCCAAGAGCCCAGAGGTCGCTGGCTCTGCTCGCTGTCTTGTCCGTTAAAAGTTCCGGCGACACGTAATGGGCGGTACCGACAAACGAGAACCTGCGTCCTCTTCTGTAATGTTGTTGTTGTTGCTGTTCCAGCTGTTGTTGTTGTTGCTGTCCGTCCGCTGCGCTGTGCGTCAGCACCGTCTCCGGGTCCTTCAGGATCTTCGCGCTGCCGAAGTCGGTGATGAGCACGTGCATCTTCTCGTCCAGCAGTATGTTCTCCGGCTTCAGATCCCGGTGGATGATCCCGAGACCGTGAAGGTACTCGAGACCGCGCAGGATCTCCGCCGAGTAGAACTTGGTACACTCGATGTCGAACGAGCCGACCTTGTTGATGTAAGGCAGGAGCTCACCGTTCTTTGCGTACGATAGGACGAAATAGAGTCTTTCCACGTCTTGGAACGTACAGAACAGGCGCACGAACGAGTGTTTCGCGCCCGCGAGCATGTTCAGCACTTCCTTCTCCAGCTTCACGTACTCGGTCTTCTTCTCCTTGATGATGTGACGCTTGTCGCACACTTTGATCGCGTACTCCTTGCTGGTGTGGATGTCCTTGGCGAGGTAAACCTTCGATCAAAGAAAAACCATTCGTTTCAGACCTAAGTTCATCATCCTCCTCCTCGATTAGACTAGAGTATCCGAAATTATTCATCCGATCTCATTTACTCGGAGGAACGTTAAAAATATATGTATATATATATATATCCCAACGGTTCTACTTCTCGATAATCGAATTACTCGCGTCAACGATTTCGACCGGAGCAGTTTCTCCGTCGGTGGATAGTAATTACCGAAAATGTCGGGGGATCATTTGATCTAGGATAACCAAATTCGTGGCACGGCGAAGGAGAGGCCGGTTAAGTCGAGAACAGTAGTTAGATCGATACTCCTCCGAACTAGGGGTCGCGCGTACAGAAAAAAGTTCCCGCGGATAGAAAGTTTCGTAACGAGGGGGAGAAAAGTTTGAGAATCACTGGACGGGAGGGATATATAGGGTAGGCGGGAGAGAGAGAATGCCTCCTCTCCTCTTTGCCATTCCTGGTCGGTGTTAATTCGGAGCTTCTTAATGATTTAATCGAGTTAATGGTATAATACACTTACGGTGGAGAAGCTTCCCTCGCCGATCACCTTGCCAAAGATGAAGTCCTTGGGAGTCCGCTTGTGCGTTGGCGGGTTGATGGTGGTAAGGGCCGGGTTCGTGGTCGGCGAAACCCGGGGCGCCAGGGTGTTGGCTGGCGCAACCACACCATTGGTCACGTCGTTCGTTGGTGGAGACATTTTGGACACCGGCCCCTCCACCGTTACTGCCGGCTGTGGCGAAACGGTAAGCGCCTGGTTCGCCACACGCTGCAACAAAAACGTCCACGACTTAATTACCAAACAGTTCCGCTACTCGCAGTCTATGCTCGCAGTCAAAGCTACGAATAGAGCATCGATAACCGCGCGAGAAATCTGCTTCCAACTCGTTCAAGCGACCATCCCCCAAGGTTCTACCTTCGCTATTTCTAACCTGGCAGTTTTCGAGGCCCCGGACTATAACGCGCTAACGATTTGAACGGTATCTCGGGAGTTCTTTGCGATGATTCGAAGCAAGAGCGTTCGTGGGACAGAGGAGAAGGCACGAACTCGCGCGTCCGGGTGCTTAACTCCTCTCATCCGCCAGCGATCGTCCGGAAATCAGGCGCCGGAAGTGACGTCACCGAGGCCCACACGTGGCTACGTCGTGCAGGTCAGGATGACGGGCTTGTACTCCGTCGAGATCCGTTCCGCGCGTGGAACGAAAGTGGAGAAACGGTGCGTGCGTGCGTGCGTGCGTTCATTCGTTCGTGCGTGCGTAGCGTTCGTGTATCCCACGCACGTTGGGACGTTTCAAGGCTGCGCAGGTCAACCTATTGCGAAAGACTAATTGATCGAAGAATCGTTCTAGCGCGAATAGCCTGGCCCAGATTCGACAAACTTGGACGACCGCGAGCAAATAAAAGTGGCAGCGAAGCGTTCCGCGGGTTTGGAATGGCGCGCGAGCGCCATAAACAAGGGAACGACTGGTGGACAGCAACAGTGAACGAACCGTCGATGTTCGGGACCTTATCGCGACAGCGCATTCAACGTTCGCGGACCTAGTTTCCCCGCGAGCAGGACAATGGAGCCCGAAGACAGTGTGCTCTCGTTTAACAATACAGACAGATAGAGAGAGCGAGCGAGCGAGCAAGCGAGGGAGAGAGACTGGGTTCCCCCGAAGTCAGGGACCCCGCAAACATTTGAGATGGCCGCCGCTAATGCTGACCTTCGACTGTGGCAAACAATGGCCCCCTTCGATAACGGAAGAGCCGACCTCCCGCGATCGAGAGGGCTACTTTGTAATTGGAAATGATTCCCTCGTGAAAGGTTCGCCGCGGTCTTACATATTTACGTCTCAGGGGCTACTCTAATGGAAGATGCTACACGGCCGCCGCCGCCGCCGAAGAATACATCTTCGGCGTAATTGGCCCCACGGAAACGCATCTCGCGACGGATGCCTTTCTACCTGTGAGCATAATGGGGTCAACGAAACCGGGACCTGATCAAACGATATATAGAGGGCTTTCTCTCTCTCTCTCTCTCTCGTTCTACGGTCATGAAATTCAATGAAACCTGAAGGGTGCGATGCGGAGAGGCCACACACGAGGGACCTCTACGCGTCGTACTGCCGCACGTACACACATACGCGATTTTTAAACGGCGATCGTTTCATTTCCGGACCGAAAGACGATCGCCACGACCCTTTTCGCCTGCTGTTTCCTTCGTCCCATTACCATTCTATACTTCCGCCGAAAGACGGATCCCGGCGTTATATACCGATGCCCCGTCACAAAAGAAAGGAACAAGTTCTCATCCTTGAACATGGGAATCCGGATGATCCTCAAAATCTGGCTCTTTCTTTCTCTCGGCGTCGCGTTGACCGATCGTCTCGCCCAGTCTACCCCGGTATTTGACCGTTTCGAAACCCCGGGTGTTGCACGCTCTTTGACTCTCTCGAGACAATCTTCGCCAGACTCCTCTCTCACGGGAGGGACCGAGTCGCAAGAATGTGATGTTAACGGGACACGTAAATATCGATGACATCTTAACGAGCTGCCGAAAACGAGAGACTGAGAACAGCCACGGTGGAAAGAGGGACTTGGTCGAAGGCCGGGTCAAAGTACCGCGGGCCACACGGTGAATAACGTCGAGATAGGGGCGATAAATGCACACACAACACGGCTCAATTTCGTGCTGCACGGACGTTCACAAGGGTTGATCATCCATCACTTTTCGTGAACGCCGGAAGGAAGGTCTTGGAGGGCTACGACACTCGGTTACGATATCTCTCTCTCTCTCTCTCTCCAACTCCAAAAGCTGCACACGACTTATTAGGTGGAGGGGATGTGACGGCTCCCAAAACGACGTAACCCGACCGTTTCACGTGAAAAGACACTCGGTGCCGCGCGATGCTATCTGAACCGAATCTATTATCTCTGTCAGTTTCTTCGAGCACGGCGAACGTAGGAAGGTCTCTCCGTGAGAGAGACAACCGAGAAGAATTGGCGGGCTATCGAGTTCCCAAAGCAGTTCGCAGACAGTCACCGTCCGTCCGTCCGTCCGTCCGTCCGGCTGACCAACCCCTTCTTGTAGGGGTTCGACGAATTAATCAAGGAAACCGTGGGCAACTGGTTCGAGACATCAGACACCGCAGGAGAGGAGACAGCCAGCCGGCCAGAAAGAAGGAGGAGGGACTTATATTTAGAACGCTGAAAACGCAAGTCGGCAAGGCCCTTTCTTCATCCTCTCCGTACACCTTTCCTCGTTCTTCTTCCCAGGCCGGTTACGAGGCGGGCCCCACGGCGTCAACCATCCGTGTCAGGCCGTCGACCTCGTCGAGCATTTGCCCGAGAGCCACCCAGCAGCGGCCCTATTCCCTCTGTGCTCGGCTGGGCTTTCGATTTGCCCCGCTAGTTTATTTATTTGCTTATCTATTCCTTGGTCCCCTGACTCTCTCCGTCCCTGCCCACCCCCACGTGTACGCGAGCAAGCGTGCGCGTGCGATCTCCGCCGCCTCTATCTCAATCGCAAACGCCGCTCCCCTCTCGAGAAGGGATAACCGCCAACGGATCCGGGGCAACGTCGATCACCGGATATCAACGCGAGAGAGAGAAGTATCCCGCCGGTCGGGCTAAAGGGATTTGGAATAATGAATATACTAACTAACGTCCCTCCAGACGACCTCGCAATTTGCTTAGATCGTAGATACGCGCAGGATAAGGCCGCGCCGCTCGAGGATTGGAAGTTTGTCGCTAGCGAGTAGAATTCCGCGCAGAATGTTGTCGCAGTCGAAATAAATCGTCCGAGAGGACAAGCTCTCGAACGCAACCTTGTTCGGAGGCGCTCGCGAACGACCCTGCGACACTTTCCCGTTCCCTCGGAATAAGTCTCGAGGACGCGGCGTGCCGTGCCGCGGCGATTCGCTTCGCTCGGATAGGGGAGGGGAGCGGAAGAGGGCAAGCGGGGCAGCGGTCGCGCGAAAAATGCGCGACAAGTACGGCCGGGCAAATTCGCCGGAAGGAAGCAGAGGCGAGAGGAGGCGAGTCCCGCGCGACAACGGCTTCCTCCCGGTCTTTTCGAAACGAATAACTTCGGGCCGTTAAACTCTTTCTCGTTCTGTTCCTCCTCCTCCTCGAACGCCGCGCGTTTGTCCACACGACGAAGACAACGATGACCGTCGACGACGACGACGACGACGACGACGACGACGCTCTAAGTATGAACATGCTCCTCCCGCGATCGCTGAATCACCCTGTACATACACACAAGCCAGCAGCATTCCAACGGACATTCTAATTTTAGCCTTACTGGTCTCGTCTCGTTCTCTCGCGGAGGCGCGCATTCTCTCGGAGTCCGCGCGCCTCTCGTAACGCTCGATCTGGCTCTCTCCGTCTCTCTCCCTCTCCGGCGAACCGAGCGGCAGCTTGTGTTTTTTGCGCTAGCTGCAGAGTGCTGCCCTCTGCCGATGGTACGCGACACTTTCCTCTCTTTCCTCCTTTCCCTTGGCGCGCCACGCGAAGTCGGGAAGACGGCGGCGCGGGAGGAGGACGAGGACGCCGAGGACGAGGACGACGACGAGGAGGAGGAGGTGGTGGTGGAGAACGACGCGCGCGCGGAGGGAGGAGAGAGCAATGATCGTAGAGAGACCCTTCCCTCCCTTTGCTCCGCGCCCTTCTGGCCCACCCCCTGCCGCGACCCGACGCATCGGCTTTTCGCCGGCTACCAGAAGGGACTACGCCTATTGGCGCAGGCGGCCAGCACTTTTGCCCGTGAATGAGATGTTTTGCATTCGCAGACGCTGAGAAACGTGTCGCGCGCGCTTGCTCCGCGACTAAATTGGAACACGCCACGGCGCGCGGTGCCCGCCCGAGAGACCCGAGACTAATAAAAGGGCCTACGCCGAGAGAGTAGAGAGAGAAAGAAAGGGAGAGAGAGAGAGCCGCGTCGATTTTCGTAGAGGGTCGATACCGCGTCTCGCCACGAATGAATTCTTTCATTCCGTGCACCTGATACGCCTCGTTTGCCCGGCTCTGGCTATCCTCCTCCCGGAATGCTCTGTTAGTTACGTGCCCGTCTAACAATGCGACCAGATTCTACGAAAATTCTCGACGCGTCCACTGTCACACCGTCGCGCCGCCACCCTTTACGAGCGCACACTAATTTCCACGATTCCCTGAACAATACTCCCTTTGCCGCGCGTTCTTAAAACGTTTCAAGCGTCGTATCGAGTTTCAAATTATGATTGCACGAGTAACCGCGTCAAATGAAAATATCCCACTAACGTGACCGGCTAAAAAAAGAATATAAAAAAAGAAGCGCACTACTGGACGATCGTATTCTTTTCTGTTGCGATGTTGATAAATGTTGGTCGTGGAGCACGCGGAGAATTAGCATGACCGTCATAGCTACTCGTTTGCTACTATTATGAAAGTAAATGACTCGAAAGATTTTGTTAAATTGAAGCTTGGTTGTATCAATGTATCATTTGTTGTACCAGTATGAGTAGGGTTTTCGGGGGAACTAATAGCAACAGTCGTTCTCCAATATAGTATTCCGACTTCGTTGCTCTTCTATATAGACACTACCGAGACTTTGTACCAAGAGGATTCGTGACAGCAACGTTTCTAATATTCATATTACGTCACTCTCACACACACACACGCAATCTCGTTCTAGGGGAATTAAAACAGTTTACTAGCGTGCAAGAAAACAAGTGCAGGGGAATGTGTGTGTGTGTGTGTGTGCACTTGTGTGTGTGTGCACTTGTGTGTGTGTAAGTTCTGTCAAACTAATCTACGCAAAAGGTTATAGGTTGCACGAAATCCAGCTAGCAGAATGAGGAGGGAGAGCGAGACTAGTTTCTTCGAGCCTGGGGGCTCGAAGCTGTTCTCAAAGCGCGCAAATAACGGTTGCATAAACCCGCGAGAAAAAGAAAACGAGCAAGACCGTCTAAACACTGTCGACCGATCGACCGAGTTGAAATTATGCCATAACCCTGTATCAACAAGCGCGGATATCGATCGACAAAAAAAATTTGACTTTTGCAGATTTTCGGAATCGCACTGTCGAAAACTATCGCTAGCCGTCCGTAAAAATGTTTTTCTTTTTTTTTCGGAAGAATCGAGATAAGCGCGGTTCGAGACAAAGATCGGGCTACGTCATGACCGAGACGGCCACAAAACTGTTTGCTTTCACATCGTATCGTATAAACAAGCGGTCGATCCAAACATGTTTTTTCGGTCGCGGATGTCGATGGCCGTTATAACGACGCTCGCCGTCTCTCTCTCTGCCCGTCGTGACGGTGGTCCCGAGTGTGTGGCGAATTTATACGATCATTCAGGGTTCACGTGTATCGCGGCGGTCGAGTTGCTCGACCTCGCGACCAATTCTCGTCGCTTTCCAATATTCACGACGATTTTCGACCCTGTCCGAAACTACGCAACCCTAAGGTTCTCGAATTGTCCCACAAACCTATTTACATAGTTTAGCGCGCGCAGAGTTTGGCGTTATTCGTATAAAATTTTTATCAATGAATAACGCTTGAAATATTATTCGTTATTGCTACAGTCAGTGTAGTCTAGCGATTGGAACAAACCTGCTGGCTAAAGTCGTAAAGCAATTGTTTCTTCGTGCGTATTCGGCTCGTCGTTGACATACATAGCGATCGAGGATCGAGACACTTTGTTGTACAATAATTATCGCGAATTACAAATAATAAAGATAACTGGTAAATAGATTTAGTTGATACGAAATAATTTTTGTAGCGAGCTCTGCACGCGCGGGAACACGGTTATCGAAATTCCGCGGAAATTCGATTCCGTTCGAATATCTGTTTACGTTCGGTGAAACTGCTCGCGGGGAGATCGCGAGAGCCGATCCTGATTTATTCCAGATAAAAAGCCAAGGACGTCTGCGCGCACTAGTTTCCACTATCTATAAATCTTGATCGCCTAACGATACATGTCGAGCGACGTACACATCCGACAAACGCCGACGAGAATTTAAAATTTGAAACAGTTTTTTCGCCGCGAGCGCGTTTCTGGTTCCGAGACGAATATTCATGACGAATGCTGATTTGACTAGCGTTCCTACTAGTCTGTGTACCGAGCTTCGTCTACGCGTCTGTCAAACAGAGGGGCGCTCCGTTTCTTTTTTTTTTTTTGTTGCCAGAGTATCGCGATACAACCGTCAGAAAGTTCGATCTGCGGTGTCAGATATATTTAACGTTTTCACGGGGAGCCTTCTCTCTCTCGTTTAAAGATGCCTGCGGTCGGTTAACGTAAACAACTTTCGAACGCGGCGTCGAGATTACGTGCCTGCCAGTTTTTTCGAACCGGACGAATTTATTTAAATCCGAGCGAACGTAAATTATTCATGCTTCGACGCGGTAAGTCGGCCCTTCCTTTTTCTTTCCTCGCTTCCTCCTTTTCGCGCGCTCTCTCTCTCCCACTTCGAAAGACGTCAAAAATTTACACGAAATTTCCGAGAGAACCCGGAGACCACGAATCGTAAATACGACTATCACGCGAATATTATTATCGCACGCTCGATACTTGGCGTTTCCGAACGCGCGAGGAAGACAGACACGAATTATTTTTTTACGTGAAAAAATTAGTGGATTCGCGCAGGTATCGGGAAATTCCGAAAATTATTGTTCGAGAATCGAGTATCAAAAATTTTCGGCCAACTCTAAAAATTAGTCGTTTCACGAAAACACTCAGGGGGGAGGAGGGGTCGCTAGAAAAATAAACACGTAGAGTCGGAAGCATTTCCGATGGGAGACGCGCCTTTTCCGAGAGCAATGCTACCCGCACGTTCCTTTGTCAGACGCGTTTCGTGGTCCGTGGGAACGTCGTCTCGGACGCTTCTCAGATATTGTATACAACGGATTACTCGGGGCCCCGAATCGCTCCGGCGAGAGAGAGATTTCTTGAAAAACCGAACAATGGGGTTCTCGCGCGCGCGGTTGGTATGCAAACATTGGCCCTTTGTCGCGGCGATGAAGCTGTCTCTCGATGCGACGCGTACCTCTCGTTCGCTTCTCTCTCTCTCGCTCGTCTGGTAAACAGCGTGTCGTGCGTCGAACGGTTTTTCGAGATTCTCGTCCGGTTTCCGTTGGTGCACGGGTCAGATTCACTTGTCCCGCGTAACGAACTGTCTCTGTCGCGAAATTCACACTCGATATCACACCTTCCGCGGAGCCGAGCCCGAGACGACACCATGTTACGCGTCCATTACAGAGGGGGCATTACTTGGGAGAGCGCGCGCGAAATTTCACAGTGTATACTCGCAACAAGAGAGATCGTGTTATACTTTCTTCTTCTCTTACCTTGAATAATTTCTTAAGCCTCCGGTAGCCGCGATGTAATCGCGACACGTACTGCTTGTTGGAATCCAGTTTGAATGATTAAAGCCACAGTTGCGGAAAACGAAAGAATCGGTAACCAAAGAATTTGAGTAACCAAAGAAGAAAAAAAAACTCGTTTTCGGCGTTATATTTTTTTTTCCGTTTGTTTTCGTGTTATGTGTAATTTTTATGTGTTTCTGTATTCGTGTGTACGTGTGTATGTGTGCGCGTAAGATGTGTTTGGTCTGCTTCGTGTTTGATGTGTATTCGTTGCGTGTATTATGGCTGAGTGTACTTTCTGTGGTGTTTGTTTGTTTGTTTTTGAACCAGTGAACTCTCGAGAAACAACCGGGTATGTGTCGCGGCGTCTGTTCGTTGTTAACGATTTTACTTGGCGAATTTCCGTACAGCGTCTCGATAATGCTTCTTTCGGACCAGTCTCGGGTACATATATACACGTATATGTATATGTATAAATATATATATGCATGCGCGGGAACCGAAGAACGAAAAATACGTTCGTGGCCGTTGAGAGCCGTTCGCTTACTGAATCCTACGCCTGGCGTGTCCCGGCTGCTAACCCGCGCTTTCCCCCCCACCATCGACCACTCGTTGGCGGCAAGCCTCACCACTTCTTCGCCCAACCCCACCACCGGACACCCTCCACCACCACCACCCGTCCGGAGACCCGCATCCGGGACCGGCGGTGGGGAGTTCGAGGGGTAGCGGATCCCCCACCGCCGTAGCCCAGCGTCGATGGTAATCTTACCGCGAATCGTAAAGCACGCTTACCCCTGCGGTCAAGTGCGAAAATTGCAATGAAAGCATCGAGACACCACTGACCACTCTTTCTCTTCTCGTCTGGTCCCTGCGCGAGCACCCTTCCCCACGGAAAAAACGGGAAGACACGTATACCGTCATAGTTCCCGCTCGGAATATCAACAAAAGAACGCATGGGAAAGATCGAGCAGAATATCGGAGCAAGCTCTAGATAGCAAAGAACAACGGGCTGTCTCTTACGAGCGTTCGGAGTATTCTATGAGATTGTAAGAAGACATTTGCATACCGATTGGCCTCGAGAGGCCAGCCGGTCGAAGATGCAGCGAGGAAAGCTGTTGAAAGGAGAGCGTCGCGCATTCCTGTATCTCGGGGATTCCGAGAAACCAGTGTTTTTTCCTTCGGCAGAAAGTCATCACGGAACGACCGGATTCGTTAGTTCGCGAATGCATTCGAGCTCGGTAAAAATCGGTGCGCTACATCGACGGGTAAACATTGTGGATACTTTGTCATCATCGACGAGTGTTCGGAGCGACTTTACGTGCGAGTTTGATCGTCGTTCGCCGGGGGTAAAGCGAGAGGTAGAGAGGGTGAGAGGGAGAAAGAGAGAGAGAAGGGTCGGGAGTGGGGCTGGGTCGCGCGGTGGGGAGACTGGCGGGTGGTCGACGGTGGTGGGGACGCGGGGAATCCCGTTCGGTGCGCATGCGCTGGCCTTCTGGTGGGGTTACTCAACCGACGGCGCCAGTATTCTCTTCTTCCTCCCCGCCGCCGTGGAAACTGCTAGCTTGTCGTTGTTGTTGCCTTGGAAGGGAGGGCATGGATCACACGCGCACACTGCCCTGTCTCTCGGTGTGTTTGTTTGTTTATAGTCGCGTTCTGGGAAATACCCGACGCGAGTAACGGACTCCGGCGCGCGCGGAGCCTTGCATTCCCATTCCGGCGTTGCATCCGGTCGGTTCTCCGTCAGTATCATCCGAAGAACGCCTTCCTCAGTCTTCTTCTTCTTCTTCCACTACTACTACACTTCGACGTTGTATTCTTCTTTGCCCCGCCACTTAGCATTCCTTCTTCCCTCTGGCCACTTGTACTCGCACGCCCTTTTAAAGCCTCCTTTTACGTTTATTCGTCCCGTTTTCCGAACGCGGACACGCGTCATCGACATGTTTGTTGCCGATAACAACGGCCAACGAGGAATGGCCACGACTCGGACGCGTGTCTCCAGCCGTTGAGCACCGATTTTCGAATAAACACGCTCCGCGCGTCGATTGTTTCGCTTATTGCGACGTTTTGCTGTCGACTCTCTCGTTCCCTCTCCGGCCCTATGGTTATCGATCTTGCGTTGGGCAACCGAGAAACGCCGCGCCGCGTCGATCCGCTCGGTTTCGTCCCGGCTGCATTCTTTCTGTGTTTACATTTTCTTTCGGAGGGAGTGCATCGGTCGAGGCGTGTCTCCGTGCTTGTTCGACGACTGGCCGGACGCCTGGTCACTATCGCTAGAGACCGATTCTGAAAACGGTCGACAATCGGTATGTCCCGATCACGCCGCACGGGTTGATACGATCTCGGTGCGTACGAGGCCCCGATAAAAAAAGTCGCCGCCCCTCTTTATCGCAAGCCCCCTCGAAAAGTAGTCCACGCGTAATCTGAAGAATGCAGTACATCGGACCGCTCGCGCGCAAACGGTGTTCCTCGTCTCACCGGGTATCTACAAATCGCACAACAAATATTGTACAATGGGATTGTGTAACGGTGCTGTGGCGGCGCCGCACGCGCGTCTGGAAATCCGAGCGTATCGCCACGATAAAAATAAATATCGAAATGACAATGCTATTCTAGTTGAAATAGCGCTACGTTGTCAGCTGGTTGGTGTACGTGCCACCACGGAAGAAGTCCACCTGCTTCGCTGCAGCTCCGCTCCGCGCAGCGCTACGCGGGTAATGAGATTAACGATTTGAATATCGAGCCGAGCAGCCAAGCTGAAAAACGTTCGCGCTCGCTCCCTTGCTCGGTCGCTAGAACTCGCGGCGTGCGTCCGGTTCGGCTCGAACCCGTGACGAATCACCGCGAGCACCGTTGACTATGGTCATCCGTTTCGCAAATCTCGGACCATTTGTCCCGGCCGCGGCCGAAACTACGGTTCCCGTCGTCGCTCCGCTAGCAAACGCTAGCCTCGGGGCCTGCCTGCCTGCCGTTTGACGACACGCATACCGCTTAGCTGCGCCGATTAATATCCGCGGACTGGTCCATTTAATAATATTGTTGTCCCGACGCTCCGCGACCGTCGGTATCTTGTTTACATGTCCGGCCGAGAGAGCTGTCTTACACACGGGACGACAAAGTCCAGCGTATACCGAGAACGGCTTTCGAAGTTGTTGACTCTTCCGCGAATCGGAGGCATTATCGTTTCTTTAAATGAATAATTGCTCGGATCGTTATGTCGTTGCCATGCGAGCCAACGTATGTACTACCCCGCGTTCGATGACTATTTTCTGATTGATCGGATTCTGGGGGGCTAGTCCCGCTTCCTCGTCAGAAATCCCGGACAATTTTCAAGTCATAAGCCGGGAGAAATCACCGGTACGAGCATTCGCGAGTCACACTCTTGATCCCGGTCCAAGTGACTAATCTTTGTTACGATTAGAAATAACCGGTCACACCGCAGCATGCCAGAAATAAGAAATCTATATGTCGATTCCTCGAGAATTAGATCAAACGCGACTATGTATATCCGGACTGCGTTTAAAATAGCGACGCCTAAAAGTTGTACATACTACGTTATTCGAGTAAACAACGATAAACGACGATAGCCGAAGAAATGGCTATTCTAGTTTCAGCGTGTGCAATCGTTCCAAGAAACGCACGCACCGGGCTTATGGCAATAATTTCATAAAGTTTTCTGAGTCACGTATAAACTTTCGCCCCCCTCCCCTCCTCCACCGAAGCGTACATTTTTCTAAAGGAATACATTATTCATGTAATGGGATCGCTGTTCCCGCTGCGTAATAATACATCAAGTGTTTATAGGCGGTGCACACAGGCACGAGCTAGTTGATAGTTGCAGGCAAGTTCAGCCCCGTTTTCGCGCAACTACCGAAGTTCTACTATAAATTGAAGCGAGCTATTGACCCGCGAATTAGAAGTCTGAAACTTCGTTGAGCCTGTGCTACGGCCAATGACCATCGGGCGGGGGAGGGGGCATGGACTAGCAAACGGAGATGAAGAAGTAAAAACGGATTCATGGAAAGATTTCAGCCGGTTACCTCTTAATCGTGTTAATTCGCTCGGAACGGGCTCTGTGGAGAATGTCGGCGCGTCGCGGCGGCATCGGTAAAAATCGCGTCTCGCGAAAAGATTCCACGAATGTACGATACGGAAGCGGCGCGTGGCGATTCGAGGCCGGCCGCCGCGCCACGGGTAAACAAGAGGAGACGAAGGAGAGCGAACCGTGCAGAAGCTTGCACTCTTGTCTCGAGGAACGACCTAAAAAAAACCTTTTATCCCCCGGAGACGCCGGGAGGTTTCCACTGAATCTGTCGTGCAGTCATCGAACTTGGTGGCGTTATTATCGCGATCGTTTGCTCCAATGCCTTCGCGTCCCAGTGTAAACAATGATCCGGCGGCTCGGCGCGACGCGGCAGCCGACGAGCCGATGCCTCACCGCGAGACGCGACGACGCGCTCTCCTCGCCGAGCCCGCGATCTCCGTCGCGCCCCGTGTGTTGCTCCGCTACATAATTAGCACGCGAAAATAGATTTTTGCGAAACGAGCCTGAGCTCCCGCTCTGGTATGTCAATGAAAACAAATCCTTGTTCCCCTTTTTTCCCCTCTACTTCTCCCTTTCTCTTTGTCGAGGCCTGGTAGCTCCGGCGAAGGCCGCCGAATACTGAAATATACTCGCGCCGCGGCGCTGCTGGTTCCGAATAGTCGTATCATTGTTTACCTCGATCCGGCTACCCGAACCCGAGAGAGATCCCACCTTCTCAGATAACCGAGTCGCCTCATTCTTTTTTTTTATCTGCTCACCGCCGTGTTTATTTGGCAAACGAACCGCGATTGACCGAATAGCCCGACGATTCGGTCGATCCTGTTTGCCTTTGATTAGGAGCGCCACGGCCCGCGATTCCCGACAGTCCGCCGTACATAGTACAGTTGTACATACATCGTATTTGCGAAAGCTTTAGCGCCTTTTTCGGCTCCTCGGAAGATCCGAACGAAAACGCCTGCTCCCGGATTTTCGGTGTTAGATCACTTCCCATAATTTGTTACACTCCTTATCTTCGTATATGTATTCAGCTGTTTCGGATCTCTCGCCGAGCCGTTTCCCTTCTTGTCTTCGCGTTTAGTTCAGTTGTCAATATGACTGGACGTCCATATTTTATTTAGACGATAGCTGTAGAGCAACGTTTACCATCTTCTATTCAGAAATAGGCAAAGAATGAGGGCAAATGTTCGACGTTGTGTACATTGTATGAATTAGAAAAGAGTAGTACAGTTAACATTATTGTCGCCGAAGCACAATGTCCACAATCATCGATAATTAAAGACTGTTTGAAAAGACGGCAAGTAAGTTCGTGGGATAGATGTACTCGGTCTTTTTAAAGAACTTCTCTTTTACCTCTACTAATAAGACTTACGGGTTTCCTAATACGTTCGCGAAAGAATAAGAAAGGAAAATATCGCGGGAAGAATGCGCCCGCGGATCGCCGAGGAAGTTGGCTGTCGGGCGAGCGTCATTATCGCTTTCCACTCGATTTCGGGCGTCGAAATTGCACAATTAGAAATTGAGAGCGGGAGCACGAGCATGGGAGGGTTCTCGAAACCGTCAACTATCTGTCTAGCTCCGGGTGAAAAAGGATTGTCGCTAATGGTGTTTACGTAACGAGCGCGGCTCGAGCGGCCTGGAGTGCGTGGATTTCGCGGGAAAAAATCCGCCATCGTTCGGCTCGGGCGAATTCCGCGAAGAAAACGCGGCGCTTGTCACCCCGCAGGCACCCGCGCGGTTTTGATTAATGGAAGGTGGATGTTACGATTTACGAGCGGCGCGGCGGAAAACGCGCGGGTGACTAACGTTACGGGGCCGCCGCGCCGACGGGTTGTATAATATTTAATTTTAGCTAATATGGCCAGCTTATATTTATCGTCTCGTTCGCGGGCGTGCACGCGCCGGTGTTGAGAACAAAGCATTAAAGAGGCACAATTGTGCAAACATCAGAAATGTAATTGGAAAAGTTGCGACACGTGCGCGCCGGCCTTGTTTGTCTAGTGCAGAAATTTCGCGTCGATATCCGACAAATCTGGAGGCCGCTGCGCGAAACCGTAAATCCCGCTCTCTCTTCCCCCTCTCCCCCCTCTCTCTCTCTCTCTCTCTTTCTGTATAGCCGGGATTGCGAAAGTAATACATTTGCGAAGTCACGCGTGCTATACGTTCGCCTGATTCCGCGTGACGTCAAGCACCGACGTGCCCGCCACCGCGAAATATTAAAAAACCACGGGGCCGCGGCGTATAAATTTTCCTCGAGCAACGTGGAAGCAGTCTTTCCGGAGCCATGGCCGAAATGTAACGCCGTATCTAGGTCGAAACGCAGTTTTTCTATCGCCCGTTTATATCGGGCCCGGAGGACGCCCGCTCTTAATCAATTAGCCCCCGCCCCCCCGGGGGAAATAGTTTTCCTCGTAATTTAACCAACTAATTTTCGCGGAGCAGCGGCGCTACGGTTGCTACGCTGTTCCCCCTCGGTGTTTTTAACCGGCGTAAAATTAATGGACGTAGAATGTAGATTGCCGGAGTGGTTAGCAAATGAAACTGGATCATGACGTGGTCATCCTCGCGAGTATCAACGCGGAAGCTTGTATTTAGCGCGGCCGGTGCACCGGCTCGCCGAGCGTGCACACAGCATCTTCAGACCGCGATCTCGCCGCGCTAATGTCGGCTAGTGCCAGAAAACCACTGGAAAATCGGTCACGAGTGACTAATCGCCGAAGAATGGCTACAGAGTTCTTGCTGCTGCTCGCCGCTCTTGCTTCTTGCCGCAGAAACATCAAACCGGCCGGCGCGCGGCGCTGCGTTGAGGCCGAACCTCGACAAAAATTACTTGCCTCTCGATCCGGCCACAGAAAACCGAAACTCTAAATTAAAAACGATTCCAGAAAGAGACTAGATCGACACGGTCGCGAAGAAAGAAAGTTGAAATTCTTAGAATTCCTAACCGGAACATCGTAATTAATTTATAGTCAAGTGAAACGTTATTTGTTGCGGAACATTGTCTGTTATTTTTTCCGATGAATGTCTCTACTTAAATTTGAATGAAATGCACTTTTCGATCAACGTTACTGGTGCCGTACGATCACGCTGGCGCGGTGGCCAGCGCATGCCTCTGAACTGTGGCGCCATCTGCTTCAACCCCCGACGAGACGTAGCGCGTCAGCGAGCCTCGTTGCAGTACGACTGCAATGTGCATCGCAGCGACCCTGACAGAGCTGCGCTGTATGTCCTGGATCCGCGAAAACTGGATTCATAGCGCCCCCATCGCATGAATTTTGTTTATAAATGTAACTAAAGCGAGAAAAAGCGGGACGGAATAGAGAGGAAGTTGAGGAAGGGTTCTTTTCAGAGGGTTGTAACGGGTTTAGCCCTTTGATATTACATGTACTTGTAGGTGAAAAGATGCTCTTTAAAGCTGGGTGGGAGGGTTGCAGTCGGGTCTTAACTGCGGGAAAGTATGTATAATGAGAGAAGCAAAGTACGCTAATTTCGAAACGACTGCGATGCGACTTTTCAGTTTCAAGGCTTTCTGAAAAGATTTCGGAGGAACAGCAAGTTCTATGTCAGCTGAAATACATATAGTCCGCATATTTCGGATTGTATAATTTCACAACTTTATTTTTATTAATTGTACCGAGGATTTCGTGCAGATTTACACTGAAAATAATCGAAGAATTTTAACAGAAGAAAAATCATTATTTTTAGATTTCTATTTTCTGTAAAGATGTGCACGGTGTACGGACATCGTCGCTGAAGGGTTAACTGATACTTGAACGCATGGATCTTGCAAAGAGAGCGAAAACCTGCATTTAGATCGCGCGTTTGCGGATCGTTTTCCGCGTCAAAGCTCCACGTGTTCCTCGGCGCTGTAAGGAGCGGTGGTGTACACAGTCCTTTGTCTCGGAATGGATTAGACGCGCGCGTGCCCTGGGCAAACGCGGCCGCTGATTAATCGTTTATTAAACAGGCGATTATTATGCAAGTCGGCAGCCGTTTCGCGAAGAAGAAATGATGCGCCGCGCCTTTCTTAAGCGTGGCAGACCGCCTGCTCGCGACGACGACGCGACGACGACGACGACGACGATGTAGAAAACGAGCAAAGTAGTAGCCGCGTCATTCGACGCGCATGTAATAATGATACGCGCGATGAAATGCGCTTCCGCGGACCCACCACCTTGTTGGATCGTGGCGATAAGACACAGTCGTGTACGGGGTTCAGATAAACAAATGATCGGCTAATTAATTAATGCAGACAGCCACGGACGGCTCGCGAATAAAGAAGCGACCGTCTTCACGGTCGACAATGATTTCAATCTTTCAGACAGGTGCAATTATAAATTTTCGTGGCTTAACGGTATTGCGCGTTGAAGAAATCTTGGCTATCAGCTGTTCTTATTTTGGCTGTCTTAAAATCGCTTAATTAGGAGGTACGTGGTTTTTCAAGACGGAACGGCAAGAAATTTCGGTTAGAATTATTTTCTACAAGCCGACCTGGTCACCAATACTAACGCATGCCATATAGACGCACGATAATACAGAAAATTTCCTACAGCGATACCGGTAGTTTTCGAGAATACAGTTCTGTCTTGGAAAACGGCAGAAGTGTTCTGAGGAAATTTCTAGCCCCTCTTCGTTTTCCGAAGTTTTCATCGAAACCTGAGCCCTCTTTTTCCAAACGGCCCTCGTTGACATACTGCAGGGTACCGCTGGCGACAGAAAGTCGGCATATGGTCTACGTCTCTGCATCTCTGTTTATATAATGCGGCGCCGTGCCGGCCCCACTGGTTGTCACAGTACAAAGTATCCATTTCTACAAAATATCGAAAATTCGTCGGAGGGTAGATAGCCGTCCTGTAGTTTCGCCTGGAAAGGTAACGGGGAATCGAGAAGGGTCGTCGATAGAGGGAATAAAGTCGTACAAGGTCCGGTCGAAACAATTACGATTAGCAGACCTTAGGGGAGTATCGGCGAGAAGGGTTCGAGAGAGAAAAAAAGGCGCAAAAGGAAACCGTTTCATCGTTTCGATGAAAAGCTCGCGGGGGGAACGGCGAATAGCTATTATTAACAGCCGTCCAGACGGCCGTTACGATAGCCGTTACGCTTGAAATTACTCTAATTTCCGCGAATCCGCCACTCAATGAGATGCAAATTCCCCTATTTATTTTCTCACCGGTCTCTCACTCTTAATAAGGCTCAGCACAATGTTGCGCGCGGGTTCCGGCCCGAGGCCTTGTAATTTCCCCCCTAATATCGAGGCGAGCGTCGCATCGGCTAGCGTTATGCTTCCCTCTCTCTCTCTCCCTTTCTCATCCCTCTCTATCGTTAGCAAATTTCAATTTAATGTTTCGTCTTCGGCACGTTTCTCGCGACACGCAAACGGCTTCGCGACGGCGTCAATACGATTAATCGGCTTCTCGCCTCGCCTAAGTGCGATTCGCGTCTGTCCCGCGAGTTTTCTCTCGCGAATCGAACGGGCGTTCTGTCCTGGTGTTATCGGTTGTGATCTCGATGGCAACAGACTGAAAGAGAAAGAGAGAGAGAGAGAGAACTGCTCTGGGTCCTGCACGGATCGACGTTCGTGGCGCGCAATCGCGTTAGATCTGATCTGGGAAATTCCAGGGCGATCGTCGATTGCAGGATCTAGCGCGTTACGTGACTAATTAGTTGGGAATTCGAGCGAAATCGGCCGCACTCGATAGTGCGTTACGAAGGTGCACACACCCGATAAAACCTTCGACCGACACGTTGTTTTATCGATCGCATTGTGCGCGCGGGGAAAACGAATCGCCAGAAAAAAAGTCGGGAAAACGCGAAACGGAGCTCGCCTAGCCAAACAGAGAGAAAGAGAGGCAGATGGAGGGAGAGAGAAACTGTGAGTCTACACGTGACAACACGCGCGAACGAATAAACCGTGCTCGCACCGTGACGGCATTAATTTATAAAATCGAGCTGCCACGCCGCCATCCCCGCCCACGGACGGCCGAGCGATCCCACTTTTCATTCTTCCGCTCGAAAATCGCGTACGAAGCGTTAATTGGTGCACCCTTATTGTCACGGGCCGCGAAGCCACCCCCGAATCGAGCCATTTAACGCTTCGATTGTCTCTCCGGCCCGTGTAAACGAAAAAAAAGATAGAAAAATACACGAACGCGCACGTGCGCGTATCTCTACGAGGGACAGGTGTTTAACATTCGACGAGGAGGGAAAAAAAGCGAAAGGAAAGCGACGCCCGATGCGATGGCTGCATAACGATTCCATGATGATTATCTTTTTTATTTATGCATGCGTTCCGGGAGCCGCGTTATTCACGCCCGCCACGCTCAAGGGCCGACAGCCAAATTACGCTAATTGGTCCCCGGCAACGTTTTTCCAATGTAAATGTTAATTCTGTTGGACACGTACGGGCCGAGTCTAGTAATTGGGTCGGGGTGTAACTGGTAACAGTGTTTAACACTGTATGTCGTATTTGTTATGTTAGACTGCATGCTTCCAGGCGATAGAAAAATTGTTCGCGACGATTATACCGAACAAATTATAAATATAAATTACCAAGAGCTGGCTAAAAACACTGTGATATAAACAAACAATTTCACGGAACCGAATGAAAAAAAAGATTGGGTCACTACAGAGGGAATTTCCACATTGACTACTTCAATAAAATAAAGATCACATTGCTATTAAGTCAGGAAAAAAATTTAATTCGATGGCTTTCTTACTGCGCGCATCGTCAACGTGGTGTGCAAGGTTGTTGCATCCTCAAGTCTGGCACGATCAAATCGGGATCACCGTGTACAGCGGATCGCCGGATAAATGCAGTGCCAACGGGCCAGTAGGAGGAGCGGAAAAAGGAAGAACCGTGGGACGACCCGGCAGACATTAATTAGGGGTAACGCAGTTGCACTAATCCGTGGTCGTGCTCGCCCCCTACAATTTCAGTGCTTTGAAAACGGGGAAGGGGTAGTAGGAAAAAGGACGAGTGGTGCTCGGCCACGCGATTTACCAGGGAAAACTCGGAACAAAAGTGATCAACGCCACGAGTGGAGCACGGTAATTTTCCTACCCCACGGGGACTCGAGGCAGCGTCTCGTTTTCGCGTCCGCATGAATGGAAAAAACAATGGTGGTAGGGGGGTGGTGGGGATTGATCGAGGCTGGTCGACATACGGAAGAAATGCAATTAGAAAAAAAGAGAGAACCAGGAGCAGAGAAAAAGAGAGAGAGAGAGAGAGAGAGAGAGAGAGGACGTGGGAGTGAGCACAATGCGGATAAAAGCCGGTCCAGCGAAAAGGAAGGAAAAAGAAATGTGGTATACATATATCGGTGTACGGTGACCGATAACAAGAGCCATGCCCGTCTGGCAATAAATACGAAACAAGAGAAAAAAATAACGACACGTATTTCCACCGTTTATCGGTTGTTTACGACGGCTTCTTGGTCACTTACTGCAATATAGTAAACCGCGTAGGCCGCGTGAATCATTCGTGGCCGGGTGGAGAGTCCGATCTTCGAACCTCATTCACGATCAGCTCGGCGACGCTTGCTGCGCGTCAATGCATGTCGTTTCTCTCTTTGGTGTTTCTGAAATCACGCTCCCCCTCAATCCATCGCGGCACAGAGCTTCGAACTTCGGCCACGCGCGATCCGCCGATAAGGTGCACGTGAACGAACGATGGGCCAGCAACCACGCTCCGGAATCTGCGTAAGAACGTCTGCCAGCTGTCTGACCGTGTCGCGTTTCGACGCCTCCAACGCGACGGGACGCGACGGGACGCAGCGCGACGATCCTCTCTATCTGGGCCGGGTCTGGCGGAGACGGAGAGGCTGTGTACCGTGAAACCGATTTATTCTTTATTTACTCGATAACGCGATCCAAACGATGGACAAAGTCTACGGCGTCAAATCTCGCGGTCATTCGACGCTCGAGAGCTTGCCTAAGCGAACCGGAGGGACGCCACGGTGCAACCTCGATTTTTGCGTGGAAATTGCCGATCAATGAGCTGATGTAACTCGTCGATACATTGGCTAGCAGTTATTGTTTGTTGTTCACTTGTTCACCCCTTGTACAATTACCATTTTTGTTTTATGGTCACAGTGTTGATTAGAACTTTGACGAAGTAGAAGCTTTCTATCTGTCGTTTGCCTTTATATTCTCTGATGTATCTGTATTGACAACAACGAAATTTCATTCTTCAAATAACAATAGCAAAATCTCTTGAAAATTATTATATTTATCAATAATTTTTTAAATTATTATATTATATTATAGCCTTCTTTTATATATAGAACAGTAACTTAATCAAAATCTTTTAAATAGGCTTGCTAACTATAATAATATAATAGCTAAAATTCTAAAAAAATTGAATCTCAAACGGAAGAGTGTAATTCTCTTTTTAGCGTGACATTCAACTTGAAAAATAACTTCAAGGTTGCACGTGGTAGCCCAGTTCCGAATTTTCGATTTCGTCAGATCGCAAGTAAACTCCTATCACGTGAAGGCGGAATGCAATCGAGAGAGATCTGCCTGCAACGATCGAGGTTGCCCAGGACAAGAATCCGGAGCGTTCTCTTATCTCGAGTTATCGGGCGGCACGCGAAAACCGAAAGAGCCCGATCCGGCCGATGTAGATCCGCTAATCTCGGATTTAGAGCCGCACGACGAAAATACATGCACAGTTGTTTATCGGCGGCCTAATCGTGCGCGCGTGTGTTTACGAAGCGGCCGCCGTTCAGTGAGAGGAAAGATACGAGGGCCCGATGCCCGCGAGAACACAGCCAGTCTCCGTTCTGTTGTTTTTAATCAAGAAACAAACAACTTCCCGCGAGTCTCCACTCCGTTTCGCTCCGACCTGCTTCGCGAAAAAATATCGCCCAAAGTCCATTTATAATGCAGTCCGTCGGTATCTTCTGTCGCGATAGAAATGGAGCCAAAGGCACGAATAAACGATTGGGTCGCGGACGGTTAACAACAAGCTTGCGGGTGCCGAGTTCACCCGTGACGCTTTGCTTCGACGACGGGCGCTGCGCGGCGTCCGAACAAGACGGTGCCCGCGAATTAATCAGACCCGTCGCGCGGAATCCTTTGCAGACTGGTGCCGGCCACGTTCCAACCATAATTTACAATATCGTCGGCCGATCGCGCCGGACAAACGATCCCGCGTTACCCGATACTAATAATACACGCTAGAATGCACGTCGATTATTTATGACACTGTTACGCAACCGGTTCAACGAGCCACGCATGCCCCAGGCGCCACCGCCTCAGGGGACCGACGAAATCCCTAGGGGATGCGCTGTTAATTGCATCTTTCGCGACCACCAAGTGCGTTCTCCACGAATCTTCGTTCCGGTGTGGATCCTTGAAAAATCTTTTCATCTCGAAGATGAAGATAGAGTGCCGGTTTCTGCCTACCTTGTCAATATTCAACTCTTGTAACCTAGTAGCATGTTCGTGCTCTATATGTACCGAGATTCTTAGGGGATGGTGGTTGCTACAAGTGAAAGAAAGAATCCTTGGTCTCTCGAAATACGTGAAAATAGTCAAAACAGTAAAACTTGTCGGTAGTCTGTCAGCAGGGAGACACTAGTACCAAACGCACCTGAAGTCCCTACACAACCACTCTACCCTACTGCCATAAATTAGCGGATAGCTCCTCGAAGGCTTTTTTTCCGAAAGTGAAACGAGCACCGATCCCCACGGAAGTGTGCAGTCTTCTAACAGCCGAAGCTAGGCGTCTCGCTGAACCGTCTAATTATCAAACGATACCCGCACGAAGTTACCTGAACGTTCTACAAATGCCGCGCGTGCCCGTAGAGTCGAAACGGTTTTACTGCTCAGGGTGTCCGCGGAAGGGGCAAGCCTTATCCCCGAGATTCTGATACGCGAGCATGGTCTACCCGGTATCCAGGGATTAAAAAGAAGATCGTTGTAATCCGCTTAAATCGATCCGATCCGGGCCGGGACCGGGGCCGGGGACGTGGCCATTGATCGATCACCGTGTGCACCTTTGGACCGTTCTCGCTCGCGTTTCACCGAAACTCAGGAGCACTTTTGTAACTTTGCGGGGGGGGAAAAAGAGGAAAGGAACGGAGCCGAAGAGAAGCGCGATGCGCAACGAAACGGTCGCGCTGTCGACTGTCGGACCCGTCTCGATCCCCGATTCGATCGTGTGGCGTCTCGGAGGCACCTGTATTATTGTCCGGCTGCCAAGCGAATTTTGGCAGTGTTATAGTGGGCCACCGCCACGCTGTTCTCCCGCATACTCGCGTGTCGCCAGAGCGAATGCGACGGTTCGGAGCTACGTGAATGATGAACACGATCAGATTAAGGGTAATTAGTAGCCGCGTGTGGATTAAGGACGACCGGATCGATTCATGATTGCAGGTCGCCCATAATTTTTTTGACAAGAGCAATTGTTGCAGAATTAACGAACAAATAATTGGACAAAATGCTCAAGATTCTAAGCATCTTGGAACATCTTTTCTTTAGCACGAAGTGTCTCGAATAAAATCTACTAACGTGCATATCCCTCTCTTTCTCTCTCTCTCTCTCTTTGTCTCTCGCGCATTAGAAGTTGGAGCAAACAGCTTTTTGCGACGTCGCAAGTGTCTGTGTAACAACTCACCCCGGCCGCCTCATTTATATTTAAGTTCAGGCGGGATTTCTATGCGATTATTCAAGCGTCGCGAGACACGAAGGTGCCAATAGCGGTAATAGTCGACGGATTGTTTTTTTTTCGGGCGCATTCCGCCGGCGCGTATATCAGCGCCGTAATTGGAAGCAATAAACCGGGATGGAAGTCGTTCAATAATCCACGTGCCGGCACATAATAATCTATTACGAGAGTTAAGCGTGTCTCATGTTTGTCCTTTGGCGGTGGTGTGCGCGCAAACTTGTCTCTCTCTTTCTCCCGCGGCGCGCGAGCGCGACATTTCGATCGAGCGAATGCGCTAAGAGAACTCCGGGAAAATTACCGGTTCCTTTGTCCGCGTTAAGACAATTCGCTCGCTTTCGTATTCAAAGCGCGGCCAATGGAAGCGACGGAACTCGGAAGATGTGGGTTTTCATCGAGTTAGCAAACGACGTTCCGTCAGCGAATACAAATCAGGTCAGCCCGTGTTCAAGTACACCCACACACATGCGCGCGTGTGTGCCCGCCGCTGTCTACCTGTCCGTTTCTGTTCGAGGACCGTGGGACGCACCGGAAGTCGCCCCGGCCACCCACGATCGATCAAAGATTTCGCAGCTGGAACAATAACTTGCTATCGACGAGGCTCGCTTCACACGCAACGTCATTCGACACTCTCGTTTGCACACCGTAATGAATCTTATGGAAATGGCCACTTCGGGTCAACGTCAGGCCGGGAGTGCATCGCACGTCTCCCATTCATAGCCCGGCCATTTAACTTTGATAAAAGTCTCTTTGATAAAAGATTGAAAATAATGTATCAACGATCTTCGGCAAATACACGAGTATGTCCACCGGAATAAAGAGAACATGGCAGAGACGCGCTCGTATCGATTAGGAAAATTTTGGCAAGGATGGCGGAGAGCGTAGGTAAAGTCGGCTGGCTGCTGCACCCCTTGGTGAAATTTATGGTTGCCTTCCTGGTAGCTAGACTTTCACAGGAAACGTGTAATAAAATCATTTTCGAGTATTTCGGCCTCTTAGCTTGCAGAATGGATCTCTGACAGTCTCGCAACAATGGAGGCGATTAATTTTCTGCGTCCCCGTGCTCGTTCGTTATTAAATGACTTCTGGAAGAGCGAGCTAAATCAACGGTTATATTAGGGACAATGGGACTGGTTATTTAGGGGTGTAATGTCAGGCTTCTTCAGCAGCAATATATTTTTCCCCGGTGGGACACACTTTTTCAGTAACGACACGATGCTTTATACTAAATCTTCGGATGCAATATGCAAAGACAACACATTTTCAGTCAATTCTAAATTAATCGAAATCTTTCGAAAAAAATATCTATCGTCCTCCATTCATCTCTATGTTATATCTAATTCTCTCTGCTAATCGTACTTACCAATCCAAAAAGTCATTAGATCAGCAAGCACTATTCACTTTACGTCAGTTCCACGATCTATACCAGATGAAGAATACAGATCGCTGTGAAACCCCACGATTCCTCGGAACCGATTCGCAACCGATTTGCGACGCAACGCGACGCGTCGCTATAATCCCGATAAAACACGTCCGTTGTCTGTTTGTGTCGCCGACGACGACACGACGAGCTCGAGGTCTCGCTCGTGACCGAAAATCGAAAATATTTTCGCCGGTGGGCCGCGGTTTCGCGGCCTGTTTTCCAGGATAGACGCGCGCACGTGCGTCAACGGGCGCACTACTCACCGATAATGAGCCACCAAATCGGTGGGCATAGCGAGCAACGATAGCGAACGATGGCGAGCATGTTACACCCGGCCCGAGGGAGCTACGTCACAGGAGATTAATACGCGACCGAGCCACCTGCGAAGCTCGACTGATTAGCGATCGAGCCACGATCCGCTCGCTTGCTTACTCGCTTACTCGCTTACTCGCTTACTCGCTTACTCCGGCTTACAAACCGGCCGGACGCGATAGACACTGTTATCGGGAGCTCTCAGCGACCCGTAATCTCGCTTTTTTCTGCTTTTACTGTCGTAAACACTTAAACTCGGAAGGCGGCTCCATCGCTTTGGAAAAGTTTGGAGAACTCGGTGTCAAAGGGTATCGCCGGTGAACCGATCGCAAACCTTGCCGCCTCTTGCTCGCGTCTGAGATCGTTTAACGTGGATTCCCGATGGAAATTTGGGATTCTGACAGTCTCTAGAGATCGTCGGAGGGCTCTAGAGTGGCTTCGAGTATACCGATGTAGATTTTTCGATTTTTTCAAATTTGACGAATCGGTGTTGGTCTTTGAACAGAACTATTCTTTTTTATTTTGAGGCATGTAGGTGTTCTTTCTCTAGCTTCGCTAATGACACGGTTGTCCGTCAGGACTGGATTGTCAGACTCTCGAACGTGTCAAGATTTCGTTAGCAAGTTTGCCGCCTCAAAGTGAACTAGGCTAGATAGTGCGTCAGTAGACTGTGACGTCAACGAACCCATTAAGGGTTCGAAGGCTTCAGGTACTTTTATTTAGCAATAGAACACTTCCAAGTGACTTATTTTAGATTTTATTGTAACGTTTGCCGAAGTCGAATAGAGGTAATTAATAGTTGATAATATGTTTTTGTGGACTAAGTTGGTGAAAAATCAAAAATTTGATTGACAATTGTAGTGTCAATACTTTTTACATTGATCGTATAATTCTTGTGGCTAGACACTGTTCTCTGCGACTAGGGCCCATGAAAAATGTCTCGGTTCTTCAGCAATTGCACTATGATTTTTTCGGTGTCGACTTTGACACGTGGAAATTGTCGCCGAATCGAACCCGTTCCAGGAGAGTCGGTAACACGAGTAGCATGAGTTTATGTTTCCAGTTAACCTACTTCATGGTCCCTATCTCTCGGATGCATGGAAAATTTCGACGCCACCAAAAATACAGAATATATCGGAGCGTAAGCCGAAAATTTCGTGGGCGGCACGTGAGAGCATGTTACTCGAAGAGAGAGAGAGAGAGAGAAAGAGAGCAGAGAGTGCGAGAGCACCGAGCGACATTGTAATTAATGTTGCATCAGCAGCCACTAATTAATTATTATCAGCCTTTCCGTTCCCCGTTACCCGTGACCTTTAATCGTGCCAAAAAAAGCGCGCAAAAACAAGTAATATAATTGCCGGCGACATGTGTTTGGAATGTAAAAGCTCGGTACAAATATAAACATCGATAAGAGTGACAGTGATGACATAAGTGTTTCTAAAGAAAGAAAAATCTTTGTTGTTACACACGCGGGACGGACGCGCGGGGCTTTTTATTAACAAAACCGAGAGAGAAGAGATTTCTGGTGACCAACAGTGACGAACTTCACCGAGTACTATTATTAATACGAACTTTACGCAATCGTTTCATAATCGTGCGTTACACCATACGCGGAACGATCTTCCGAACGTAGGTGCCACACCGAATTTGCTTCCGGTTTCGTTTCATACTACGTGTTGTAAAAATTAAAAAACAAACTTTGTTACCCTCTCATCTTCTAAGAGGTAGAACAGCTAATCGAAAGAACAGCATTTTAGAATGATCGTTGCGGTTATTTTTTAGGAACACAACAGTCAGTCACCCATAAAACGAATCGAACACATAGCGAACGATGGAGATCGCGATAAAGATACCATAGGAACAACCACAAATTATTTCCACAGCCTATAAATAAAACGCAGAAGCACCAGCAGCCGCTCGGAGAATTTATTCGCTTAGATTACTTTCAGGTTTACGAATTAATTAGTAGATCCAATAAATAAAATGAAAGAAATATCAAGAAAGAGCGAGAGAGAGAGAGAGAGAGAGATGGCTCGGCGAATTTAGGCGGATGGATGTGCGTCGCGGTGCCGTAGACGCCGCTCGTAAAAGCGGCCGTAAAAGACAGCTATAAATGAGGCCTCGCGCGGCACGCAAATGTTCGTAGCGTAGATTAGTTAAAGGAAAAATAGGAACATGTGTTTACATTCACAGAATCGCATTTACGACGCGCGTTCGCGGATTCCTCTGACGTAACAGCCGCGCGAACGCGCGTATACATGCACGACCGTCTGAAAAATATTTGCGCTCCTAACGAGACAGACGCGCGTCTCTTTTCCCTGTCGGCTATTCAAAGGGGGCCACGCGGGACCGTTTGATCCGCGCCGTTTTCCGCAAACACGAACGAGAACGTCTCCTCCCGGCCGAGTCACCGCACGCAAATTTTCATCGTCGTCAAGAATCGACGATTCTCAAGAATTTTTCAAATTCGTCTTTAATTTACAACATAACAGTTTTTCTCTGAACTCTTCAGCGTCAAAATGCAAAGTACAGGCGAATTTATGACGAAGCGTGACGAATCACTACGAAATACAACTGCAAAACAAGGAAGTGCGAGCAAAGTCTCATATAAAATCGTGAAATGAATTTTCCACACTTCCAGGAAAAGTTCGATAGTACTGCGAAAGGGGTACGGCGCTTTCCGGATGACTCGGTGTCTGTGCATTACTCATTGTTTCCAGTTGTCCGAGCTCGCTTCTAAATATTGACGGTGGTACTATTTATTTTCTACGATAACTCGGCTGCAGCCTGATAATTGCAGAGCGACGAGGCCGGCGAAAAACAGATGATATCACTGGATCGTAAATATTTACGATCAGTGGAAGCGGCGAGCGATGATCAGACACGCTGCGTCCGAGCGTGCAGCGATTCCCGAAGAAATTCCGCGAAATTTTTCCGTAGGCTCGTGTCAATAAACTTGCGCCGCACGTGTTCGATTTATCTGCCGCGCATTTGTCCCATAATTGTGCCATTATCGCGATAACGAGCAGGGCCGCTAAACGTGAGCAACGTCGTACAATTTCTTGGACGGGAACCGTAACAGAATTTCGGTTCTTGTCGCTAAGTTTGCAACCCGGTGCCGTGGTTAATGGATTTAGAAATTCCGGGCTCGAAATTGAAATCCGTTGGATATTGTTCCAGACCGAAACATAGTTGAAATTGGCCGCGATCAAGGATCGCAGATAGCGTTTAATTGCGGCGCGGCTGTTAAACCTGTTTGTAATCGAAACAAATAAACCTTCCGTTGTTGCGGGGCCCTTCCCCGGTTGATAGAAACGTTTCCACCGGCAAAATCTCGCGAAAACATCGCGCGCTTCGCGAATATATATCGCCTGGTCGGCGCGGCGTGTGTCACGAGCGAGAGAGGTGAAAAACGCCCGAACGGAACGCTCGATAACGACTAATTGGACGTACAAGCGACAAATTGATGTTTACTGCGGCGCGTGTAATGTCACACAATTACGATAATGCCGCGTAATTGCATCCGAGATCGGTCTATCGGCGAAGAAAATGAGTTGGCGCGACGCGACAACCGACTGGTTTCGCTTTCGCGGGTCTCGATTTTCGAGATCGATCCTTCCCTCCCCGTACCATCCGGACCCTTTTTTCCCTCCCCGGAGTGTTTTTCACGCCCCGCCACCTTTGTAATCCTCTGTCCACCGATATCCGCGAATTTATATCCTTCGAACGCGCCACGGCTGCGTTCGTTTTCAAACAATGCTCTTAATCTTCGGTTTAACGCTCTTTGTCGAGCCAACAATCCTTTCTTTATGCTTCTGCGTTCTATTCCGCTGTCTTCGCAAATAATACTGGTTCGCTGATTTTTAAAGCGTTTTCGCGTTGGCTCTTCAGTGTGATCGAGATTAGAAACAGTTCGATAACAGTGTCAATTTGAACGCAACATTGTTTCTGCGTGGATGCAGTACCCAAAGGTGCAGATAAAATCAGGTGAAAAAATCTTTCTTTCGACGATTGTTATTTTTATACAAATCATAAATGTTCGAAGTCAATTGTAACTCGGCGAGATTCGAACGGTCAATGTTCTTAAATTCTTTCGCAATTTTGTATCTCATCGGATCATATTTGTCGTAAACGCGTAATTGTTAAAAATCCAAAATCGATCTTCAGTGTGATCGAGATTAAAAACAGTTCGATAACAGTGTCACTTTGAACGCAACACTGTTTCTACGTGGATGCAGTACTCAAAGGTGCAGATAAAATCAAGTGAAAAGATCTTTCTTTCGACGATTGTTAGACTTATTTTTATACAAATTATAAATGTTCGAAGTCAATTGTAACTCGGCGAGATTCGAACGGTCAATGTTCTTAAATTCTTTTGCAATTTTGTATCTCATCGAATCATATTTGTCGTAAACGAGTAATCGTTAGAAATCCAAAATCGATTTGGCTCGCAAACGACTCGCATAACGTTCAGAAGTTAATGTAATCCGATAATTTCGATATCCCATGAGATTTTTATTAACGATGCAAACAATAAAACCCGTACATTTCGTCGAAAGATACAAATGTCGGAACGAGATGAAACAGACCGGATCATAACAATTTTCACGTAACACGCCAGGCCGTGACGAAAACCTGTTAATGTCTCCCCGGTTTCGCGGCAATGTTTACGTCCAGTTGTTGCATAATGGAGCGTAATAAAAACATCTGGCCGGCAAAACAAACCGATTAGAGAGAGAGCAGCGGAAAAAGACGCGGAGCCGTTGAAGGCTGGTTCGAGCGGATCCGCCGAAATATCAAGGAGAGCAGAGCTTGTCTAACGAGGCGCGTCCGCTTTATTGCCGGCTGATTGCGCGTTTCGGCTCCGAGCCGGCGCCGATGGATTCGTAAACGAGGCCGAGGGGAAAAAAAATGTATTTTTAACGAGGCTGATTGAAAAGGAGTGCGTCAGCTCGCGAAACGAGCGCGGGCTTTTTATACGCTCACGGCCCGGCCCGGCCAGGGCCCGCAACATCCGCGAAAACAAAAGCGCGAAATATCGGCGATTCGCGCGAGAGCGCGAGACGCTTCGAGTGCATGACGTTGCAATACCAACGACAACAAGGATGATAGCTTCTCCTCGCGTTTTGACGTCTCAAGGTAGCAGCTCGCTTGCGAATTCGTGACGCGCAAAAACTGCGCTGCGGCACTCCAGCAGTCAGCTCTCGCGATTTTTTCGAACCCTTTTGTTAGGACTGTCTTTGTTCGTGGTGGACGGTCATGGCGAATTCGCTGCATTGTTGCGGTGGGCATAGTAACTCGGTTTTTGGCACTTCGATACGGAGTTCGAAAGTCTCTTTTTGTTAAGTCTATAAAAGATGCATATGGTTTTTTTTAAAATGTATTGGGTTATTCCATAAGTTGTGCCAAAGTGTTGTACTATAATGTTGGACTGACAATAGCTGTTAAAAAATGACGGTGCACATGGGATGACCTAGGACTTGATATAAGTACGAGTGGATTCCCGAAATGGTAAAAATGTCCAATTCTGGCGAATCGTGCAAGAAAGTACACTGGGTTCGGAATGATCTAGGACGTGCTCGATGCAAAGGGCCAAACAGTCCTGTGACAGAGTGACCCGTCTGCGGATAATGTTCCTTTGACCCAGCAGCTGCTCCGACCCACATATGGTCCGTGTCGGTTTTGGCACGGACATATTCACGCACGGGACGTGTCGGATTTAATGCCGACGTCCACATATGGATCGAATGGATCTCCGCGCGAGCGTCCACGGTACTTCTGCATCGGCCGTACAGAAACGCAATTACACATTCGGCATTCCTGCGAAGATAACGCGAATCCCGACGTCCATTCTATCAAATCTCTTTATATACGAATTATTCAAAACGTATCGCTCGACGATCGACTTGACGCGACGGGCCGATCGCCGAGCGATTAACGGATACCGCTAATTAAAAGCACACAGTGACGTATCGAGCAAACAGGTCCGCGCGGCACCTTTGATATTTCGTGTTTCGAAGGACGTTCACCGTCCACCATCGAACAAACACCCGGGATGGTTATCAATAGGAATCCGAAAATTTCAATATGAGGTGTGTAAATAAATTCGGTGCCTTTTTCACTTTTATTCTGAAAAGAAAATTTTAGTACTTTTTCACCATCTAGTTGCTAGATTATAGATGTGGTAAGGAAAAGGGCAGACATATTTTAAATAATCTAAATTCTGTTAAGATTTCCGTGTGAACACTGCGAAAATGAGCATTTTACGTCTAATAGAAGAGTCGCGGTACAGAGTCTCCATTGTGCCGCGAATTATGCGATCTCTCTCCGCGTAGAATTTCATCGGCTCCGATGGTGTCCCGTGGGTAATACCGGGGAGAGCTCCTCTGTAATTTCGAAGCGGGTGGGTGGTATCGCGAACGAAATCACAGAAGGCCACGGTGAAATTGAAGAATCGTTTCGCACCGCGCCGATTGAAATATTTCACGGTCGATTTAACTCGCGCGAGAGCTCGAACCTCCCAGGTTCGATGTCTATTAATGTTCCCGGCGTGCGTCGCGCGTCGGATAAATGAAATCGTTAACCGTGCTCTCTCGGGCTCTCCTCTCTTGCCGTTCCTTCGATCGCTGTTGGCGCTCTGTAACTGTTGTTTGTTAATAGAAAACCAATTAACCTTTAGCCGATCGCGCATTCATCGGAGAATCGTTTCATTTGCATGTTTAATAGCGATTTTTATGGTTTTCGCACTGAATCTACGTTAACGATAATAATCCGGGCGAAAGTCTTCCGAGTTTTAGGCGAATTTAGAAAAGATGAATATTGCAGGACAACGATAAAAATCGGTAAATAAAGTAATTTATTGAAAAACGAACAGCTAGAGTTTGATAATCTTTGCGAGGGGTTAGCTCTTGAACAGTCTTCATAGTGTTCACGTTCCTAGATCATGTTACCCGGAATAACATTGCTATTTTTTTTGCAGTAATTTCCGAAGGGAATACTAAATCTTCCGCGATCGCTGACGCGCGATTCAACGTCATTCTAAAGCCTATAGCTAGTTACCTCTGACGTAGCTCTACGTCATTTTGTATTTACAGCGGGCTGCGTTTTATGTTTACTAGGAATTTATCACTTAGATTTATGATTACTGCAGGTATCTCAATTTGATAGCCACGCGTACAGCTCCGCGCATGATTATATCAACGATAGAGATTTCACGCGTCATTGTAGTCCTGATAAGTATAAATGTTTTATGTTATTGTTAGGATAAACGACTTTTCAAAGGTCACTTTGGGACCTTTTATTTAGCGATTGTGACTACTAAGAAGTCTCAACTTTGCATTATCAAGGCATGATTTGAGGCCTCATGGGTCCTTGCAACCTCGTGTACGTATACAGTGGATCTAGGGCTGTGTGAATATGCCAGCACATTCGCGGCGAATCAGTCTACACCCTTAGATCTTCGATGACCCAGCCTTCGCGGACCTAGACGCACCAATAGCGTGTCAGAACTCGCGGTCCGCGACAAATAAAATGCGTAACGAATTTCAAGGTCGGATTCGACACGCGGAAGCAACAAAGAAATTATTATACACGTCCGTCATACTCGGCCTTGCAGTTGAGTTACAATTGTTTTTTCTATTTATTCCTTGGCGTAACAATAGTGCGAAAAAATTCACCTTTAACGTCTTATTGTTTGCTTTTATACCAATTGATGGACGGTTTTGCGTCAATGATTTTTTCTAGCGAAAACGCACCGATGTTTTTCAAGTGTAAGTAACATTCGTTATTCTAACGTTCCAAGAAAATTTCTTTCATCATTGTTACACGCGTTTTTATCACTTCATTAAACTGAAATAAGATCGTGAAAAGCATCTAGTCGGGCCTCGTGTCCGCTGTCCGATCCGTCGTTATTTCCATCGCGACCGCGGCTTAAGCAACAATCCGAATTCATACCGCGCCGGTTGCCCTTTGCTTCATCGTTATTGCATTTTCGAGCGAGGACGGTGCTACGGTCCCGTGACCGCGTCTCTCCCTTCGCCCTCGTATCTCAACCCTGCACCTTCGACCTGCCCCCGCAATAACGTCGGGGTCGCGACGCTTCGAATTATGCAACCGGGGAATATAAAAAATGCACCGGGCATCGTTCTGGATGCGACGGCGGCGACGGCGGCGGCAGCAGCAGCGAACGCTTTGCATACCGTCGAGAATCCGACCCGTCCGTTCCTCTAGCGTTCTATTATGCCATAAAGCGCGGGATATGCATTACGTGCACGCACACGCGACCCGAGCTGCACCGCCACGCGAAAACGCATCGTAATGACAGCCGTAAACAATGCCTCCCGGAAAGACCCCGAACAGAGAGACAGACACACACGTTGCAAGATAGAAAAAGTAAGCGAGCTAGAAACGAATCAGAGTATAAATGTGAGAAAAGGAGAGGTGGGGCAAATGAGGGGTAGAGAGGAGAGACTCTGCAGTGATTGGGCCAAGGGGAGCCGCGTTCCGAGCGTGCTTTCGCGACATCATCGTCGAAGGATGAACCGCGATCGACTCGGGGAACATCCCTCGCAACAACAAATTGGCTGGACGTATCGCGTTGGCGCATTCTCCGATCGAACTTGATTGCCGCCGCCTGATGAACAGCTCTGTCCGAGACAGCACTCGCGGAGAAAACGCATTAGCACGGCTCCATAAGGTACTCGGGATCATCAATTTTAATAGCGCTCAAGGGCTACCATTGTGCGCCATCGCCTCTACAGGCTGCTGCTGCTTCGCGGAATCCTGATGGTGCTAGGAATTTTAATGTTTATTACCCTCCGCGCGCAACCGATACCTTCCTTTTTCAGCTGTTCGCTCGCTATCGCAACTTGATTTTTCTAATTCTCGCCGTTGATGATTAAACGACAGAGCCCGGGTCTAGTTTTCAATACAGCTCTCTCGCAAGTCCATGGAAATTTTCTACCGTCCTTTACTGCTTAAACCTCCAGCTACCGAAGCGCGTAATCCGATGCCGGAGTCACTTTTGGCTCATATCGATATTTCACTAATACATATTTGGGGCCCTCCCCAGTGTTGTTCGGACGGTCGCTCGAGCTCGAGATCTTCATTGAAACGTATCGGTGCGTTTTCCGCCATTGTGTGCGTTAACGCTCTCGAATTGAGCAGTGTGGCGCCAAAGCTGCGACTCCGGCACAGTACATATACACTGGGGAGGGTTAATGTTAACATATTCCACGCTGAACCGGAGGGTTAATGTTAACATATTCCACGCTGAACCAACGTCGCAATCATCACAAAATCATGATTCCTACCTTTCCGCAAGACAAGAATCCGGAATATTAATGGCTTCAATCCTTTCTCGTAAACACTGAGACGAAACTAGCCCGGTGAAACTTCTCCCTCTGCTGTTCGAGCCGAGAATGCCCGAATTTTGTCCAAAAACTGTCGCCCGCGGACCTTGTCACAGCCGGAGGAAACGCGAATTGGCTTTCATCATCGCAATGAACATTATCGCAAGCTTCGGCGATCGATCGCTGCGAATATCGACTCGCGTCGCGTCGCGTCGCAGGGGGGTAGGAAAAGAGCAAAAGAAAAAATGGACGTCGCGAGCAGCCTGAAAGCAGCTCGGGCTTTTTTCCGCGTTCGGCCGAGGCCAGATTAGGTCCATCGAAATTTAAACGCGCCGATTCGCCGGCGTTTTTTTTTCCTCCCCAGGGGTCTTTTTCCCAGGGACTTTTTATCGGGAATCGTTATCGACTGCGGGGCCGTGGATACGCGCGCCGAAAAATAGTGCAGCCGGACGACAAACGTCCCCGTTTTTCGGCTTGATTCCCCGTCGTCCCGGGTCAAAGTCGCTGGCCTGCGAGAGAGATCGTCGTTCGTTTCCCGAGCGATTGTTCCTGATTTTTCCACTGTAAACAGTCCGGGGCAGGAGGAGGGGAAGGCGAAAACCTCGTGGATTTCGATACGCGAGAGAGCCTCTCGTACACGGGAAGGAAATATTTACGTTCAGGCCCGATGCCGCCGCAATGGCCGATAAGGATTGTCGACTGTGCACGGTTATGACCGTACAATTTCTAAATGAAATCTCCCCTGCTGCCGCGATACCGTCGCATAGTTTACGGGGCGATCATGATCGCTGGACCCCCCCGACGTGCGGCCGTGTAAGCGTCACGCGGCCCGGAATCGCCAAATGTTTTCGCTACCCTAATCTCCGGGAATCGAGCTGGACGTACAGTACTGCCAAAAAGTGTCCAGAAGCCTGTGACAAGAAGGTCCACGTGCCAAGACTTGTCTCCCCACTGTACCTTTTCGTTCCACGATTTCGCCATGACCCGGTGACGTGACGCGTTTTTTCTCTGACGTACACTACTGTGCAAAAGAAAGAAGCAGCCAGTAAAACAATAACTATACGTAGAAATTGTATTGTACAGTGATCGATTTATTCCATTTAAAGTATTAGATATAATCCGCAATAACACATATTCTCAAAACTATTCAATTAAACAGCGGAACTTATTGTGATCTTATTTGATTTTTTACGCTTTTCTATTAAATATGGCCGGGTGCTTCTTTCTTTTGCACAGCAGTGTACATGTGTCCTGTACTGGCAGAGAGAGGGTAACGTTTCCCCTCAATTAGTGCTCCCTGCCCTCATCTAGCAACACTGATCCCAGGGACCTTCCTGTCACCCCACCAAAATACTTTCTAGATTTCGAAAAAACTTGTGTGTCACTGGTTGGAGCCATTGACGCCACTCTCTGGTGCTCGCGAAGGTCGCGCGAAGTCGCACGGAATGGTGGAACAGACAAGATCAATTGAGACTGATTTTCCGCAGCTTGTTTCTCGGTAAATCTGTTTGTCTATAAGAAGCGACAAAAGAAAATTGTCAACCTCTGGAACATAGTATGTCCAGTGTTGAATAGCGCCGCACGATATCGAAACCTATAGCCAACAGAAAGCTGGCAGTGTTAGGAACGGCGTTTCTCCTAGAGAACAGTTTCGTCGAACTCGGCCGACCCGTCTGACAGTGTTTTAAGCGCGCAAATGCGGCGATAGGGCAGAAAGAGAGAGATTGGACACCTGGGAGCCGGCATCGTTTCATTCATCTTGTCCAGCCCCCTGTATCTCTCCCCCCGGTTCCCCCGACACAGTTTTCGCATTGTCGGAGGTAATAGAAATCCTACGGCGAACAGGATAAACAGAAAGAATACAAGTCGTGAGTCATGGTCGGAGAAGTGGTCTTGAGTGACCAATTGATTCCGTCCGAGGCGCGGGCGTCGAACAATCAGAACTCGGAAAGCACTCTATCATGGGAAACACCGAACGGCCATCCAGTTTTCCCCGTAGCACCGATCGAAAATGGATCGGAACGCATCGTCAGAACAGGAAGACGCTCGACGATTCTTCACCCCTATCGGCACGATTGTTCCTCTGCTGCTTTGTAAGTGTCGGCCACGCTAGACACACCGGAACAACATAAACCGAGAGCACGTCGACTGCCAGTCGTCTCTCTGTATTTTGCGGTTAATGCATCCGGCTCACGGAGCATCCATCATCCCTAGCTTTCCGCCACTTTTTCGATGTAATTAATCACGGGAACCACCGCTTGTCCCGGGGCTACGCGTGATCATAATCCGCGAGACGAATCTTTTCCAGAAGGACATGAACAGGAGAGATAGTATCGCGGTGTCGTTGATGGTATCGATCCACCGTTTCGCTCCGGAAAAATGTCCCAATTCTGGTATAGCACACTTCTATTTCTGTGTAACAGGTATAGTATAAATTAGGATTTTTAGGGAGTCTTTCTACGTCATGATTCTCTGTTTGCTGAAAATAACAGGAGAAATCATAACAGGAATCTAAACAAGGAATAGCAAAATTGTTCATAATAGAAAATAGGAATAGGAAAAAGTACTTTACACATTATCGAACGTCACGGAAAATGTTGTCTATTAGCGTAACGTTTAAATAAGTTGTTCCGATCTCATGTATTTTTTTATGGGCAGTCAACTTGTTAAAAATAAAATAAATTTTTATTTCGGTCCAGTATGATGTCTAAGATGAAAAATGTGTATTTTCCATAAAGATGCGCGTATGCAGCGAGTATGGTATACATGGTATGCTATAGTATGGTGCCGAGCAGAATTCGAAGGACCGCTTCGATCGAGAAGTGAACCGGGTCTCGGATGGGACACTTAAACGCGAGTACATATCGCGAACATTCGGCATAGAGTCGAGAGGAAACTCTTTGACGTTGGTCGAGCCGTTAACTCGGATCTCTCGCGGCCATTAGGCCGGATTGCTCACTGACCGGGGACAATCTAATGAACGATAGATCGGGACAATGGTCGTCTTCGAGCTGCTTCGGCTGACTGCACGTCGAGAACGTACGATGACTCGATCGTTCGTTCACGTGTATTCAGAATGACTGCCGTCTATAAATATTCAGCATCCTTGTATCGTTTATTTTGTTGAATCTTAATGCGTAACCCGACACCGCCGTGTCCGCAGACGCCACCGGCCAAAAACCTTGGAACGGCTAGTCGATTTTCGGTGAAATAATATGTATATCGCGTGACAGATTTTCTTCTGACTCGATGCTAATATTTTTGGAAGCTCTCGGCGGCCCCCCGCATTTTCATAAATGAGCTCGTGAGAAATAGACGAAGAGAGAGAGAGAGTAAGAGTAAGAAACATGTTTGTCAGTCATTGTGTATACGTAGGCTATGATTAATAGTTCACTTTTGTGCTAATGGCTTATTCAAACATTTATTTTTTCTAAAATACGACACGTGTAAGTGGTTTCTCTTGTAATGTAAATGGCCGGAGGTGTAACGAGTCGTTCCGGAGCAACACGACGCGACGCGAAGCGACGCGTGCACCAAAATAAATAACAAGAAACGACGATATTTGGTCGGAGCGAAACGAATGGACGCATTTTCTGCATATTCAACGGGTCACTCGTTGTTACACCGGTAAAAGCACCGATGTAGATAAACTTCGCGGTGTTACAGCCGAGCATATTGTACACCTGTAATGGAGACGGGCAATATCGCTTTTTCGAATTTTGCAATGGCATATGCATTCCCGAAATTCGCCGCGGTAAGATGAAAAATCGTGTCGTCGATTTTTGTACGTTTTATCGATTCAATCGTGCGTCGACGGAAAATCTCTGCCACGTTACCAAATGGAATACCAGAAAATTTCCGATTTTTTAGTCGGAAATAAATTCTAAAAAAAAAGAAAAACAGTGAAAAATCGCGTAATCTACATTGTCCGTAATTTTCTTGTTTCCGAAAGCTGCGAAGAAAGTTCAATAGCGGTATAGGTATTTTTGAGAGCGTTTTAGGTATCCTTAAGTATACTAGTTTAGGCGAAAATTGTTAAAAATATAAGTCTTGCGTTCTACATAGATCCCGACTGTACTGCAAATCGGGCTTATTTATCTGTGACGAGTTGTTAAACGGTTCGCAATATGTTTAATTTGGTTCAAGGGCATTTTAGAGCTCATGATGCAGTTCTCGTCTGCGAGAACGTTGTTTTTCGATGGATAGGATGACTCTGTTTTCGTTGAAATTGGAGTCTGCCGGTGAACGGTTGTTGAAGGCGATCGCAGATGAGAGGCTCGAGTCTGCTTGAATTCGAATTCGAATTCGCACGGGCGGATCGTTGAGAATAGACGGTGTGCACCGAAATTATCGGCAGTCCCGGTTAAATTTGGGCGTGTGGATGTGTCTCTTGGCACCATGGAATCGTTCCTCGATTATCCTGCGGCGCGGCGGAACGACTGCTCGCGGAAGGCGACCGAGGCGCGGCGTTTCTATTAAAAGCGGGACACCGACGAAAATTAATCCTAATGCACGAAAACGGCGGGCCGGCCGGTTATATTTAGGTCTGTCAAATGGAACCCGGTCGAAATAGAACAAAAGTCGAGCCGCTTTGTCATCCTCGGGAGCCCAGTATGATCGTGTGCAACCGAGACGCGACGTTCCATGAAACTGAATCCCCGAAAAATTGGATCGCGGAAAACTATTTCGAACGAGGCCGGCTCCGAGAGAGAGAGAGGGGGAGAGAGAGAGAGAGAGAGAAAGAGTGAGATACTCACGCTCCACTAAACGATACATATTTCCCAAAGTCAATTTCTCGAATGAATTTTTTTTACCAACAAATTCGATAGACGCGCCAGGTCGATGATCAACCCGTTCAATATAATTCTGACCGGCGCAAAAATTTCATTGACCAAATATTTATTTGAATTCTCACCTTTTTAAAGTCATCCTTGAACTGTTTTATTTTATATTCTTTTTTCTAGATACATTTATGCGATTTTTAGAGTGTTCGATGGCAGAGGCGTTTATTTGTACATACAGCAAGTGAGGTTCATTAGATTTTCTTCAACATTGTGATTTTTCCTACGAACGTGGAAGATTTTTTGAGAGTGTCCTAGTCTTAGCTTAATGGAAACAACAAGCAAACGTTTCGCGAGCGGAAACCTTCCGCAATATTGTTTGAACCCCGGTTCACCTTTCGTCGCCGAGGGAATCCATAATTTATTGGACGACGTGGCGTAGCGTGGCGTAGTGTGGCATGGCGTGGCGTGGCCCACTAAATTCATACGAGCGACGCGAACAGCAGAAGCAATTCGTAGGTTTGCTGGGCGGCCGGGCCATCGAACGTTTGCGTGGTGTAAACGTCGTGAATACACATTCGGGAAAGCCCGTTCTCCAACCCCGTGGTAACGGCAGTAGCAACCTCGGCCGCGAATATCGAGGGCCACGTGTCGATCGCACGTGTCTCCTCTACCCCTCTCGCATAAACCGCGAGTGCATGCTACCTGCGTGCGAGCCGCGCGTATCTTACGCGATACGTTACGTTAGGCGAACCTGAGAACGTCCGCTGCGCCGCCGCTGCTGGCATCGCGATAGCGGAAGACGCATGGCGAAGACGCTCGGACCTTGAATTAACGATACACATTCGCCCCGGCAAAAGTTCTACGCACGCTCTCCTCGAAGAATATTTGCTTTTTTACTCGTGCCAGTTTAGTGTTCATTCCACCGGCCGTGGTCATAAATATGTAACGAGACTTCTGAATGATATTAACACTTGATGAATAGACTGCGGGCCTTTATGCTGAAGCGCACTTTTAGCGCCGCGCTCGCTCGGATATCGCGCGACTTTTATCGTACAATACGCGGAGAAATTTCGTCAAACATTTCCTTTCGGATTCTTTAGCTCTCATCATCGGCAATCCCCAAGGAATACATACAATTTTCGGTAAATTCATTAGTGCGACGGGAAAACGGTCAATAACAACCTTGGAAGGCGTTTCCCTAAGCCCATCCCAACTTGTCCACCACGGCAATGGAGCGTGGTCATAGTGCAGCTCGAGATTGACCGTGGAAGCGTACAAGGTTTATGATACTGTTATTGAGGCACAGGAGGAAGTCCGAGTCTCTCTTCCTGGCACCGAAATGAAGTATAAATCACTGAACGCATTAAGGAGAAGCTACCTCTAAAAAAATACCAAGGAAATCACGTATCGTACAACTTCTCTAAACGAAATCGGTATACAATAATCGTAACAGTAATTCCCATTTTTTGGTTAAATTTGGTAGAACGTTTTCCAAGTTGTATTGGGTTTTTTCAGTTGGCTCATAGACTCGCGAGTCTTTATGCAAAATTGAATTTTTAGTGCGACTTTGATTGTAATAGTCAACCCGAAGAAATGAATTTGCACAGCCATTCCCATTCGAATCGTTTGATGTACTCGTTGAATAGGTATTAAAATCTGACCTGTTCACTGGTTTCAGTGTTGAGCACTTGGAATTAGTTAGTTCTCCTATTTACTAGAACGATATTAAATCTGTGTGTTGATGTTTATTACAGCGGATTGCGCATCCTTATGCAGAAATACATGATCCAAATAGAAATTTCTTGCCTCCCGTAGTGATCTTAACGAGTTGAGAATAATATATCGATATTCTTAACGCTTTAACTACCGTCGGTTACCCAACGATCTCGTAAATACCAAGTTGTCTTCAGTAATATAATCCAATAATTTCTCTAGAGATTATTCGGCATGAAAATATTTTTACGGTTCTCTCAGTTATACTACCGGATATTAAAAGTCCACTTAACAGGCTTTTGGTAATTAAACTGTCAAATTCTATTAATCTTCTAATAAATATTCTAGTTTTCATCAACGACGGAGTCGCGAGTTCGACAGATTTCCTCATGACAGACAAACCGGCCATATTTGTTCTCTCGAAACGACAATGATGCAAAACTGATTTGAATTTCGCCGAATTTAAGATGGTTTGAGCATCTCCGAACCGAATCAATTGACGCAGGAATATAATAAAAAAACAACTGGAAACACGTGTAACAAGTTCACTGAAAAAAATTTCGAACAGATGCTCGACGTTCGTTAAACCAAGTGTCGTATGAATTAATTGACACCGGTGTAAAATTATTTCCTACGTCGCTAAACGGAATCAATTGCCGCAGGAATACGGAAAAAAAACAATAGAGCCCGCAGATAGGGTTAATCCTCGGCAAACAAGCCGTCGATCTACGGTCAACGTCGACACAGCGATCGAGGGATCTTCGTTTCTCGGTGACCGTGGAGAAAGATCGAGGGTCGTTGGTGGTGTGCACGCTAATCGTGAATCCCGCACGTGGTTTTTAAAGTCCAGCATACATATACGCGCGTGCGGCGGCGGCCACGATTGCATAACCATCAGATATACATATACACGTGTATTACGTGGTTCGAAGTGCCATTTACATTCTTCGCCGATTAAACAGAGAGGATTGTTCGTTCAACGTATTAGCCTATACCTAGAGAAAGAGAGAGAGAGAGCTTGTCGCGTAGGGATCGCTTAATTAAGACCAATTACGATTGACGTTATCGCGATAGCGGAATTAGGCAAACAGCCTGTGTGCCGCGCGGGATAATGCAGGAAAACGAGCGTCACGGAATGTTTTATCACAGAAAAGAGACCTACCTCCCGTGTGCGAGAATGTGTGCGTGGTGCTGGCCTCGGATGGGCCACGCAGGCCACAGCTGAAAACACAGCTGCACAAGCTTTACACCTGCACGGTGTCGCCGAGCCGGTTTTTTTTGTCCGGCTCTCGCATTGCCTCGCATTATCTCTCTTTTTCTCTTTTTGCCCGTTTCCGAATGAACGACAGCACGTGTAGCCACGTAGCGACGCGTAACCGAGAGTCTAATGACACCGGGAACGTTGCGTCGATGACACGTAACGATCCATCGATCGAGTGCCCCGAGATCGATTCGCGTCCGATAGCTAGTCGAACGGGAGATCTTATCTTCGAGTGGATTTTTCTACAACGACTTTCATCCCCACGATGATTCGCAATTTTGTAGAACTGCAATCCCTGCACCCTTACTCGCTGATCCCCTTCTTTTCAGCTATCAATTTAGATAAAGCGAGCTATGTGTTGTGAGTCAGCTGACATTAGCCACCTGAACGATTAGAACAGTTTTAACATTGAACTTCTCACGGTCGAGTTGTTCTATGTTTATCGAAGATTATGAACATTATGCGCTGCGCAACATTTCAAAACTGTTGTTTTTGTTAAATTGTATGCATTTAGAATGTTGTATGAGTGCGAAAGAAAAGTCTCCTCTGCCGCTGTCCCTTATACTGAGAACCTGGTTCTCCCGTATTTTGTTTTTGACTACAATGTAAAGACCTCTGTAAAGACTGTGGTTCTCCGAGGACAGACTTCGAGGTTCGATCAGTTAGTCTGTTAGTTGAACTGAAGCGCTTGAGCGAGAAGCTGCTCTTGTATTCACTTCTGTATTAAACTCTATTTTCTGTTTTTCTCTAATTCACGTACTACGGATTGTCAGCATTAGCTTATTTCATAACCTACAGGATTTCAACAGTTTTGTTTAATTTTAAGTACGCGCACTTGTGTGCTTAGCAGAAATTTTGTGCTTTTCTTTTCGATCAAAAACATCAGAAACTTTTCACTCAAATATCAGAAAGCCAATAAGAAAACTTCGTAGAACTGCAAACCCTGCACCCTTACTCGCTGTTCCCCTTATTTTCAGCTATCGGTTTAGATAAAGCGAGCTCTGTGTTTGCGAGTCAGCTGACATTAGCCAGCTGAACGATTAGAACAGTTTTAACATTGAACTCACCACGGTCGAGTGACCGGTTACTTGTTCTATGTTTATCGAAGATTATGAACATTTTGCGCTGCGCAACATTTCAAAACTGTTTTTTGTTTCATTTTAAGAACGCGCACATGTTTGCTTTGCAGTAATTTCGTGCTTGTCTTTCCGATCGAAAAGCACCATAAACGTTTTACCGAAATATCAGTAAACCAATAAAAAAGTTCATCGTCGTCGGTTTGGAACGTAGACAAAAAGCTAATTGCACTGTCTGCCAGTTTCTTGCACGGATATTTGAAAGCGATCCTATCGCAACGGTACTATTACCTGCGTCGCGTGTGCAAAAGTAAATCGAGTTTATTTACAATGTATATTGTTCAATAAAGTCTGAGGTTAGCAGCGCGTACAATACTTAAGCGAGTTACAATCGAGCGCGTAGATGCTCTTGAAATTGTTGTGGTTAGATAGGAGGAAAGTGTTTCGAGCTATTAAGAAAATTGCAGCGATGATAGGGGAGCCTATCAGGCACGAGCTATACGCTGCGTTCGTCACGTGTGCTCGACGCAATGCTGCGTGTCACTGTAAACTTCGGTGTACGCGATATCATCGATCGATCGATCGATTACGCGGAAGACACCGCGATACAGCGCCGCGATCCAAAGAACTGAAAAATCACTACACGCATCGATGTTACATGATGAGAATTTTTAATCGCTCGAACGGCTGATTACAGGTGATAATCGTTCGATTCACCTTTCTTCGGAAATCGGTGATTTTTTTTTCGGAAATTACGTGTCCGATAGACGATGAACATTGTACTATCGGTTATCAAATTTTAGTCTCGTCATGGAAACTACGACGAACAAAGACTCGACGCTTTGTAGAAGATAACTTAGGTTAATTGGTATCATCCAACAAGATTTATACTATCGTATACATTCGTTGTACTCGAGTCGCTTCGTTTTTATTATGACACTGCGCAATACGATTTCGGTCGTAAGTAGATGAGCATCTCGTAATCGTACTTCCTGTTTCTTAACTCTTCCAGGGTTAGGTTTCCAAACAGCGTGGCCTTTAATCTCGCTGAACTTCGCCCTTCGCGCCAAGTAATTACGATAATTAATTTTTTCTCGCGTGACCTTTGCTGTGGCGTTACGTTTTTTTTTCTGTCGCCGTAATTGACGCGTTCGTTTCGAAAACAGTTCTCGGCCTTGCGGTATTCCATCGACCCCTCGCTTCGCGTATTCTTTCGCCAATTTGCCGAAATAATTTTATTCTTCTTTCCGAAAAAGCTAGTCTAACTTTTTCTAGAACCGTAAAAAAATTATACAGAAGAAAGCATATATTTGTTCTATGTACACTTTACATTTAACAATGAAGTATACAATATCGTTGTACTAAGGTAAATTAACATGAACGGTATGACTCTAAACAATAATCTTACAGTTTTTGAGCAAGTTAAAAATGTTCTACGTTAACGTTAAGTATCGGTCTTGTTCGTACATGTAAATGGTAAGCTTTCAAAATATTATGACATAGAGTGACACAGCAGTAAAAGATTTTGCTCTATTTACACAACACGCGAATCGTTGACAATCAGAAGCACGTGACGCGGTGAACGCGTTAATCAAAGTGTTCTCCTATTTCATGTACTCGAACACGTCGTCGTCGTCGTCGTCGTCTGCGAGCACCTCTCGCTGCGATATACATATCGAGCACGCGCGTGGTTTCGTCGCAGAAAATATTCGAACTGGTTGCGAAAGATTTCTAATCGCTAATTGAAACGTGTAGAAGTAGCTTTTTATCCGCTATCAGGGGGATCTAACGTTTTCGCGGTAGTTACACGGTTATCGAGCGTCGCCGGTAATGCGTTTACAAACTGCGTCAACTGCTCTCCGGCCAACCGGAGGAATCCGCGAGTAATTCCATTATCTCGTTACCATTGCGACCAGCTTCGTCTACGTCAAAGAAGACACCGCTGCTCCCGTGCGCGCTATTTGCTCAGCTTATCAAGAGCTAGCCACTCGTCGGGAGGACGACGTCGCTGGTATTGTTTGCCGAAACCGTCGCAATTTTTGGCCGATATCGTCGTGGTCAGGTGTCGGGCTTCTTCGAGAACTTTACAATTGATGGATATACTGAAGATCTTTGTGCAAGATAAACATTGTGTGACATTGCTCGGTTCACGGTCAGCGGGGTACTGTTTTCTCTTTGTTAACATACCCTGCCATCAATGTCTTGGCAACAGCCATAAAATATAAACTATTACAATGGTTACAATTTTCGTTCTTCATAAATTTTAGTAGTATCGACATTTTTCTTTCAATCCTGCTACAAATTTCACCTAGTCATTTCTATTCCTAGATTTTATGCATTTACGAGAAAAACAAGTACGGAAACAATTGGAGTCCCAGCACGAAATTATCTAAATTACTTTACAACCATCGGAGCATCTACTCGCACTTAACTCCCAGGTAGCGCGACCCTACTTCGGCGCTACTTACGCGCGCGGGCAAACCCCGGGAAAGCATGCAATTGATGGACAGTTGGCCCACCAGAGCCATAATACCCTTGAGGAAGCTACTCTTTGCTAGAGCGTTCTTCCGCTTCATAACCAGTGTGTCCACCGATGAGCCACCATGTAATAAATATCCGTAGGACAGTGTCCTTTCCCGTATCCCGTAGGAACCTCGTGAGAGACACCACCGAAGAGGGACACGGCCATCTTCCCCTCGTTCTTGGCACGGGGCCCGCCCGCTAATGTACGTCGCCGAATAAATCTGGGCGCGTGTCGTTTCTTCACGTGACGGTGCGCTACGTGACGTCACCACGGACATGTAGCCCTCTAAACAATGGTCAACGGCATCCGGCTGCCGCAAATATAGATCCCACGTAGCCGCTACCATTCTCGAAATTCTGTTCCGTGACGGGATCACGACGTTACGTGATCCGAACGTATCGATATACGCAGTCCTTACCGCCGATCGATCGATCGATCGATCGATGTATAATTCTGTTGTTCTTTGTACCAGCCGCCGCTCGTTTGCCAAGTCGTTTAACCCTTATTATTTAACACTTTGCAGCACTCTGTCGGCGCCGTTAGCTCGACAGTAATATTTAGCTAAAAGGTATCTAAGTCAGGTAGCTAGCCCGATACCGTGTTCATTTTACAATGCCGTTAGGTTTTGTATATAGTATGCAATTTGGAAATACCAGTACGGTATACTCAGCTCGATAATAGTCTTGTAATCTTCGTTAGTGGTCTCAGCAGACCGAATGGAAAGTCACGTGAAATTGACAGGCCATTCGACGGTTAAATGCCCTGACATCACTGAGGAATTTAATATATGTATACATATACCATCTATAAATCCGCGACGGTACTCTCCACTTAATACCGTACGTACGTCATCGTGCTCCGCGTGAATCACTCAATTGCTCCGATCGAATGTTCAAGAATGTTGATAATATTTGCTCTCCTATGTCCATGCGTCTATTACTTGTTGTTATCAGGTGCGTTCACTTAAACATTCCTGCCGATAATTTATATCTTGAACAATAACCGTCTTTGTACTCGTGTCTCCTTTTTTATGCGTCTTTTGCAACTTTTCTACAATATACTTGTAACAACAAGCTCTCGATACTGTTCGTATCAGTCGTAAAATTTACAACTGTTAACCCACGAACGTGTAAAAATTATTCGCACACCCTTTAGACACAAATAACTTTTTTTCAAATCGCACCAAACGGTTTGTTTTTGTGATGTTAGATTAGTTTACTAGGTATCGTGTAAATAATTCTTTTAACTCTGTCTAGTCCGTGTGTTTTATCGGCAGCTTAAAAATAATAGTTAACCATCCTGTCGATTTACGATAATAAGTAAACACAGCAATTTGTACGTCGTTCGAGAAGAATGCCGTAGTCGGCGCGAAATGGCGCCAGACTTATAATTTCTCCTCGTTATTTCAGTATATCGTCGCGCGCGGTTATGTCATCGAATTCATTCTTTTATTGCCACGAAGAACTTTTGCAAACGAATACAGCCGCGTTTGGCAGTCAGTTTGACGCAGAGGACAGCGTCGTAGACCCTCTCTGATCCAAATCCGCGTGTTTGATCTTCTTAGGGGACGATCCTCCCTTTCAATTTCCGAAGAAACAGCTGCTCTAGATCCCGGTTACATAAATCATTTTTTAAATACTTTCGATTTCCTCGAATTCGATAAGAACTCTGGATTTCCTAGGAGAGACCGTGGTAATCGTTTCGCAGGAACTGCAACACCAATTTTTACACCCGATTTTTATAGAACACGATATGCCCCATATTTCTAGATTACTATTCCCGGTATCTAGAGCGCCGGGCGTGCAAAGTAAATCAATTAATCGACTTCGATTTCGATCGATATCGACCGGAAACGAATCGGTATACACACAGAGAGCCTCAAGCCTCGGCAGATAAGTGGACAGATTAAATCCAATGTATCGGGCGACCGTGTAGGAATGTATGGATCGACTGCTTCGAGGCTCTTCCAGTTTTTGAAAATTCTTTCAAAATTTTTTTCATAATTTTATACCTCAAAAACACGTTCTCAGACCGTCACTACAGAATTTAAAAGTTTGCGCTGGAGCTACTCGGAGAGCGAGTGATTATTACCCTAACACTTCGAAGAAATCGATTACCATAGCTTGACAAATATAGCAACGTCAGAGTTACGGTACACGATTGCATTGTTCGAAAAAAGAAAAAAGAAAAAAAATGGTAAAAATGGTCCTATAATCGGAGTGCTAAACTAGTCAGATCAGACATGTTTTTCGCAGCTCGAAACCTTCGATTAGAGTCTCCGGTGCATTCATAAGCTCGGCCGGGCAGTTACTTTGGCTAAAGAACTATGCTGGCCCGGCTAAAACCGTAGCAAGAGCGTCACCACGTTCCCGATAACTCACTTCAAAATTAGATCGGCGAAAGACCGGTGCACAATGAACGGCGACGTGCGCGCGGGCTCCGAGAAAAGTCAGTTAGTGTGTGACGAGAGAGGTCTCGGATCGTTCGAGGATCGTTTCGGACAAGTTACGAGGCCGACGGGCCCCGGGGGAAACGCGTACAATTCGTTGGGAGGACCGGCAACGATCGTGACCGGTTGTTTAGGCTGCGCGGGCGAGCATGAATCTATCTCATTGTCGTACGGGACGATCGACGCAAGTCGACGACTATACAGGGTGAGTCTCCCAACACGATCACTTCGAAATCAAATCAATTATTCACAGTGAACAGAAATTCGAACGAAACCGTTCTTCTGTCGATTCTAAACATTTTTTGAGACTCATTTTTGACTTCATCGAGCTTCAAGAAAAGATTGAAAGATGATTTTCGTGTCTCGATAAACGATCAAATGAATCCATTAAAAAATCTTTGAAGTCCTCGTCGTGAGCTTGATATCGTCTCTTGCCATTTTATAGCAAGGGACCAGATAGAGTTATTAAAAAAGGAAGAAGAAGTCTTGTTAATACGACTCTCCTGATGTCATACGGGATTGTCAGAATATTTTTGTCGTTTGCGGTACAGTCAATAATTGTCGAGCAATTCGAAGTGGCCAGGTTAGGCGACTCACCCTGTATGCGATCCGGTTGCGTCACCGTGGCCGTCGCCGCATCACGTGAAGAAAAGACACGCGTCATTCGTTCGCGGATGTACATTAGTAACTGGGCCAATTGCCAACAGTGAAAGAGATATAAATGCGTTTCTTCGCTACGTCATGCCAAGGAACGCGAACAAATGAGGAGAATGTCTATAGGGGGCAATAAAGAGGAATCAATTGTCCGTTTCGATGCCGGCTATCGTTTCGCCGGGGACGACCGCGGAGGAAATTCGACTTGGGCTGTGCGGGGGGGGGGGTGGAAACGATTCCCCAGGAATTATACCGGGGGGTTCGCCGGGCTTTAAAAATTTAATCATCCCTCCCCGTGGGGATGTCGATAACGTTCGGGGACTCACCGAGATCAGCCGCCTGGTTCTTCGCAGAATGCGCGAGGTCACGCTGACGAGATCTTCCTCGCAGGACGACATGCTTCGGGGATGTCCATGAAACGTATTCTCTTCCCTACACCGCGATCCGTCGCTGTTAGTTACCTCCGAACTGTCAGAAACATCGCCTCGAGTCGATTTTATCACTGAAATTGCCACTACCTCTACCGAATCGCAGGTTTTCTTATTTTAAAATTAAACTCTTCGACGCGAGCTTCTTTTAACAGTTTTAAGAAGTATGTCGTGAGGTATCCTCGCAATAATGAGAATTTCCCGTGTCACTTTGCTGTATCTTAACACTCTCAGAAACGATCGCGAGACATCGGAGTCCAGTTTCTAAAGCTGTCAGGTGTCCAACGTCCGCAGTACGCGAAATCGCGAAAATTCTAGCGGTTTGACAATCTAGCGAACAGCGTCGCTGCCAAAAATTCGTTTCCGTGGTCGCCAGAAGAACTAACAAGACTATTCTATGGATCCTGCCGCCTCTCGAATTAAATATATATATGTATATGTATCGTGTAAGCATTGATCGGTAGAAAGGAGACGTCATGGGGGCAGACGTCATCATCGGCTCTGTTCGCGGAAGTCATTCGATCACACCTTCCACGTTTTATCATTTTATCGGGTCGTAACCACGGCGATTCGATGCTCGTAAAGAAACCTATACCCTCTGAAATAATCGTTGCTCCGAAGAACCATATGCGCGTCGATCTTCCGGGAACATGGCGCCTGTCGCTCGAGCATCGATGATCAATGTACATACATACTGTTACTTGTATGCGATCCCCATTGTGTTAGACAGCAACAAGATCCAATGAAAAGAATTTACTTTGAAGTTTGCGGTCGTCTCTTCTTGGCACGCTTCTAGTTTATCGATCATCCTAGATCCTCGCTACCGAGCGAAACCTTGCTGAATAACACGAATCTGAATTGCTGCTCATTCACGAGGAAGACAACTTTTTTTTCAACATGTTTTCGAGCACATAGTTACGTTTATGGAAATGTGTATCTGGCAGTGAGCAGCAGTAAAAGGTTAATGTTTCATTTCTATCAAAATCCGGAGTCTAATTATTCGACTGCGAATCTTTATGAATTTATGGCTTCTGAAAATGTTTAGAAAATGCTGAAACATAAAATTCCATAGAATTTAGCATGATTTTTATTTATTTCAAGTCTACTAAGACTACTACCACTGAAAACAAAATTTTATACGGTTCCACTTTCTTAACGTGTCAATACAAAAATTGAAAATTGTATAAATATCCGCAATCTACTAATTATATTTGTTCAACGTCACTGCTAAATATCAGACGTTTCATGCGTACCAATCTAATACGTAGCTGATGCCGTGGACGATCCGAAATGTCGAAATCGAGCGGACCACAAAGTGTTAAAGTGTCGGTAATACGGGCCGATAATAATTTTCACGGGCGTATCCTGATGTTTGGCCAACAGCCGGGCCGGGTCGGGCCGGGCGAACCCGTTGACGTACTCGCGGCCGTCACGGTTTGCTCCGTGACGACCGACGCCGTCACAAATTGCGTCGGATCGACCGTCGCGCGTCGCGGGGCGACGCGACGCGACGCGACGTTACAGCCCGACACAATGGACCGAGACGACCAGCACGTAACATACGCTAGAACTGCGGTTCGTTCCTCTACCACCTATCGATCGATCGTAAACATTTATAGAGTCGGTCCACCTTATTCCCTCGCTTCTTGTTCTTTTTATAGTTGATTGTCGCATTGTTACCAGAAGCGGCTATTAACCGGCGGACCTGCTCCGAGGAAGGGTCCTTTCGTCCTCCCTTTCACAGACAATCTGCTTCGGCACCTGCAACTTGCCCTTTTGTTCTCGTTTTGCTGTCTTGCGATTCTTTAATTGCTCGAATTAATGTTTGCTCCGTTGAGAAAATTTGGTATTGTCGTCCCACGTAGAGGGGAACACGTGAGACATTTTGTAATTTGTTCGATACACTCTTTGTTTAGATATACATACAGTGTAAGCTTCAGTTTAGAACAAGGAACCCTTATTTAGTCGCGTCTGGATTTTCTCACGTCGTCGACCCGGCGCCGAAATCCAACCTCAGTTTATTTTCCTCTTCGCGAACACTTGTCATCTTACTCTTCCCTTTTTTCAACGATACCCCCACCCGTTGGAAATTGTTAAGGAGAGGGAAAGACCTTCTTTTCCTCATCCTGGTCCGACTGTCGACTCAGTAATTTCGAAGAGTTTCTCATAGACATTCGTTTTCGAATAAAGTATTGTTTTGCGATTCCTGCGATCTTGTTCTTCCCATTGAGGGAAGTGGTCCTTCGAATTTAGTTATATGTTGTATAGTTAATCAGCACATTACGTGCAAGTATACGAGAAGCGACCTATTGGTCAACCACGAGTATACTCTACGCTCTTTATATTGGTATAGTCGTCCATAATTGACGTTAGATTAGCAAACGGTGAAAAAGTTTGAAACTAAAGAGTGTACTCATGCCAGAATTTTGTTAAAGCGCAAGTGTTTTGTATCGCGCAGCTAGCCGGACGGTCGATGCCGCTGATCCCGAATGGTTTATGTTGCGCGTTCTCGTTTAATATCGGGGCAAATATCGAAAATTTCTCGGGGCCGAGGCGGAAGCATGGAACAGCGCCGAATGTTCCGCAAGCTGTTAATGGACGCCGGATTTTCCGTGGGCGGACGCGACCGATTGCGAACGGTGCCAGGCGTCGATACGACGTATCGTTCCACGAATTACGTCGCTCCGCTTCGTAATGGATACAGAAGGTCCGCGTGACTGGCGACGTAGTGCCCAGCCGATTGATCGCCGGGATCGCGCCAATTTTGGAATTGATTCGGCTTTTGTAGGACAGCACCGACCCCGTCCACGGGCAGATGAATCGACGCGCTCCTCTCGCCGAGAGTGTACGTCGAAAATTCCCGCGAGGATGATTAGGGTCAGACGATTTACGAGAACGGGCGCATACGTTTTAATTTTTCTATTTCACCGCCGAGAAGAAATTCTGCATCTCCAGCCGCTACGAGAGCACGGAGAAGACGTCTGGTTACCGCTTGTTTAAATTCCGTGACGAAACCGGCGAATTCGACACAGCGCATTAATACATTCCTGTCTGTTGATTCTGTAGCGACACCGTTGTCACTACCTTTTGTTTTCCGTTTTCCGGCATTTGTTTCCGCGGGCCGCGAGCCTGTCCGTTAGCTTTCACCCCCACTATTTTCGGGACATTGTAACCGAAGCAAGGAGGATATAAATAGGTCCTCGGAAGGCAGCGGAGCGCTCTTCCGTTTTAGACCTTCATTGGTGGTGGTCACTTGAATTCCGTTTAGCCGTTGTTTAATGTTTGCATTTCGTATTTCGTAACGTATTGTGTGCAAGTTATATTTAATAAACTTTCAGCGTGTCTTGTCAGCACCCGTGTAACGTGTAAAACTCCTATACCCTCAATTCATTTGGGGGTTAATTCGTAGGCTAGGTTAATCGCCCACGCGATTAATCACGCTTTTAGGAGCGAAGAAGCCTCTGCTATCTTGGGGGAACAGCCGAACGGAATGACGGGGAATTTCAACGACGCTGTGCACGTTGCTTAATCCTGCGTTTCTTTGTTCCGAGAAATGATAATGCACGTTTACAGTAGCCGTGTTTCATTAGATTACGGATTTTGTTTGCAAGTGAAACCATTTTTCCATCTCGAGGAATAAAATACAAAGTCTTTTATCGTCGGCGGATCGGTCTATGAAATTACAATAAGTTCTCAGTCTGTCGTCGGTTGTCCGGGGCGTGAATAAGTGAAATCGTTGAGTTAGCTTCGAACCAGCGCTAACTATGTTTCGCGCGTTCTCGACAGCGACGAACCGAGGAGAACGCGGAAACCGTGCGCAGGAAAGAACGTCTCGCTATGTAGGCGGTTCATAGAGCCGTCGCAACGCGACGGACGAATGCGTCGGGCAACTAACGGTGTGTAACCGGCGAGCTGCCGGTGAAAATTCTTATCTGCCCCCCGTCTCCTCCTCGATACGATTTTCGTGATAATGAACCGAGCCAAGCTAAGCCATACAATAAATATTGACAGTTCGGCGCATCGATCTGGCTTTCACTATCTCCTCCCGGTGTGGTGCTGTTGACGAAAACTGGACGGTCTCGTTGTCGAAACACCATTTTCAATTCTTATGTCCTCCCACGCAAGCTTCTTCGTAATTAAAATTAGTTAGACTTGCTTTACCCCAATGGACTCTTGAAAGAAATTAATTGTTAACGACGAGAGACTCCTAAAAGTTCGGTCTCTTTAAAATCATTTTCAACTTCACCACAACACCACTGCCGAGTCCAGTCGCGCTTATCGCATCAAGGTTTGTCAATATGGTTATCATAGATATCTGAAATTCTCCAAACCATCGCGCATCGGTTCCAGAGAATCGGAAATTCCACGGAAGTGTATTTCATGGAAGTTCGAGTTTAAAAAATCGAGTACACAGCCAGCGATAATTCGCAGTTTGTTAGTAAACATAATCGTCCAGTATAACGTTTAATTCCGATATGCGTTACCGACAAACGCATTAACTTCATTTAGCTTTCATCGGCGCGGCAGCCGGTCCGTTCCGTTCCGCTCGGTACTCGTTTATATTCGAACGCGAGTGTCCGTCGGCAGCAAAATTTCTCCCGTAAAATGGCGGCGCTGTCTCGGCACCAGCGGCGTTATTTTTCACGGTTTCACGGCCGAATATTTTCGCCCCACCCCGATCGGATTTAAGCTCGATCGAGTAACGTGAAATGAAATTGCCCGCCGCTCCGCCACAAAGAGCAGCACGGTGAAAAGATGATGCCCCCGGGCCAATCGGTCGACACAGCAAAGTTGCGAGAGCCCGTAACAAGCGCCATTTTTTTGTCCCCAAAAGCGTACGGATTCTTTGACCCGCAGGCGCATCGTTGCGAGATTGTTAATTAATTCCGAACTCTTTCCCTCTACCTTTCAACTTTGCTGCGCGTCCGGCCACCGGGAAATCGATTTTGAATTAAAAGCGCTGGCGAGGATAACGCAAAGTGATTGCAGAGCGAATTGATACCTTATTGCTGGTGCTCGCCGAACACCAGTTGCGCGAATCACAGGATGTCTGGTTCTAATTCTATGAGGAGTATAATTTTTAGTAGACGAATCGAAGGGAACGATTCTAAAGAATAATCGAAATTTTTTATAAATTGTACTTTTTTTGTGATAAGTGCGTAAAATCTAATCATGCAGCAACATCTTGCAAACAAGAGATGTATTTTCATTACACGGACCGACGGGAACGATTTCAAAGGAAAATCGAAATTTTCAATAAGCTGGAAATCAATTTAAAATTGTAACATTTTTGTTATACGTGAATAAAATGTAATCATGATATAATATCATACAAAAAATACGTGTACTTTTATTAAATGAACCGAGGGGAACGATTTTAAAGGAAAATCGAAATTTTTAATAAGCTGGAAATCAATTTAAAATTGTACCATTTTTGTGATATGTGCATAAAATGTAATCATGATATAATATCATACAAAAAATACGTGTACTTTTATTAAATGAACCGAGGGGAACGATTTTAAAGGAAAATCGAAATTTTTAATAAGCTAGAAATCAATTTAAAATTGTACATAAAATGTAATCATAATGCAACATCTTGCAAAAAAGAGGTGTATTTTCATTAAACGGACCGAAGGGAACACGATTTTAAAGAGAAATCGAAATTTTCCATAAATTTGAAATCAATTTGAAATTGTTCCATTTTTATCATAAGTGCGTAAAACCCAGTCACGATACGTTTTGCAAAAAGAGATTGGCAAAAGAGGCTTATCAGAGATTCGATATGTGCCTAATCGTCTAAGGCCTAATGATCGTCCCGAAGCCGTCAGCGTCGCGTCGCGTCGCTCGAACTTCACCGAACTGGATGGCATAGTTGGATTAGAACGTCAGTCCTGGTAACTGGGTGACGTACCCAGAATGCATAGAGTTAGAGTGCCGCGTATTACACTGCATTGGACGTGTTTGCTCGGTGTTCGCCAAAGATCCCCACCAAGCAACCAGGTGAACACCGACTTGCCGGTCCTTGTATCTGGCATCGGCTGCCGAACGGCGTGAGTGTACCGCGAGCGGGCCGCTATATTTATCTTCGCAAAAGTCGCTTTGCCAAGTCGAGTAAGGTGTCGCGAGTACAGTAGCCGGTGCACCGGGAGCGCCGGATAAATCCGGTTCGACGCCAGAAGACGACACGGCATAAACATAGACGAGACAAACGTCGAAAAGCGTTCCTCACAACGGCCGAATGACCGAGATCGCGGCTAGTGGCGTCTACCAGCCATCAGTTTCCCATTTGGACTCCCAATCAAACGATTCTCCGTCTTGTGCCTGTGTGATTCAATTTTCAAGCCTAATCATGACCACTGGGTACCCTCATACTCTTTCATTGCGACACCTTCAACAATTTCACGCTAAATATTGATTAAACTTCTGAGAATGGCTTGTTCATAAAATCGAAGACGCTTTCTTTGGATTTTGTTCGGTTCTAGTTTGTACACTGCTCGGATAATGAAAGTTACTCGATAATAGCCCGTAGCTGCGTCTTTATAATAATTTCAATAATCGTAGAACCGATAATACGAGCCTAACCGGTAGTTTTAGTATAAATCTTCCCGGTGAAATCTTTGCCGTGAGAAAGAGAAACCGCACGCGCGCTGTTGGAAAAGCTGACGCCTGGTGTCTTCGTGCTGCTCTGTTACCCTAACTTCGTGACAGTTGGGTACGCTGAGCTATGCCGCTCTTCATTTCAATCTTGGATCGCCTCCGAAGAAGATAAAGGGTACCTTTCTATCGACTGTCACTGGTTCGATCAACTTGGTTAAGTGGAACTTCCGTGTTTCACCCTGTCTTACACAACTTTCTTCGTTTTGTTGTTTTGCGACTCAACCCTATTTTCAACCATACCGTTTCTGAGGAACATACGGGAACGTACTCGACGACTTAAGTCGCGAGTTTGTACATCTGAGAGTCTCGCGAGGATCGAGAGAGGACGAGGCGACCCAATCGATTGGGAAGAGGCTCAGCAATTATTTTTTCTGTTCCCTCGGTTCGTGTGAATGGGACTTAACGCATTCGTCAGCCCGTCAACCAGTGGGGGGAAAAAGAGTAAAGATAGTATCACGGGTACATCTCTCGAGTTAGTCTCGCGGTGCTAAGAGAGTTAGGTCGGTTATTTCCGTCATCTGTCGCGGGGTTCACGACCTGCGGCCTGAACGACGCGTCCTGACGTAATACGCCAGGTGAACACAAGCGGCCTGGAGAAACGGATGCGGACCAAAGGTTTCCAATCTCACCGGAAGCATCGCTGGCCCGGGGTAAAGGTCAACCGATCGAACTCGAGGATTACTTCACCTCGATTCTCGTTCGCGTCGGTTCGGGTCACTTATACGAATTTTCATTTTTATTCTTAAACTGACGATTGTAACGGTTCCAGGTCAGTGGCCACTCGAATGTTTTATTCGTCAACATTTTATTGCTTCTCTTGTTGGTTTGTCTCTGGCATTCGTAAGTGAAAGTGTATTATACAAATGTTTTGTAAGCGAGTGATCTTGAAGTACCACTGATTATTACATTATTCGCTACGCTTCTGCTTTTATTATCGAACATAACATTCGACATCATACGCGCAATCTCGATTAATTAGAATATTGATCTACTGATCGACGATAAGATGTCTACAGCTATCTAGAGATCGGCAGATTTTGGCAAACAGTTTCGAGTGGTTGTTGGTGACGACAATCAACACTGCCGAAAGTATACCTGAGAACTTCCCATGCGAACAACGCGTCGACGTTTCGAGTCCCAGATCTTCCGGTGACAGAAAGTCGAATTGCTGGAGGATCGCGGATACCATTCGCAATTTCGCGAGCGACGAAATTCAACCGCCGAGATTGGTTAACAATGAGGACGCGAGCCGCCGCTCCGCGCCGCGTCGTCACCACCCCCGCGCCGCTTCTTGATAATTAACTGAGAAACCGGGCGAAAGTCGGGAAAGCGCGTAGAGCGATCCATCTTGCATGTTCAACAGGTATCCAGATAAATTCCACAGCCGGAGAATCGAGAACCCTCGAGGTATGTTTGCTCGGCTCGCCGCGCGCACCCGGTCACCGGCAACAGCACCAGCAACACCAGCAACAGACCAGGAAACGTTCGAATGCCTGATGTGTCGTTACGTTCGCCGGCCCTTTGTAACAGCCCGTGGTACAAGCGTTACGTATCGCGATTGTTATGCTACTTACATCGGAACCTGCATTCCGTGATGCGTCTCTCTCTCTCTCTCCGAATCTCTGTCCTTCGCTTCGGAAAAAGAAATTCCTCGGTAATAAGGATTATCTTCGGGAACTGTAAATTACTGGTTAAGTCGGATGTATTAATTACCCGCAGACTTTCGCGACTGTCCCTCGGATTGTGTCTCGGACGCGAAATTCTACGTTTTGATCTTGATGAGTCGCGTTCAGTCTGGAGGAAGAAGGGGATATTTGGGAATTTTTTTCTCGAGAACAGTAAGCCGTTGTTCTAAAAAGTTTTTGCAGCCGAAAGGGGTGTAGTTTGAAGAATAGCTCACAATTTTTTTTTGCTTGGAAACTTTTATCGGTTATAAAGTTGTGGTTGATCTACCGGAGGTCATGAATCGCTTCTTTTCTTCGACCGTTCAGATTTTTCTTAAGCGGTTTAGAATGTCTGATCCACTTGTTAATCATCGTCTGAATTACGATATTTCCAATGTTCCCCCACGAAACCAGTTAATGCGCGAGAGGAACCACGCAACGGGACAGAAATTTCTCTCGCGATTGCAGCACGCGGAATGCGATTAATCGCGAACGAGATTTCGCGAGTGGTCGAGACACAGCGCAGCAGCAGCAGCAGCGGTGACCACCGGCCCCGGAGTCTCGGCGAGCAATAATGGACCAATTACATCGGAAAGCACGAGGGGCGTGTTTCTCTTTGATGTCACCACCCCCCTCGTTACTCTCGGAAATTTTCTTGGCAATGCGCAAGGAAGATTAATTCAGGTTGGAAGGAAGAAGAAGAGCGCGCGCGGATGAGTTGCGCTTACGCGGCCCATTACTGGACTCCATTTCCCCAGCGTGGTATTATAACAAAACCCGTAGAGCGCCTTAATAATTACTTCTCTTTTATTATGCGCAGAAAATATATGTCTTCAGTAATATCCTTGAATTATTACGCGAACCGTAGAAAGAAAACATCTGCATTGCGTCTCAAAATTAAGGGCTGTCTCGCGGAAATTTATCGCGCTGAACGTTCTCTTCTCATTTCGAAAATTTCCCGTGCATATCCGGGTTAATGTTTAAGTCGATGGAAAAATACACCGACTTCCGAATGTCGGGAGAAACGATATGTTTCTCGGTCCACCACACTGTTTTATTTTTTGTAAAAGTCGAAACGTCAGGTAAACAGCTGGAAACGTATGGTGAAGCGGAGCCGCCACAATTCTAAAATGGCCGGGGGAGTCGGGTCAGTGTCCGTAGCGTCGAAGGTTTTCCTTGAAATCCCGGTGTTCCACGGCGGAACGGTATTCCTAAAGTCGTTCGTTCCCCATTTCCCGTGGATCTACGCCGCCGGTGGCCAGCCTCGGTATCGATAAAACGCCACGCCGAGGTAACACCCTCGACGTCGCCTCGCGTTCCCGTAAGCACGTACGATATTACTTCTGCCAGTGTCGCGAGAGATAACAACGAACCAATGTGACGTTTCTTCCCTTGTTCCTATGCATCGGCGAATCGAGCAGGGGCCACGGGGCGGTGTCTTCGCTGCGCGAATATCCCGCATTCCGCAAGGAAGCGCGCCTTCGACAGGAATTCCGGTAAAGGTCGGCCGATACTCGGGCCGCAAGTCGCAGCCGGGCAGTTAAATGAAATAAATGGAAGCCGGAGACTCGTCTCTCTTGGAACGACAGCGAAAATCCTGAAAGAACTGTGACCTCTCCGAAGACTTCCGCGATCCTACGGAAGCAACAGTTTCGAGACCGCCCAGACGCTAATTGGCGCGCCGGTTAACATCGAAAGCGGTGTCCGCGGATTCGTAAAGCGTAAGATGTATAGCGGATAAGGCAATTCGTACCTGTAGAAACAAATCTAATTCCACCCCGGGCGATCGACGCGCCGCGACGCGCCGTTTGCTCCTGCTGGCCGCGTGCGCGGATCGATTTGAATCGGAAAAGCCGGACAGTCTACAACGCGGCCGTTCATGACGGTATCGCTCTTCTCCGAAAACCAATAACTCTTACCCGGCCACGACTCGTATGCTCGTTGTTCTCCGTTATTGCGTTGAAATATTTTCCCATTTGTTCCGCTCCACCGCACCGACACATTTATGGGATCTTTTACTCACCGTACCGCGAATCGTAACGACCGTTTGATATAGACTTTCAGTTATTGACCGTGTCAGTTTATGGCATTCCAGTGTCGCGCAATTACCCGGATAGAGAGTTAATTAGCGGTACGCCGCGGCTGACCTCCGCTCTCGCCACCTTTGGACTATTGTCGTTTCGGAAAAGTCGTCGCAATTATCTCTCTTTGTCCGAGCGACGTTGCCGATACTGGTCCCGCCGACGATTCTTCTCGAACAGCATCTCGATCTTTCTCTGTCTCCCCCCTCTCTTTATTGTTGTTGTTGTTTTAGTAGAATCGTGGCGATTCGTTCGGGACAGCGGAATCGCGAAACGAGCGTGTTCCGCAGATGATTAAGCGGTACCCGGGCCCTTTCTATCTTGATAAATGTTACCGAGCACTTAGCGTGATCGCCTTTAATGCCAGGTCCCTCTCTTATCTTTCGTATTTCATAAAAGCGGACGCTCCGTTTGAAGAGCCGCGGACAAGCAGCGAAGAGCAGAGCGAGAGAGCTATAGCCGCGCGTCGGCAAGAAAACTTAAAACGTCTAGGAAATGCCCGTGCTTCTTCCTAGCGAGATCCTCGGGCGCGCGCGGGCACACGGCGCGGCATGGCGCGGCGTCATCCATTATGCCTAATTGCGCTTCGATTTTGCGACTCCCCGGGCTCGCTGATGTAACCTTTAAAACGCAAAGTGCACGTGCGCCCGCGTGTAATTAGTGACGTAAATGTAGCCAGATAGCGGTGCATACATCTCAGCCAGATAAGACAAGGTGTACAACGTACAATCTGCCGTCGTATAAATCAGTTCGCTAGATAGCATTCGCTTCTCTTTCTCCTTTCTCCGTCTCTCTGCGCCGCACCGGTGACCTGGAACCGTGGTTTTTCTGGGATTCCGGGACTCTTGTAAGTCTACGGCTTTCGACGTTACGCCATCGGGATGATCTTGACGCGTTAACAGGTCTAAAAATCCCCGCAGACAAACCCCCTCGTGTGTCGCTTTAAAGTCTTCTTCGATCCCGATGTTTAACCGAAGAATCGTCAGTCTTTAAGCGGCATTCCCGAAAATCCAGGAGAATCAGCAATCCCTGGCAAAGAACTCCCGTAACAGAACATTTGTCGGTGCACAGGTGCGACAGGTGTCCGCGTCACGCTCATTTACGATAATTTATCGGACGCGCAAGAAAATCACCGCTCCATAACGCGGCAAAACCCATGGCACTTCGTGGTACGTAGCTTGCGATACGAAACCGCGCCGCACGCGCTGCAAACGGCGTTATAAACACATCTGCCTGTTTTTCTGCGGAATCCGTGATGGTCTTTCGCGACGACGTTCATCAACCTCGTGGCGATCCTCTGTGTCACTCCGCGCTTTCACGCTGGAATAACTGTCCGAGGATCAAAGCACTCGAGTCCTCAACGGACATTCTGTGCGTTTAGTATCAGTTTCCTCCATTTCATTCGGAAATGCGCTCTTCGAGACGAATAGCTGTTCTTGGAATAGTGAACGTTAAAACGAGCCTGGAATTTACGATTATCCCTTAACAACCTGCCAGGTGAAGCACATTTTTATCGTGCACAAAGATCTGCAGTCTGGCGATGTCTTTCTATCTTCGTTAAGTTATCACAGTTAACGGTCGATGTCTAATCAATTTCAGAGTATTCTTCGGTACGATGCGCAGAGGTTGTTCCTGTAGAGTGGATAATCAGAAACGAAATAGTTATTGGAGTACCACAGCGATCGAGAGCGAATAATAAGCAGCAGCGATGGTCATGGGGATCGATACAAGTTCCCGTGCGGGGCGACCCTTGGATTCCTTGACGCCGCACGTCCAAAGACCTTCAGCCCACATAGGGTGCAGAGTACCCGCGGAAAAAGGAAGATTTCCACGTCGCGTCTCCTGGAAACGTGTATGTACGTGGCAAAGGTGTCCGGGAAACCGGTATACGGCGACAGTCGGATGGATCGCGATCTGCGTCTGGTCGCGATCGAGTCTGCAAGCCACATCCGGCACGCGGGGAGAGCGTTTTCTGTCGCCTGGCTAGATCCAGATAAGCGAGAAGACCGTCGGCCTCGTCGTCGTCGTCGTCGTCGTCGTCGTCGTCGTCGTGCCATGCGGCTGCGAACAGCGGTTTCTCATACTTAGACAAATCAGCCTGCCATTGAAACCGAACACGCCGGGGACGAACGACTGTCTCCTCTCTGGTCTCTACCACGATCCTGTCAGCTTCTCTCCTGGTTTATTCCTATCCCACGGATTGGACCCGGACAGAGTGCGTTAAACCCGCTACGGAGTGGATAGGCGAAGGGGGATATATCGCCAGTCTAATGGCCAGGCCGACATTAAACGCGGCAGAATGAAATGTTGCCATTTGACGAAGCCGTTCTCTCGCTGGTTACTACTTTTTACCCTGATATTTCCTTCCTCGCGCGACCGACGACGCGACGACGCGACGCGACCCGACCGATCCCTACTACTTACTCTCTTTCAGCAGCTACGATCGCTGCTGCCTAGCCACGGACGATGTCTACGGTACAGTTAGGACAAGCGTGCACGCGTGCCGTTGCTCTTTTTGCGGGATTCTTTACAGCCGGCGAGCTGATTTCGTAATCATTCTGCCTCATCAACCGATCGCCAGCTGATGCCGAGATACCTCGCGCACGGGAAAGGGCTAACGAGGCTGCTGCTACGGGTCTTTCAGGGATTCATCAGGATCCTGATGATCTACTTCATGCTACTGGCCCCTCGGAGCTGGCTTCTTTCTAAATTTTATAAAATCATCATCTTGCTAATCCCAAAGTGACGAAGCAGGATCTACCAAGCTCCCTGACGACCAACCGAAGAGTCGCGCCAAATGTCTGAAGACCATCGAAACCAAAGACTACCGTATTTGAGGATAGGTCGCGGCGGATAAGGAGCACGTGAAAGCAAGGGATCGTTGGCGAGTTATCGTTTGAAAACGGAGCGTTTTTACGGTATGTCCGCGTGGGAACGCGGCTTGATCGCGGATCGGACGTGGTCTGATTCAAGGATTCGCTGCCGCGGGACGATCGCGAATCGGGAACGTCACGGAATTCGCCAGCGAAGCCTTTAAGTCGCCTCTTTTCTTTTATTGAAACCTTACCTGCCGTATCGCGCGCAGCAAATATCTTGCCGCGAAAGAGATTCCGCTGGCTTCCTCTGGATTTGTCCCGTTCGATGATACGGCCGGGGTATATTACACGCGGCACGATCGATACATACATACATATAGCCGCGCTCCCGACCCGTTTCCATTTACCGGCGAGCTCTGCTCTGCACGGTTTTTTCATCGACACTCGCTTGCTGGTACTTCATTAAAAAGGGTGCCTATCATATTGCCCCCATCCTCGCTCCCGTGGATTGCGAAACGCGCGAACGCACCGGAAGTTTAACAAATTTTTAACGGGAGAGAGGGAGAAGTTGTTTTTCATCCCTTTATTATTTGGTATACACCAGTTAAATACACACAAGTATTTGACTAGGTTTGCGAAGAGAAAGTTCTCGAGAGACATTGCTGTGAAACATTAACTACTACATTTATTTTGTGTGTTCATTGACTATTATGCCCTGCCATAATATTCCATCCGTCAATCATCGCTCTTTCGACAAACGGTGCGTCCCATCAAAAATAAAATATGTCGTCTCCGGTGGTGGTTTCGAGTATTCGGTTTTTTAATGGCTAATAAAATTCTGACGATTAACTCTTTCCAATCGGTCGGTGAAAGGTAAATGCGCGGTACTTGCAAAACTATGACATTTAATCTTTTTTCTCTCTCTCTCTCTCTCTCTGCACGGAGATCCGACGTCGGAAGAAAGATTATGTACAGGATAACCTGATGTGTACGTCGCTTAAAGTATAGATCAGTTTGCTGCCATTAGAAATCGCAATTGCGACCAGCAGAGCTTCTCCCCAATACCATTAACCTATGGCCTTCTAATGTCAAACTATTCGAAAAACCGGAATCCGAGTAAACGAGAATATTATTGATTTCCTCGCGGCGTCGTAAAAAGAGAGACGAATTTTTCCGTTACCGGTATTAAACTCGCGGACCGAATCGCGAACTGTACGAATGCAGAATTCCGTTTCTCCCGGAGACTGATTAACTGTCGTATCGCGTTGTTAATGGTTTACGATGCACTTCGATTTCTTTTACGAGGTTGCACGTGTCCGCGATAGTTGTCTTATTATTGTCATAATATTTTCGAAACGAGTTTATATGCGAGTATATACAATATGTGCACTAAGAGGTAGAAATGTCAGGTCCGCGAGCCGAAGGGTGCCTATTGTCCTACACCTCTCTTAAGAAACTTTCTAAAAGAAGGACGGACAAGGACGGACTCTGCGTACCAATCTGCAGGAATACCGAAACATGTGATTGCCATAAATTCTAATCTTACAGCGGTCCTTCTCGTATCCTGTTTTTCGTCTATCCACCCCGTCGTTTTCGTAAACGTGCGACAGCGTGCATTTTCGACACGCATAACGATCTCCCTAGACTTTTCAGAAAAATCTTGAATAATCAGTGTCGTTCGAGCCATGGTAGAGATAACATCTCCAAAGAGTTATCAGTACAAAACTTACGGTTGCTAGTATGTGTGTTTTTAATAGTGATAATCACTAGACTGCGGGTTTTTATGCAAAATAAAAGTAGGCTGCTGCTGTTGCAAGGGAGAGGAGCCAAACAGATATTTGATTTTTACTTTAATCATGTGAACAAGTTGAAAATAATACATTGGAGTTTTTAATTATTTTAATCTCTCTACTATTTTAAACTGCACTTACTCATTTTTGTTACAAATGCATGAAAACCGCAGTCTACTGATTTCATTACCTCATTATTGTGATTTGTGCTGCGATACAAGTGATATTGGAATTGTTATTAGTGCATAGCTATGTGGGGATAAGTGTGAACAGTGATCGCGAGTATGGAAAAATTTCATGACATTTGTATGAAAGAATCATACGATTTATTTATCGTTTGACCAGTGAAAGTGAAGGTCCGGTTCTTTGACTTCACCGCGCATCCCTTGGGCTATGCGGTGCGTTGACCAGACCGTACGTCCCTCACCGTTCGGCACTGCCGTATAGCTGAGGCCAGCTGTTTAGTTCGTCACTGAGTGGGCCAGTGAACCACATTTTCCAAGCAGCAAGTGGATTTACAGCTAAATAAGTGAGTTTTTACGATACATAATTCAAAATTTCTACTCCTTCACTTGTTCACTTCTTCTTCGCAGCGGACCGCTAACGCTCCAGCGAGGGGATCCGCCTGGCGCGCCGTACCATCTTTGCCAACACGCGTCTAGGTCGCGCTCTGATTGGTCAGTGGTTTTCGTTAATAACTCCTAAACAAAGCCCCGGCGGACACTTTTGCAAAGGTAAATGTTGCTCCAAATCACCCCAGGAACGCCCCATTTCTGGGAGCTGTAGGAATTTTGGGACACTCTGTATACGAGTTAATGCTACAAACGGGAAGCTTTAACACTAAACCTAACACGCACTGAAAGCGATTAAAATGTTTTAGCTTATGAAAATGACAAGGCTCTATTTATTTAGATTTTGTGCAATTTTTGTTTCGATATGTGCTTGTAATTGTCCGCGTAAGTAACTTTATAATTTCGGTAATTGTAAAATAAAAAATATAAAACCGGTCGTTCGACCGGCAGTGGTAGGTTTAGTGTTAAAATTAGTAAATTTATCGATTTGGAAATTTTATGCGCCGACTCCACGGTATTTTTGGACCGTGCCCTCATTAAGTTCCGTGAAAGGGGTAGACGATAACCATTGAGGGGACGAGAGGAGCGATTCGATTAAAGATTTCGAGACAATTCGAACGCGGACTCGGACGTCGCGTCGCGGGTTTGAAAATCATCTTTAGACTCTCGGCCCATTGGAGTCTTTCGGTCGGAATACGGGATCCGTTCGAGTAATATCTATCCGTCCCGATTTCTTTCGGCTGCCGCCATTGCCCGCCGCGCTTTATAGAGCCAGCTCCCGATACGCCGTGCATTATAACGATATATAGGTCTCTTATCGACTATTACCGATGCTGGTAGGAGAAATACGCGACGGTTCCGCGCTTTAATATGCCAGCATATTTCCAGCGACACGACACGAGGGATCTCACGGAAACTGGTTTCCCCGATGAATCGCTTCTGGAACGATCCTGCAGGCTTGACGAATTCGCTGCTACGACAATGTTCGTCTGGATGAAATCTTAACGAAAGTTCAGACCGAACCGTTTCCCCTTGGCTAGAAATTACGCCGAAATACATAATCGTTTCCGCACTGGTCATTAGACTGCGGATTTTATGCATTTACGGCAAAAATGAGTCGGTGAAGCAGAAAATGAAAAACGTGCCAAGTGAATCTAATATTACTGCTTAATTATTTACATCCCATTCAAATGATTAGGAGAGAACTCATTTTTGTGTACTTCTTTTTTCTTGTAATTTAGCCAGACAATTTTCATTTCGCATAAAAATTCGCAGTTTACCGATCACAAGTGTCCAACAATAAAATTCTTCTATTTAGTAAAATTGTTTAGCAAAAAATGTCTGCAAAATGGTCCAGGGGCTTGTATGCTACGATTTGACACTGCCTGGAACCGCTATTTAGGCGATCGCTATAGCAAAGAGCGTGGAAGTTCGCCGGTCTACCCTCGACCTCGAGCGTAAAAATGTCTCGATTCCTTTCTCCTTACGTAAACCGGCCGTTCTTTTGCGGAGATATTAAAAAAGAAGCCGTGCAAGCGTGTCGCCTCGATTCGCCGACAGCACTCGCGTGTGTCATCGTCCTTGAAAATGATAACCGGGTCTGCGGTTTCGCGGGCGAAAATTCTACTCGGAAAGCAGCGGCCGAAAAATATCGGCTTTCAGTCCGCAACGCCTCGGATAGGGCATTTATCTCGGTCGACAAATATCGTTCCAAAGAGCGAGAGAGAAAGAGAGAGAGAGAGAGAGAGGCGGTTCCGCGATAAAATCGCGCGGAAAATCCGAGCAGAGGAGGACGTAAGCGGACGCGATCCTCTGGAAACGCGACGTTCAGGGACCCGCTTCGTGACTGCTCGATCGTTGGCCTCGAATAACTGTCCGGGAATGCCGCAAAAGGCCCGCGAGGCATTCCGTAAGAGCACCGCGGTAGAACGGACGCGGGCCTCTGGCCGACGATAATTATTTCGATTCGAAATCGACGTCCGAAATCGATAGTACACCCTTTTCCTCTCTTACGGAACCTCCTGGCTCGACGATTTCTTGTGAATCATTGCTCGTCGAACGAGTTGGAATGATAGATGCTTCTTTAGACGACGTGATAAATAAATGTTAAGCAATAGGGAAATCCAACGAATCAAATAACCAACATTATATCATTTTGCAGCAAATTCTGGAGTAAAAGAGGGGGAATAGGTTGGCCAGCAAAGGATCGAATTCAACTGCACGCTACTGTAGAGCGAATTGGTAGCAAAACGATGTTTACAAGCAGACGATCGGCGGTGATCGGCTCTCGCGGAACGTCGTCCTCGAGGAACAATCCACGCTATTCGTGTCAATTAGCAGTGTTCGGGCGCAGGTGCACCAGGCGTGCTTACGTGCTCGCGGCGAGGACCGGGAGCGCGAAAAAGCGCAAGCCGCACTAATTGTACGGTGCAAACGACGCGGCTAGGTTCTCGCGTTGCCTGTTGCCGGTTGACGTAACTGTCGGTCAACGTTTTCGAGGAATCGAGGCCGAAGGAAAGCAGAGAGAGAGAGAGAGAGAGAGAGAGAGAGACAGAGTGGAATAGCGAACAAGAGGACGACGCGTGGCAGAAAACGCAAAATCGTTTGATGAACGCGGGCGTGAGACTTCTCGGGCCCCCGCCCGGCCCGCGTGGACTCGAGCCTACAGCCAATGCAGGCGTCGCGTCGCCGCGCGTAACAAGATACAACTCGGTTTCTGCTTTTTCGCTGATCCCGGGGACCGTGCCCGTGCAATGCTATATTATAATTGCTGGAACGCGGAAGCGATACGCTTCTTGCGTGATCCGCTGCCTCAACGGTTTTCTTATCGGGCCCTAATCGGGTTTCAAATTCATCGGCGCTGCGCGGCGCCCCACGCGTTCGGTCCCAAACGTCTGCCGACAGAATTCAACTTCACGTTCTAGTCGTTGCGATATGCCACTTGGAAAATTGTACAGTCTTCTGTAGTAAAAAATGTATGAACGACGTCGTCTAGAGAAGATTCCGATGAAAATCATGTTAAAAGATTTTTCCAAGATCTCCCCCCCCCCCCCCCGGCACAATTACCAAAATCCATTAGAATACGAACAGCGCTTCGAAGAAATAACGTAGACAATTATACTTCTGAAAGGACCACTAAGAGCACGGAACCACCACATAGAATACCTAGTAGAATTTGCGGGGCGAACCTCGCAGGTCCATTCTCCCAATTCTACCCACTGCCAGACTCTAATGGTCCGCTCCCTTGATTATAGTATGTAGCCGTTTAGAAATTAATAGAGTCGTTGCATGGAATTTCTCGGCCAGCTACGGCATCTCCGGACGATCGAGCTAATTGAATTCCGCGAAAAAGACTATTTTCATCCGGGCAAAGATTGCGTTACAACAATGCCATAACGCGCGCGGTTGGTAAAATCGTGTAGATAGAGTGAACCGTGGGGGTCTTAGGTCGGCAATAGCAGATATTTCACGGAGCGGGAACCAAAGAGAGAGAGAGAGAGAGGGAGAGAGAGAGAGGAAGGGAAGTGAATGCAGTTCGATGCGACCATTTTGAAAGATCGTATTTGTGATCTCTGTACTGTAAAGGGGGTCGTTACGGGGGCCGTTCGGATGCTGCACGCGCAGCAATACTCTGCTGAAACAGCGATGTTTCGTCCCGGCGGAGTCCCATACCTCGTTACACCGGCGATATTATTTTTCTGGTTCGCTTACACGCTCCTTTTCTTCTCACGTCCCGGAACGCGCGCCGCGCCGCGCCGTCACGGGGTCGAATATGCCTTTGCATTTTGATAGTTCCTTCTTCCGGGAGACAGTGTCGGCAGGCGGCGGTCGTGATCTACACGGGGATTTCATTTTATCCTGAACGCGTCTACCTCGAATAAAAGAAACCCCCGACACCAACGCGAAAGAGAAACGATCCAGAAAACTCTGCTCGCCTGAACCACCGCTTAACCCGATAACACTTTCAAATATACCAATTTCGTTAAAACACTCCGGCGCTTTTCCAATTTAATTTCATCTCGTTCGGAGAAACCCATAGTTATACGCGCGCGCTTGCCACATGCGTTATTTAAACGGGAAACGTCTCGACCAAAAATGACATTAACACACTGCGCCTCAGCATTTAAAGTTACAAACATTAAAATTTATACAATAATTCACGGTATAACGAGGACGTTTAGGTGTTGAATAATGATGATAGAACGCCAATGAATTTAGGGAGTTGCTTTCTCGAAAAACAGCGTGCAGCGTTTCGCAGGACGAGATTTTTAATAGTCCTTGAATAAAAAGCTTAGCCGTTTGAAAATTTTGTCACGGACTATGCCAGCTGTATTTCCGGAATGGTTGTTTCAGCGATCTACCTTTCCCGAAAGAAGCCGGGAGTAGATTTTAATGTCCCGGGAAACGCGACGTCGCGCCGCGTCGCCCTATTTGCGTAATTGCCCGATAATGTACGCAACGATAATTACAAATTCACTTGGAACCGACGATAATGCAGTGTCGCTGTGGGAACGGGGCCCAATAATGCACAGATGTCTCTTCTCGAAACGCGATTTAACGCTGAGCTGGCCTGGTAGCTTTTCGACGCGATTAACGGGGGCCGAAGCTCCCGGCTATTTCATTCCGTATTGTGCTCTCTCGCCTGTCCGACTCGGAAAATACGGGTTGCATCGATTCCCCCACGCGCAATAATGTATGTAACTTAGCCGTCCGCGCGCGATCAAGTGTTTCGATTTAGAAGAGCTGACGAACAGTTAAACGAGCGGTGTGCGTTTCTAGATACTTCAACGTCGTCGTCGTCGTCGTCGGTATCGTCACATCGTTCGCGTAAAATAATGGAGGACAGGACGAAATGCGTTCTATGTATACATCTGTCTCTACTAATCAACATCTGTCATTGATTTTTTCTGCTGAGACACACATTCTTACGTAACCGGACCACCGCGTTATCGTATCAGAAGTGTTTCTGCTTCCGTGCTGTTTTGTAACCACGTGTTCTCTCGCGCGGAGTCCGGTTTATGGGATCCCTTGGGCAGAAAGAGTTGGTCGAACGATTACAGAGAATCGGGCAGAAACTTTTCCAGAATTTCCGCTGGGTTGTAAATATTTTTTCGCGATTCGTTTGACAGTGTAATTCATTGACGTGGGGGATTAAAATTTTTTAGATTGTGAATCAAGTTTGTACACGTAAATATTTTTTAGCGATTCGTTTGACAGTGAAATTCATTGACGTGGGGGATTAAATTTTCTTAGATTGCGAATTAAGCTGGTACTTTAAATTGCCAGAGCCGTTCGCTGGATTTCTCGCATCGAAAGCACGGCTTGAAACGGCCCCGGAAATAATTGTTTGAAACTGTTTCATTTCGGGCTTGATCGAAACAGTTAAGAAGGACCGATATTTGAAATAACTGTTATGAAGGACCGAAATTTTGGTTGATATCGGTTTCGATTACGGTCCTACGTACATGGCTATCGGTCCTAGGATAACGATCTAGGATCGATATTTTTTCGGTCCTCATATCGGTTCTAATACTTTGTCGCTCGGCCGATGCTTTAGGCTCGGCGACTTTTAAGGATCGGTCGATGCTTTGGAATTGATGGCAAAGAGACCGGCACCTCATTGTCGATTGTCAACTCAGGTTAGTGTGGAAAGTTTATTTTCCGCACTAAAATTCAATTTATCTCCACATCGATCGAGTATGTTGTCAAGTATTATAGATGATATATCATTAATTCGTTTAAACATACCGAAGCTACATAATGAAAATTAAAATTACAATAAAAAAGTAAAAGTAAAAATAGCGAATGTATATTCATATCTGGTGTTATAATAAAACAACTTTCAATTATGACCACAATATAACAGTTTTTAATTTTAGTAGTTATTTTCGGACCCGTTTCAAGCCCTGTTTGCTATAACTTGAAACTTAGAACCGATATGAGGACCGATGTAGAACCGAAAAAATAACGGTCCTAGACCGTTATACTAGGGCCGATATCCATGTACATAGGACCGTAATCGAAACTGATATCAACTAAAATGTCGGTCCTTCATAACAGTTATTTCAAATATCGGTCCTTCATAACTGTTTCAAGGACCGAAATCGATATCATAACTGTTTTCAAATTCGGAAGCATAGCATCGTCATGAACGTACCGCATCACCATTCTGCCAACAATCTGTTACCGTACGGACGCGCAGCATCAGCAGCGTCCGCGATTCCAGATTCCTCGGGTTTCTCGATCACCGTGGCGACCGGACTGCGATCATTCCGCGCAGAAATCTCAAGGCCAAGCTGCGGATGACGTTACACATCGCCGGGCCATTTAAACCCGGTCACGGCAGTTTCGTCTTCTCTCTCGCGTGTCCGATTGCATTGGTATTTTCTCGGCAGCCGTATCCAGTCGATCCTCGCTACTATTCACGATCCTGTCCGACCACAGGTCAATTTAGCGATTATTTGACACGACGGTGACATTTCGATTAAGCAAATCCGTGTTGACAAAATGCAACACCCTGTATATGTTGCGATTAAGAACATTGGAGCATGGTCCTCCAATCAGCATGGCCGCCCAATCAGATTTTCCAGAAATCCCGGTGTGAAGCGTCGCGATCCTCGTCGTATTCTCCGAGTCGTTTCGAACGAATTCAAAGCTAGGGTCACTCGACACCGTGCGCGCGTGGCGTGGTCATTCGATCGGCCATATTGGATTCGCGCGATGCGATTCGCCGTCGTCGAAAACGCGTCCCTTTCCGCTCCCCCTGACCCTATCGCTGGTTCCCCGCGCTATTACGCAGATAGAACACGTTCCACTTAGAAAGGGAGAATTCGAATATCCTGAGCTCGCGCGAGGTTACCGAGGCCGGGTCTAATTGGAAGCATCCGACGTCGATAGCCGATCCCTGGGCTCGGCGAGATGGCTCCTCGCGTCTTCACCTCCGCGGGATCGGAATTAGAGCCTGGGCTCCTACCAAGGAGATCCCCGGTATTGTCCAATTAAGTGCAGCTTACCGTAGCTTTGCTACTCTGCTGCTAATGTCTTCGCCCACCCACACCAGCGCCTTCGGAAATATTTGATCGGTCCCGAGGATCCGCTGCGCCACGGAAACCAGCGACCGCTATCGTCTGCTCGAGACTTAAGATCCTCCCGTAGACGTTCGATGTTAGCTGCGAATTTTTGTGTTGCGATCTCCTTCGTTCACTCGTTGGTTCATCCGTTACGAATTAACACGTTGTCTGGAGGCCTGTTTTCATATGATATGAAACATTAAAACGGCCCGTTCAAAAAATCGAAGGTCGTCTTCGATTACGTACGCAAAAAATTACTTACAGCATGTTGCTCGCAAAAAACGAGGTACTTCTATTTTGTATAATTTTTAAACGCTGGGCGGTAACATCGCTTAAAACCGTTCAGATTTTCTACACGCTTTGGCAATCAAGAATCGCGAATCATTTCTAAGAATAGTTTCTCGTAGGAGCATTGCCTGAAACCGTTCAGATCCTCCTCGTATCGTCCGAAACAATTTGATACGCGCTTCGGCAACGAAGCTCCGCTAAATATTTCCAATGGTAGATTCTTCTAGGAAACCGCGAGGCTCGGAAATGCATCGGCAACGTCCGCGAATAAATATGATAACCGCGCGAATTTTTTGCCGGATCGATTAAGCGGTCAGTCGATAGCGGCCTATAGAGCTGAAGGGTTGAGGGATCGTAGCAGTTCGAATAGATCGGCGCGATTGTACGCGGTTGCATATCTCGCGTGCACTTTCGTCATCGACGTGCCCCCACACGGGCGAGCCGTGCCGCACGGTTTCGCTCGGAGCAAAAGCGAAGAAAACGCTTGGTATCCGGGGAATGCCGGCTATGTAGGAGCGGCCGTTGCCTGGCAGGACACGCGAGGATCCTCTTAACCGAGGAGCCATTCCTTCGGTAACCGAACAAGGACGCAGCTCCGCGTCGCTCCGCACTGCTCCGCACCGCACCGCCTCGCTCTGTTCAATAGAAATGAATTCGACGATGCTCTCGGTTCGAGTAGCTGCGCCCCGAAGATCAACAATCTTCCGAAGATCGCGGCCGATGATCTTCGGGCCGAAGAACGCGAAGAAGCGCAAGAAGATGCGCGACCGCGACTGCATTCTTCGGGGCCTAGAGAAAATCCCGCGTTATCTGGCTCCGGCGGAACGAAGTTCACCGACAGCGGTCATCGTTCTTCCCTCGGGCCCCGTTCTCCAAAGGATCCCGGCTTTTTCGGGCCCAACAGGCGGCCCCTTCCCCCTCCCACACCACGATTCTCTTCTCTCGATCGGTCAGCCGGTGTCTCCCTTTTCTCTTCTTCCCCGATTGCGATTCTTCCGAGTCGAGATCCACGCAGATACGCGCCGGAACGTTTTACTCTTTTCATCGATCCCGCCGCGATACATATCTTCGTGATAAATGAACCGCCGCTATCGCATTTACTTCTTCATCGACAGACCGTAATTGCTCTCGCGGCTACCACGCTAACCGGCGATTATGTAACCTCGTGTTTTCCACGGAATCACGATTCCGTACGCGATTCCCGACCGTTGCGTCGACGAGGAGCAGTTGCCTCCTCCGACGGATGCTTCGCTTTTCGTTTCACTTCCTTGTCGATCCTCCGAGATTTATCTCCGAGGACACCGTAGGTGGAAGAAGCTGAAGCTGCCGTTTGATTAGACCCCTTCGTACCTGCGATTATTTTCTATGTAGCCGAGTGTGAAGGTTCATTAGCGTTCTTGTAATAAGACGATTCTTTGGTCGAAGGAATCTTCAAGCAGAAGCTCGAGTGCTTGATTGTGTCAATTTTTTTATGGCATCTTCTTGGGAATCAGAGTTGGAAGACTCGTCACCGGGACGGGAAAATTCTGTTGCTGGAAAAATTTTTTTTATTCGAAGATTATATAAATATTGAAAAAGGAATTTTCTTGTCAATTCCTGTCGAAATTGGATCGTCACGGGAACGATCATGCCGAACGTTTGATACCAGCGTCAAATCGGGCCCATCTGGAGGCGTTTAGGCCCGCGCCGTTCGTGAACGCGGCGCGTTTCGTTTCACGCGAGTTAGGCGCAACGGTAAAGCCGACTCTATTCAATAACCATCAAAGTCGGCGAGCAGCGATTCAGTAATGTTATTACCATCATTACCGATTAATGACTCAATTGCCGGAAACTATGTGTTTACTATGTTTCGATGACCGAGAGAACCGCCGCGCCGAGCCGCGCCGCGTCGCGTCGCAACTTTTGTCCGCTGGATTTCGTACTCCCTCACGACCATCATTACCGGATTAATCATTGAAATTTCCAGGTAGAACGCTTCGAACGGTTCGCTCCCCGCGGCCATTCTAACGGGAGGTCTCTCTCGCGGCAGACATTTCGATTTTTACGAGAAAATCTCGATCTGCCCAGGACGTAAATCCACGTCCAACGATTTTCCGTATCGCGATATATAATGCCTACACTGTTGGTAATTCATCCGAGCCTATCTAATGGGAAAAACTTGTCTTCGCAGTTGATCCTGTCGACGGAAATTATAGACAGATAGAGCTGTGAATTATAGAGAGATCTTTATGCTAATTCGCGTTTTATTGGCGGATCAAGGGGAAACGCAGTTGAGAATTTACGCAGTGCACCGACACCAACTGTTTCGGTGAATTACATGTAATTTAGTGCCGAAGTAAATTTTATTCAACGATCTGTTAGCGTTTCCCGGCTATTCAGTCTGATCATGAATGTATAAACATGTCCAGTCTACTTACAAGGTACCACAATTTCTAATTGTATGCAATGAATATTATTGATTTTCTTCTTTCCTATGTTCCCTGGATTTAGTGTTCACTCTATCGCCTCTTATAGTAAATTACACATTATTCATATCACTGTGGACAGGTAAACAAGCCTCTGATCCATTTGCAATGCACTGAATCAGCATGGAACACCACTGAATCAGATAGCACGTATTAAAATAGCAAATAAATGCAAAAATGACGTAAGATACGGTACGATCTGGAAAATTACTAGGAAGGGAGAAAACAAAAAATACTGCAATGAAGTCACCGATTTGTCGGCGAAGGTCTCCGCTGACTTTTCAAACCTGTGGAAACGAACAACGATCGCTATAGTCCACTAACGCGTTCGCTATCAGAATTGATTTTGCGTCTCAGTTTGACGTTTCACAGAAAAAAAAATGGAGGAAGGCTCGTCAAGATGGTAGCGACAAGGGATCGGTCACGTTTTCACCAGGAGAATCGTTTTTCAGGGTTCCCATTAGCAACCCGTGTCCATTAAAGATCGAACACTCGGTTTCACCTTGGAACGTTCCATTTCATGGTGGAAACGCAGTCACCAGGCCACCCTTTCGGCGTTCACCGAAGAGAAAGCACCTATCATCGAGAGAAACTCTTGTACACGAGGCTGCCCGGCCGGGTCGTATACGTTCTCCAAGAAAATCTGCCGATCGTCGATGGTGTTCCGGTAATAAACGGTCTCAGTCTATCGACGCGTCCATCATCGACGACAGATAATAAGTTCAAGGCGTTACTCGGCCTCGGCGCGCGTTACAAGCCAGGAAGATGATTTTCCTAACTAGACGCACAGCTGTGGGATCGATCCGATAGATCGGCTAAGGATGCTACACGGACACGCACACAGCCGTCTTCCATCTTCGTTATTTTTCTCTCGATCCTCGAAGACACGAATCGCAAGAGAGTACGATCGCGGGCCAGAGATTAGCCAGGCTGCTCTCTCGTGTACCACCGGATAAATACGGAATAAGGTCGGAAGAGAACAGCTGTCGCTCGTTTCACGTGCTGGAGATCGCGACACGGGGGCTGCACCCTCTTCCGAAGATCCATTACGAAGTTGCGAGAGCCACTAATTTATGTATTACTAGCTAATCCCTGCAACCGAGTTGCCAACTTCGAGTTTTGTCGAATAGTCGAGCTGGCTTAAGTGCTGCGAAACACGTAGAACGGAAATGGAACACGGAAAGATGAAATCCGACGGTGGCGGCCGGCCATATAATTGGCATAGTCGAACAAAATGGCCGGCGACGCACGGCAAATGGCGCGCGACTGACCTTCGGCGGCCGTTTCGCGTTTCAGAATCATTTTACATTACGTTGTCGGTCTTTCGACATTCGATGCAAGTCGGATAGCAATGACCCGGATTTTTATAAATAACATAATATTAAAGAATATATTTAACAGAAATTACCTAGTACCTGGAAATCGTTGTGGAATGACACACCCGAGAAAAGTTCAACCGAAGGCCGCGCGCGCGGTCATCTTCCCAACAAGTTTATCTGTATTATGTAATTTATTATCATAACCATCGATTATGGCACACTTCAGCAGCCAGAACCTTGAGCAGAGTTGAACAATGTTTTCGATCTATTTTTACTCGATCGCGCCGCAGTAAAAGCGAATTTATGTGCAACTTTTTTTCTCGCTCGGCGTCTATTTGCATTGTGCCGCTCGCGGTTTCGTTATATAAATACATATGCGATTTTTGAGAGAATTCGAACGCGCAAACGTGTCACATACACACACACACATACACAGCGAAGCATGGAAAAAACAACAACAACAAGTCGACGGGTTATAACATCGCGTGGGCGCTTACGTAATTATTAGCGAAGCGTTACGGATACGGTTTTATCGGGCAGATAGCGCGGAACGACGTGCACGCCGATTGATAATCTCGATCGATTTCGATAATAGTTGGAACGCCAAGGTGGCCGGCTCGTAATTAAAAATATGTATTGTCACGACGATTCTTTTTCCGCGCTTCGCACGGCGGGGAAAACGGGAATCGCCTCCGGGTTTTTACAGGCTCTGAGCCGAGTACCGGGCCGTGCACGGCCGCGCGTACACGGTCCACCCGGGACAAACGCGATCTTCCGACAGTTCGAAAAGAACTCTGATTCGGGTGCCAGGCACCGCAAGGGTGCCACGCGACACGCGAAAATAATTTCGGATTCGGGAAAACCGAACCCGAACGTCGGAGACGCGGAAGATGCGGATGGTAGAGGAACGCGACGGGCCGGGATACTCGGGCACGGGAATAGCGGGGACAACCTTCGCGGCAAGGCGAATTTCACCGAACAGTAATCAACTACGCTTTAGGCTGTACTCATTTATTTGTCGTCGACGAAACAAAATTACAAGCACGCGGCCACGTGGCCGCCCCGGGAGCCCGCGTTCTTTGTACAGGAGGTGCGGAGATGATAGTCGCGGGCGCAGCGGTTACGGAAACGCAATCGCGGGACACTACGGTATCCCGCGAGATGTTCGATGCGGTCTTCGGACTGTCACGGATGTTTCCGCGGTACTCGAAATCCCGTCGGTAACGTGTCTAACGTGCACGTCCGACGAGAACGCGAAATTCGGCGCGATAACGGTTTTACTACACGCGAAACGAAACCCTTCCCGATTCGCGATGCGCTCCCCCCTTAGGAAAACTCTCGGCAGCGAGGATGGGGACTCTCGGTTTTTCTCAAAACGTCCCAGAGAGGACGCGAGCTGCGAACCGAGGCGAAAAGCGCCTCGGTATTCGAACTCGAAGACGAAACGAGAAGCGTTTCGTCCCCGCACGAATTTTCCAGGACCGCGCTACGAAATTTTATCAAAGGACCACTGGTCGACTTACCGCTACTGCTCCGCGATTTTCGCTTCGGGTAGTCCGGTACTCCGGGACTTCGCTCTCTTGGCGAAACGGCCTAGCTGGAATTCCTCGGTCGTCACTCGACACTAACGGCACGGTATTTAACGTTATTCAACGCGATATTGTTGCAAGTCCGTTCGAAACGGAAGTATGCGCGACAGTGATCCTTGGATTACCGATACGTGACGCGTCGATCCTAATTTACCCCGACTCTCACCGCCTGCCCAATTTCCCTATTGGCCCCTCTAGCGCGCGCGACTTGCCGGAGCAGAGGACCGTACCTCGGCGTGTCCTTGTCGGGAACCGTGCCTATTCGCGACGTTTTCTGTCACCCGGATCTCGCGGCTACGGGAGTGTGATACCACCGACACCACCCTCGCCAGAACCCCATTTTAGACGGGATGAGGTGGCGGCAGGACCGCGAAAAACATCTGTCGATCGCGAAAGGGGTTCTCGTCCCGCTTCGGCGCCTCCGGGTTGATCGGCCCGTGTGTGGTGGTGTTCCTCCTCCTCGTTTTTCGCCGTCGAGTCCTACAATCAGGTCTGCGTTTCCTCGCGCGTCCGCGTCTTCGAGGACCGCACTACAAGGCCGGTGATGCTCTCGGCTTGTCCCTAAAAATTAGCCGTCCCTGGCGTGCGCGACCAGCGTTAATATTTGTCCGATGTTCGCTATATTTTCCCGGGGAGCGCTCTCGCAATCGGTACGCTAGTGTCCCGTGGCCGCGGGTCGTCCGATCCTTGTCTTTCCGCTTACGAAATGCGCGTTATTTCTTCGGAGAAGGGACGTGGCAATCTTGCAACGTCAGAACTCCTCCCCTCCTTAGAACAAGGACCGGACTCGCAGCGGCAGGTCGATCCAGTGGTCTCCGGTCCTGGGGTTGCGAGAGCACTCCCACCCTACCGGGAATTTACCCTTCCTGGGACCCTTTACCTGGGGGCAATTCATGCTACCCTTACATTTACTCTATTTTATATTCGCGGACTCTCACCCCTTACGCTTGCACGGGTTGGTTCGGACGAGACTAGGGTCAGGGATGTAAATTGAGGCTCCGAATTTTTCGGTATTGAAACTTTTATTGGCGGTATTCCGCTGTTGCAAAAAACATTTTTTTTTCTTATCGGGCCGCGGTACTCCCCGTTGTGTTTTAGCTGAAGCAGGAAAGGGTACCCTCGGTATTACATTCTTGCCCCCTTTCGGGAAACGGTAGGGCCGTGTAGGCTCCAGTAAGGGCCACAGTTCTCGCAGGTCCGCACCGACCGGTCGGGACGGCCGCAGCGGTAGCAATGGGCCCGCGGTGGATTCGGGCATTCGTTGCGCCGGTGCCCGTCCTGCCTGCAGTTCCAACACGCGTCGGGGTCTTTTGCGGGTCCCCGGTGTTTGGGTCGCCGGTATTTGGGCTCGGTTGTCGGTGAGCCGGCCGGTGCGGAAACGGTGGCATTCCCCTTCGCGGTGGTGTTCCGGGGAGCGGCTGTTGGGCTCGTTTTGACGGCGCTGGCGGGAATTTCCGCGGGGATCTTCTTGCTGGCGCTGACGGGCACTGTGGTAGGCCCCTTCTCGCAGGCGCTGGCGGGAGCGGCAGTGTCCTTCTCGGCGGGTCTCAGCGGTAGCAGTTTCAGCCATTGCTCAATCCCGTCGTGCCTATCCGCGATTTTGAACAAGATGTCCGCGATCTGGGGGCTCGTGCGGGACAGCAGTCGGCGGCGGTCGTCCTCTTCCAGCACCCGGCGGAAGTCCACCGCGAGTCTCCGTATCATGGCGGTGACCCCTCCCATCTTGTTTGCCGCCGCATCGCTCTCGTCGGTAATCCGCTGTTTCCCTCCTGGTTCTGCCATCTGTAAGAGGGTTTAGCGGGGGGCGATGTAGATTCTCCCGTTCATGTGGCAGGAGTGTACGGTTTTAAATCGGACACGTGGGCCTTCCCCGCGTCTTTGCCCTCTGGTGTTTCCATCCGGTAGACCACCGCCGATAATTTTTGGCTCACCCGAAATGGTCCGTGGCATTTCGGCAGAGCTTTGCCGCGATATTCTGGACCGCGGACGATAAAACCCGGTGTCTCCTCATGACCAAGTCGCCTACCTCGAAACGCGTGTCCTTGCGACGCAAGTTGTAATATTTCGACTGGGTCTCGTAAGCCTGATCTAAATTTTCGGCGACCCAGTGGAGTAACGTGGCTAGGTGGGACAGGCGTTTTTTCCACCCTTCGGTAGGGGCGAGTTCGAAGTCTATGAGGGACTCGCATGTCGCTCGCTGACACGACGCTGGGCCTCGGTTCTCGTCCGAAATTTAAGAGAGCTGGTGACGCTTGCAGGACCGTGTGGTAGGCGGTACTATAAGCGAAACGGAGCTTCGGTAAATTCGCGTCCCATGCGCGATGATCGTTCCCGATATACGACACGATCATGGTTGTAAGTACGCGATTTACCCGTTCGACGGGATTCGCGTGAGGGTGGTAGGGCGGTGTCGTGGTTATGGCGATACCGTACGTTTTCGCGAGTTCGTGGATCGCTTGGTTAACGAATTCGGTGCCGTTGTCGGTCAGCAGTACTTCGGGGGTTCCCCATTGGGAAAATACGAGATCTTCTAGGGCTTCCGATATTTTTTCCCCGGTGGCTCGGCGGAGGGGGCAGCATTCCACCCATTTCGTAAACAGGTCCTGGATGACCAACAGGTAAGAGAATCCGGCACGACTGGGAGGAAACGGGCCCATTATATCCGCGGCGATGACTATCCACGGTGCTCCTACGCGGCGCCTCCCCATAAGCCCGGAGGGGAGTGTTTGATCCACCTTCGTGGCTTGACACGTGGGGCAGCGTGGCACGTATTCGACCGCGGTACGGAACATACCCGGCCAAAAGTATCGGGTCGCGATACGACGGTACGTCTTCTCGACCACCATATGACCCGTTTGCACCTCATCGTGGGATTCTCTTAAGATCTCCGCTCTCCCCTCCACCGGTACTACTAACTTCCACTCGTTTAGGTCCCCCCCGAGTATTTCGGCTAATAAGGGGTCCATCCGCCGGTGAAATAGTTTTCCGTCTCGAGCTAGTCTTCCGTAGGGGCGGAATTTTTGAACGGCCCAGACGATAGCGAAGCATTCGAGTTCCGTCGCGGAATACTTTCGTTCGGCGGTATTTAACGAACGACTCGCGAATGCGATAACCCTTTCCACCCCCTCGATCTCCTGCACTAATACAGCGCCTAAGCCTGCCGTGCTCGCGTCGGTTTGGAGGATGAACGGTACGTCGAAATGCGGACAGGCGAGAGTAGGTACGGTCGCGATGAGGGTTTGTACTGTTTCGAAGGCGGATTGTTGTCCGTCCTCCCATTTCCATTCTTGTCCCTTCCGTAGCAGGATGTTCAACGGTTCCGCGGTCGTGGCGAAGTCCGGTATGAACCTTCGATACCACGAGGCCATGCCCAGAAATCGCCGTAATTGTTTTATATTTTTCGGAACGGGAAAAGACAGAACGAGCGCGACCTTGCCCTCGTCGACCTTGAGACCCTCTCGACTGACCACGAATCCAAGGTACCGTACCTCCTCCCGGCAAAATTCGCACTTTTCGAGATTTACTATCAGTCCGGCGGCTTTAATTTTCTTCAGGACTCGGCCGAGCCACTCGAGATGTTCGTCAAAGGTCGCCGTTGCGATAATAATATCGCCTAAATAGGCGAACGCGTGTGGGTCCATTTCCGGTCCGATTAAACGATCTAGTAATCTCTGAAACGGAGCCGGGGCTCCGGTGAGTCCGTACGGCATACGTTTGAATTGAAATAGCCCTTTCCCCGGAACGGTAAACGCGGTAATTTGTTTACTAGATTCCTCGAGCGGAATTTGGAGGTAGGCCTGGCTCAGATCGAGGGTGGAAATGTATTTTGCGGCTCGCAATTTATCGAGAATACTCGTCATGATCGGTAGCGGGTACGCGTCCTTTTTCGAGACTTCATTGACCTTACGAAAACCTAAACAAATCCGATAGGTGCCATTTGGTTTTTTTACCATCACGATAGGGCTCGACCACTCACTCTCCGATGGCTCGATAATACCGTTTTCTAATAGCGAATCTACTTCTTTATAAATCGCTCCTTGTACTTTCGGTGAGACCGTATAGTACCGTTGTTTAATCGGTCGATTACCGCCGACGTCGATTCGGTGAGTGATCAGCCTCGTTAACCCCGGTATTTTCGCAGTCACTCAGTTCTCGTTTCAAAAATTCGTGTAACCGGTTTTTCTGTGCTGCCGTCGGCAACTGCAAGCCGCAACATAAGGGTTCGTCCGAGACTTGACCGAAGGAAAACTTCTCACTCGGCCGAGACGCGAAGTACCACTCAGCCCGATGGTATTCGACAACGATACCGAATTTCGCGATCACGTCTATTCCTAACAGGACCGGATTCACCAAATTGTCCAAAACGCGAACGGTAATTTCCCGCGTTTGATTTTTAATTTTCAATCGAAATCGCGCCTCTTCGGTAGCGCGATCTACAGCCTCCGTGGCCAGCAAAAAGTAACAAGGTCGCTCCGCCGGCGACACTTCCGCGTATTTTCCGACCGAATTCAATACGGTACGACTCACGAACGAAATCGTGGAACCGGAATCTATTAGTGCGGGTATGGTATTCGTGCCTATTCGCGCCTCGAGAACGAGTAGGGATGGGCGAGACGGAGAATCACGATCTATATTTTCCTTGTGGACCCTCGCGGATACGACGAAGTCTCGTAACCCGGTATTAATCTCCGTCGGTAGTTGTTCGATTTCCGCGACTGAGAATTAATTTTTCGCGACCGCGGTAGAATGGTCTAGAGTCGAAAGGTTTTCGCGTGAAGCCGATCCGGCTCTTACGAGCGGTTCCCCCGAGAGTTTCCCTCTCCCTGGTTGCAACGACTGCACTGCTTCGTCGTGACGTTCTGGGCGCCGCACCGGTAGCAGTGGACGCGCGGTGGTGCTGTACAATTTCGCGACCGATGGCCCGGCTTTTGACAGTTCCAGCACAGATCTTTCTCGGTCGCCGGTTGTTTTTCCGGCGATCGGACGTTCCGGCTGGACTCTGAATTTGTCGGGTGTCGCACCCGAAACGCAATCGCGGGACACTACGGCATCCCGCGAGATGTTCGATGCGGTCTTCGGACTGTCACGGACGTTCCCGCGGTACTCGAAATCCCGTCGGTAACGTGTCTAACGTGCACGTCCGACGAGAACGCGAAATTCGGCGCGATAACGGTTTTACTACACGCGAAACGAAACCATTCCCGATTCGCTCTCCCTTTAGGAAAACTCCCGGCAGCGAGGATGGGGACTCTCGGTTTTTCTCAAAACGTCCCAGCAAGGACGCGAACTGCGAACCGAGGCGAGAAGCGCCTCGGTATTCGAATTCGAAGACGAAACGAGAAGCGTTTCGTCTCCGCACGAATTTTCCAGGACCGCGCTACGAAATTTTATCAAAGGACCACTGGTCGAATTACCGCTACTGCTCCGCGATTTCCGCTTTGGGTAGACCGGTACTCCGGGACTTCGCTCTCTTGGCGAAACGGCCTAGCTGGAATTCCTCGGTCGTCACTCGACACTAAACGGCACGGTATTTAACGTTATTCAACGCGGTATTGTTGCAAGTCCGTTCGAAACGGGAGTATGCGCGACAGTGATCCTTCGATTACCGATACGTGACGCGTTGATCCTAGTTTACCCCTACTCTCACCGCCTGCCCAATTTCCCTATTGGCCCCTCTAGCGCGCGCGACTTGCCGGAGCAGAGGACCGTACCTCGGCGTGTCCTTTTCGGAACCGTGCCTATTCGCGACATTTTCTGTCACTCGGATCTCGCGGCTACGGGAGTGTGATACCCCGACACCACCCTCGCCAGAACCCCATTTTAGACGCGATGAGGCGGCAGCAGGACCGCGAAGAAGATCTGTCGATCGCGAAAGGAGTTCTCGTCCCGCTTCGGCGCCTCCGGGTTGATCGGTCCGTGTGTGCTGGTGTTCCTCCTCTTCGTTTTTCGCCGTCGAGTCCTACAGTCAGGTCTGCGTTCCCTCGCGCGTCCGCGTCTTCGAGGACCGCACCACATGGCCGGTGATGCTCTCGGCTTGTCCCTGAAAATTAGCCGTCCTCGGCGTGCGCGGCCAGCGTTAATATTTGTCCGATGTTCGCTATATTTTTCCGGGGAGCGCTCTCGCAATCGGTACGCTAGTGTCCCGTGACCGCGTGTAGTCCGGTCTTTGTCTTTCCGCTTATGGAATGCGCGTTATTTCTTCAAGGAAGGGACGTGGCAATCTTTCAACGTCACAGTATTAAGACGCCGGCGAAACGGCCGGAATAAAATTCGCGAGTCGTTCACCGAATTTAGGAGCCCGACTTTCCTTGATGAAACGCAATAAAGTCGCGTTAATGGCGACGCCGGCATATTTTTGGGGGCATTGCGCTCGCGGGGACGGTCTTATTTATTCCGGACTGGCAGCAGTCATTAAATCTGTCGTTTGGCCGTATTAAAATTTCATCAAATTTCAGACGGACTTCGCGGAGTTCGTAACGAGTTGTCGGTCCCGTAAAAGTTCCCGGTGTTCTAGTTCTCGCAGCGGCATTTTAATAAATAATTCTTTTCGAGTCGCCTTACACGTGGGAATTTTCTGAATCGAGTTAGCTCTCTGTTTAAAAATTCACATTAAGCACTTTCTAGCATCAACCGATTTATCGACGATGGTTAACTTCAAAGGCTATTTTCATCTGTTTAAAATTGATAAATTTTTCGTTTAACAAAATAGTTGTTAACACGGACGAGTCGTTCATGATTATAGACGCAAGATTTAAAGTTCTTAAATTATTCTGAGCAATAATTTTCTTGAACAATAATTTTGCCTTCACGATGGCACATAAAGATCTAAAGAGAAGCAAATTCAGGGTTTGAAGTCAACGTGTATCACTCACCTGATTGCCACGCTAATGCCAAACACTGCTATCACATATGTACTCCCCTAATTGATCGGAACCGGTCAAATTGAAAAGATCGATGCTGTAATCTGTTTAGATCGAAGACGATTCGAAGTATTCTGACATTTCCATGAAGGAATGATGGTTTTCGACGCAATTGTGCCGGCAGAACCTCCGATTGCGAACTACTATTACAGTCTCCGTTGAAATTTCGAATCTGAAATGTCTCGAGTGTATCTCGAATCGAAGCACGACGGTCGCTCGAAGTTGGTTATTTTGGTGCCGCGTGGCATTTATCAATCGATTACACTGATGGATAACGGCAGTAACAAGGCCTCCGCTATTTAGCGAATTTCCCAGCCGGCCGTCTCGCGGAACCTCGAACTTCTCTTGAAACTTTACCTACTGCGCCGCGGTGTGTGTCCCGCCTTCCCCTTCTTGTACCCCCCTCCTCTCATTTTATTGGTGGACGGGCTGGATACAGAGGCTGATATATTGATCGATAATGACAGCAATAAAACCTGCCGCGTCACCGTAGTAAATCTTGATGGCGAAGCATAGTCGTCGTTTTACAAGCGAAGTGCTTCGCGGATTTCATTGCCGGCCGCGATAGTCGAAGTTCAGTCTCCTAATTAATACGATTGCGGACTAGTCGGCTTTACTCGGATCAAAATCAGCTGTACAAATTGGCAGTACAGTTCTCACCGGAGTCGAGACTACTGCTCGGAGCTTAGTCATTTCACCGGAACTCGATAGTTAATTTATCTTTGTTAAGAGACTAGCGTTTCGGATCGTTGCAAGTTCGATGGAAGTAGGATCGTTATTGTCGTAGCTCCAACAACGTCTTCTTCCATCGGTCCAATGGCGTATATGGCGTTAGGAAAGTTCTTCCGCGATAAAGTCCACTATTAAGTGTCATTAAGGCCTTGAAATACTATGGAGAAGTATTAATGCCGCGGCGTGTAATGGACAACCAGGGATATGTACGTTTTCCCAGCCCGGGAAAAATTGGATTCTCCAAAGGTCATCTTTACGGCGCCGATCGAGCCTGTAGCGAGGATTAATGGATCGTTAAGCATCTTCTGCGGGCGCGAGAAAAACCTGCGGTTTCTGGTGGAATTCTAGTAGAATCGAACGTTTCGAGCAGAATCGGCTAAGAACGGACACGTCGTTCCTGCGATCGGCACAGTGGGCACACGTCCGTCAAATCGATCATGTACCTTCGATTTCAATTACGCTTGACTTTCTAGCGTAAATTTTCGCAGGACTTTTGCGGCGCAAGGAACGAGCCTCGGCGAACAGGAAGATTAAGCGATTCCGTGGCCATTACGGTTAACAAAGACGAAACGAGCCGGCGAAGAATGATTGAGGCCCCGTCGCGTCGCCGCGCGGGTCTCGATCGCTGCGAATAATCGAGAGGACCGACGCGCACCACCGCCGACCCGTAGAAAAATCGGCGGATAACGGCTCCGGCGCGCGGCGAATCTGGAATTTCGCTCACGTTATCGCTAAACGTGGATACGTTTCTTGAAAGTCGTAGAAGCGAATAAAAATGCATCCGCGTTGCAATCACCTTTCACACCGGTTCACCTTGTACGTCCAACGTAACGGAATATTATTAAACGATCATTCCTGGAATGCCTAGCCGCGAGTCGCCGCTAATCTTTACCCGATAAAGCCGCGTTAATTCTAATTACGCTCGCCGATCGCGATTGTTGCGCGCGCCCTCACTTTTGCTTTCCTGCGTCCTTCGTACGCTATTTTTCCTGGCGCCGCCGCGATTGTCCTCGGCGAATAATCTTTTTTTTCTCCCTGGAAATCGCGAATTTCCTGTTTCGAATGTTTCTCTTCGTTCGGCTAATTCCGGCTCATGCATGATTTGGGTTGCCAACTTTTTCTGAGACAATTACTGGACATATTAGCCAAAACTAAAATATATATATTTATTTATTTATATGTTTATATAGATATCGGCGACACGACCCCCTGAGTGTCGCGTTGCCAGTGTCCGTCCGCTGTAGCCGCGCTCCGATTGGTCCGTGTGTTTTGTTAATAACTCCCAGACGAAGCCGCGGCGGCCATTTTGCAAAGGGAAATGTTGCTTCAAATCACCTCAGGAACCTCCCATTTTCGGGAGTCGCAGGAATTTTGGGACAACCTGTACGTAATTTCACAACATTCTCCACTGAGGGACCAGTGGACATTTCCGGGACGTTTTGACCTCCAATTTGGATTCTGGACAGCAACTCCAATTCCTGGACAATTCAGGTAAATTCTAGACGGTTGGAAACCCTATGCAAGACCCATATCAAAATACAATCACTGTTCTCTAGTTAATTTTTCAATCTTTTCGAAGCTCGGTCCGAGGGCAGAGCAGCTTAAGCGTGCACTACTGTAAATCTTTTCGAAGCTGTTGCGCAGCTGATTGCCAGCCGAATTGTGTAATTGAGCAGTCTAAATAGACGCGGGTTAGAGGCGCAAATGGACGAGCGATTTGCGGCAGACGGAGATCGGTAACCAGCCCGACGACGAGTCGCGTCATCGGCCCGCCGCGCGCCGCTGCGCCGGTGTAATAACAGTCCGGTCCGGCGTACGGAGTGATTCGGCGAAAATTACACGGTGCAATCGAAGCGATGGTGATCCCGCTAAGCGTGGAAGGCAAGCACGAGGAACGGTAATCTTCGGGAATAGCGTTAAATTGACCTCCCTCGAAGGAGGCGCGACGAGCAACAGAACGAAGACGAAGACAAAGAGAAGGACGAAGAAGGAAGCCTGCCCTTGCGGAAGATGTAAGAAGTTGTAATTTCCCCGGGTCCGGTCGGTTGATTTAATCTCGATCCCCGTGTCAATTCGATCGGGCCACTTTTCTCGGTGACCATTGACTTCGAAGCTTCATTGCCGTCATTACCGATCGGCGCGTAGGTATATCAACGGCGAATTTAATTTTCCGCGTCGTGCCTCTCCCGATACGGTTTCGTTGCCGGATAAAAGAGCGGATACCTCGGGCGCACCGCGCCGCGACGACGACTCAACGGAAATAACTCCGGGGACGATTTTATTAGCGGCGCGGTTGCATGCCGAGATGTATCAATTTGCCGATCGTCGCTTTCTTGCCGAGATTCGATCGAACACCGAGTCACGAATGCTGCTCGAGCCGACACCTGAGTCATAATATGTCTTTATCGCGAGCGTGCGCCGACCCTGCGACCAAATAAGCCGATAACGATCTTGGCGCTTTACCCTTGCGCCTTTCTCCGGCTGAAAATTCAATCGACCTCTGTTTTCTCGTTTCTTTCTTGCCGCGTTCTCAAGTGGAAAGTGTCGTTTGATGTCAGACCCATATTTAGCGGGACTATTGCCAATCGGTCTAGCATTGTTTAATATTCAGACGCAAAAGTCGAAGTACGTTCGATTCAGCTTCCCTTGATACACCAGTCCATCGTTCTATTTGGAAAATGTTTCATCTTACAATTCATCCACCGGTAGTCCATTAATAGGATTTCGAATAACCGTGTTCGAAAATTCGATTCCCGCAAAAAGCGATCGCACCTGCGCATCACCGGACCCGCTCTACAACCTCCGGTATTCTCAAGTTTCAGGGTCCCCCGATCTTCGTCGCGACGTCTCTGAAAGACATAGTCCTGTCGATCGTGTCCCCGATTCAAAATATCAGAGGAAGCCGGCATGTATCCAGGTGTGGAAGACGAGAAGAGTAGTAAGAGGATGAGGAAGAAGAAGGAGAAGAAGGTGAAGAGCAAGTGACACGGTCTTGTAGAAGGGCAGGACGATCCTGCAGTCGTCTTTGACGATGACAGGCCTGGTGGAAAGAGGATCCTCGCGGCGAGGATCTGCTCGACGCGGCGCGGCGCACGGAGCTTTCCGTGTTTCCATCGTTCGCGGCCGATGCGCTCGATGCCTTTCATCGTCAACGAGGTAAGAAATGTCTGGCCGAGTAGAGTGGGCGACGGGGAAGGTGGGACGAAGGGGATCCGGGGATGGGAGAAGGAGGAAGGAGAGAAAAAAGCCGAAGAGAGTGGCGAGCAGTCGGTCGACGCGGCCTTAGAAGGTCGCTAGCTCGAGCTAGCCTTCTTTAGCATCCTGCATCTCCGCGTTTGCCTCTGTCTCCGTCTACCTCTCGCCTCTCTGTCATTATCTTTCCCTCTGTGCTTCTCTCTCTCTCTCTCTCTCTCTCTCTCTCCCTTTCCTCTCGCCTGACCTATCCTTCTCCTTTTCCCCGATGCAGACGCCTATGTATCTGTATCGTAGAGCGGGCAACCTGGCCGCCGATGCTCGCCTACCAACGAAACGACCTCCAAGTCCCCTGAACCCGACTCCTGTCTCGTCTTCGTCGTCTTCGTCCCGGTCCCAGGCCTCTTCTTCTTCTTCTTCTCCTCCTCCTTCTCCTCCTCGTTCTTCTTCTTCTTCTTCGTCTCCTTCTGATGCTGTTGCTCCGTTGCTTCTGCCTTCTTTCCTTCCTCGGCCACGAGCCACAAGATGCACCTGCGTCCGCAGGAATTCCGTGCCCCAGCCACCGATGCACTCTCCGACTGTTCCACCTGAATCTTTCCACGGTCGATGCTCGATGCTGCACTCGCGACTGCAATTATAACGAGCGTGACTAGCGAAACTTGCGTCGCGATGTCTCCTGTAATAACTCCGACGGCTGGTAAAAATGATGAAAGCAGTGTGTAAATGGACCATTATCTAGGAAGGTATAATGCGTGAAAGTTGTATGGCTCGCGGACTATTCTGTTCGTGTTATTCGTCTCGGAGATAGGATAATTTTGCACGACGTTTTACATGCTGACCGATCGCCAGGATATTTGATGTTTATTATTATAGTTTAGCTCTTTAGAGCAGTGGTCTTCAAACTTTGTCAATTTAAGGAACCCTTATGAGTATAAAATTATTTCGCGGAACCCGGGATCATAAACAATAGAATATTCACGATCTAAGTAGTACATATAAAGAAACACGTTTTAATATTCTTTTATTATATTATAATAAAAGTTAAAAAGATATTATTTTGAATATTTGATGTATGTTTATAGAACCATTTAGTACATTTTGTGAAACCAAAGGTTTCCTTGGAACACAGTTTGAATCACAGTGCTCTAGAGAATGATACTGCGTTGGTATTCGATACACAGTGTATACAGATTCAGAGAGAATTCAAACGATCGTCGACAATTCTATTCTCGATTAATAAATAAAAAGAAATCTCGGAGATACCGAAACATGTTCGTGTTGCGGACGAATAAATCGCGGTGCAGGGGGTAGAAATTAATCAAAGAAGAAATCTTTCCGACTCCGGCTTACAACAGCTTCGGAAACCGTCGACCGTGCACAAAGATCCACAGTCTAGCGACGATAATAAGTGAGTCTGGATCTTCGCGGTAGCGAGTCGCAGACTCGTAGGAGATTCCCTCTCGAACGTCAAACGGGAAATCCAGCCGTGGGGGTTGCCGGTGCCTGTTAAAATACAGGGCGCGTCCAATAACGCGTGAGAACCCGGAGACACACCGGCATCAATAGCGTCTCAGTTCGCGAGGAAAAAGGAGACGCGAGGTTTCCTCTTCGTCGACAAGGGGTTGCCAAGCCCCCCTCCCCCCCTTCCACCGTTCCTTTAACATGCTGACGCGGATTGACGCACCGAAACTACGCGGGTACGCGAATTTCCCAGCGACCGCACGGTTTATGCGTGGGAGGCGGCGAACACTCGCATTGTATCGCTTCCCCGACGAAACATGGAGCAACCATACTCCTCCGCTGCCTCTCTCCCTTCGTCCCTTCACCACCAACCACCAGCCCTCTCCCCCGGATATGATGGGTCCGCCGTGATTCTTCCTTTTCTGCGGAGCCAGACTCCTGCTCGAAGACTGCTTTCACCAAAGATCCCAATCTTTTGGTGTTCCCATAGGATCCATAGAATTCTTGAGCCAGACCAATCGCGGAACGGGACAATTTATGTGTCGCGCGCAGGCATCCGGTTCAAGACGCACAGCTCAGAGACGCGGGGGTGTCTTATTGTCGGACGGGAATTGCTAATTTGCCTGTCTTCGGATGTATCGGAGATTGTTCTTCTATTCGCGCTACGGGACCACGGAACACCCCTGATTACGCCCGTAGACGTTCCACCGGAATATCCATTGTCGATCTACGAAGTTGCGCGCGGGTCTTGGAAATTCTGTTCTTTGTAGGCTCTGCTTCGGAATTGTCCTCCGATGGTGTGTCTGATTTGAAACTTTTTCCTCTCGCTGGTAACAACAAACTATAATTTTCATTTCGCTTCAAAGGAAATTAACAACATTTAGCAGCGTCCGATATCAGGAGTCCGACACGACGTCATAGTGCAGGGGATTAAGATTCAGCTGTTGCTTGTTTTATTGATAAATAATGTGGATTAGGGAAAACAGAGATTATTTATGACTGGCCATGGTCCACGATTCGGCCATTAAAATTGGATCGCGACCCGCGTTTGGTTTCGACACCCCCGGCAGAGCCGAGGGGTAGCTCGTCCCTCCGGTCCGTCCACCCCCGCGATCTCCTTTTTTATTTCTTGCCGCATTCACCGGCCACTTTTTCTTCCCTTTCACCTCGACTCCCCTTTCACCCTGTTTCCTTTCTGCCGGCTCTTTATCCCGTTTTCAGGGTCTTTCAGAAGAGCGGGGCCGACGTGTCCATTCGCGATCGCGGACAATAATGCGGGGATAGAAGGGCTGCAAAACCCGCAGATAGGGAGGAACCGGGGGCTTTCATTCCCCCTTTTGCGGAAGGTTTTCGACCAATTCAGTTGTACAGACGTTCGAATCGTTTCGGACATTAGTCAAATTTAAAGAGGCTCGAGAAGTCGTCGCGAAAATCGTCTCAATAAGTCTGGGTTCATCAAATGTTCCGGTCCTCGAAAAGTCAGAGGCTCTCGGAGTTTGCGTATCTCGCGAAAGTATTGACGAAGTTGATTACGGGTGCTCTAGAAAGTATTTTTGAGCACCGTACATTTTCGGTGCTGGGCGCTGTTCAGAATTTTGAGCACCTCGCGCTATTCAGATTTTGCCGTAGAACTATTTTTCATATAATTCGATTCGATATAATCGCGCCATTTGATAGAATGTTTTATGCTATAAGCACAATTTTTATTGCGAGAAGAGGAATTATTTAGGAACCTGTTCATCATGCAAAAAACTTATATTGCTATCATTGTAGATCTCGAATGTCTGCGGGGTTAAAGAGAGAGGAAAAAATCTCGCGAGAACATTTCCCCGAAGAGAAATCGCGCTGCCACTTAAAATAGCATAACTGTGTCCAGATGAGTTCGGCGAGCACGGGAGGATTCTTTCCCGTTTCGTCTAAGATGACTCACCTCGTTCGCCGCCGAATTTCCGGAATTCCCATCGGCAGGAAGGATCGAGGGAGTGCGTCAATGATCCTGCAAAGTTGGTAGGCGCGAGCACGTGGGGATGATCCGTGAATCACGGTCGCGTATCGGTCAAGAACCGATGCGTCATGGGTTACAAGCCAACGAACTACATACCATTCGGGGATGACTCCGTGGAATGACTCGAGCGATCGAGGCGGATTTCCTCGGATCCGATCGAGCCCGAGCGAACAATGTCTCGACTTTTCGGGGAGGGTTGATCTTTCTGTGGTTCCCTCGGCATCTTTTCGGGGATGCCGGCGAGGCTGACTCAGTGCGCGTTTGCTTTGGACGTGGTAATTAAAAGGGGGCTGCTAGCTCCCCAACGAAGATTTATTATAGACCAGGCGATACCGGCCAAGAAAATTTTTGAGGGAAGATCAAGCGCAAGGATTAAGGACTCGACGCCACGGCGGGAGATAAATGTGCTGGTTGCGAGTCCTACCGAGCAGAGATCCGGGCCAATGAAAGCGCAGGACGCTTGTCACGGTGTTCACGAGGACATGTCGGATTAACGCGAGTTATTCCACGAAACTGTACCTGCAGCTTCGACCGGCTTTTACCGACGCGGCGCGACGCGACGCGACGCTCGCGATATACAATCCTGACAAGGGAAAGAGCAAGAGAAATTTGCGAACTCGAGTTACCAGCCGGTACCAGTAACTATCAGGACTACGCCGGGAGCATGCTTAATTGCTCCGACAAATAGCACGTTAACGCGTTACACGCTCCGATCGAAATGTCTTTTACGAGCGGAGACGTTTTTTATGAAGTATGCTTACTCCTTTCCAATACATCATTCTTTATTATTCGCATATTTTCGGTACATTGCCTTCACTTTTGCTGAACGCAGCGTGCCAAAACAATGATCTCGGTTCAGCCACCCCGAGTCTGCTAAATTCACATCATCTTTCGCAATTTTTTCTCACGAAAGAATGAAGTTAAAGGAAAATTTGGAATATGATCTTTATTACGCGGGTCTTAGGGAATATTTGTGTATTTTTTGTTCTTTTTCTCTCGCAAAATGGCTCGCCCGGAATCTGCTTAATACAACACCAAATTGAACGAAAACCAGGGAGATACATAGGATATTTCGGAAATATTTAAAACGTTCTTGTGAAAAAATGAATCTCTATTAAAAAAATTTTAATTTTTTCATTAAAATCAGCTTATTTCGAGCAGCTGAATCGTTTTGTAAAAAGAAATTCACTTTCGAAAGGCGACTTTTATCAGGAGCTAATATCGAGAAGCTTTCTCGATCGCGATCTAGGGATAGCTCTCGCGTGTTCACGATCCCTGTTAATTCCGACGAGGAGCAAAAGAACGACCCCCGAGGGCGATTTGTCTCACAATTCATCGACAATTAGAGGCTCGCGAAGCGGGGTCCGGTTCGGCGTGCATCGATCGTTCGTATTCATTTACTTTCGCCGGCGAAATTATCCGGCGGCGTCCAATTATCCGGCGATCTGTAGGAATCCGCGATCCGTATCGATCCGATAAGATCTATCTGCCCCACTACCTCTCGATCGGAGAGAGAGAGAGAGAGAGACAGAGAGAGTGTTGTATATATCCGCGAAGGTTCGGCCAGTAACGGTCGTCCGTTGTTTCCTCGCGCCTCGATACACATCCGATCCAGTTTCGTGGATCGTGCGAACCGGCTGCGATCGAGTTTCGCACAAATCGCGGGGCCCGGCTTCATGCTCGATCACGGGGCCAGCGATGCTTTAAAATCGCGTCTTTATTTCTTGCTCTCCGCCGTGTCACCGTGACCCTCTTTCGGTGGCCGGCCCCCGATTCGAGAACATTAATCCTGCGAAAATCCTTCAAGAATCATCGGAAAATTAAATTAGAAATTTTATTTTTTTCGAAATTATTACGATCAGTATGTATTTCTACATATTATTAACTACTCTCGAGCATCGAATAGGTGGATCGATCGTCTACTTAGAAATAATTGCATGAAATTGAAGAAACTAATTGTTTCCTCCAATTTCTTTGTCCGTTTCTCTATTCTGAATGTTTCTTCAATCGTATTGTCTAATCGCGTTTCAGAACCAACGGGCTTTTTTCGCGATACAGCCGATTCCCACAGTATCCGACGGATTTCACTTAATTTGTTATACGAAATTCACTTTGGACACGGTCAAACGTATCATTGTTACCCACCCGGATCGATCATTTCGTCCAGCATGCTCGGCGGGAGAGCGAGTCATGCGAATTTTAGCGGGGACTAAATCGATTTTGCGAGATTTCGAGGATACAATCGTGGGAACTTATTTTAATAGAAATCAGTTCATCGGATCAACGAACTTAGATCGATATGATTGGCAGCGTTGTTTGTTGGCTAATCGTTGTCGTTTGACGAGTATGACGAAACGCTGTCGAAAGTATGAATTGAAAATAGCAAAGCAATCTACTGTTGACGATTACAATTTTTTGATTGTGTCGTCAATGGGAAGATGTTTTTTAATGGAATCTTCTATCTGTATTCTAAGTAAAATATTCGTGCGTTACCTTCGCCGAACACTTTGTTTCCCGGTGGCATTGGCATTATTTGCCGATCCCGTACTTCGTATATTATTCTTATCTCGAGTCTCTTAGATTCTACTCGTCGATTATGTTCCCGGGGTCTCGTGTAAATCGTGCCGCTATGTGCTAATAGGGTTTCAATTTGCCAGTTTATGGGAACATAGAATGTATCCTGGATACGGAGTTACAATGTGGCGAAGCTGGAACGCGTCATAGTAAATTCCGCCGGCAATTTTATGCTCGACTGAGTGCATTCACTGGGACCCCGGAGAGCCGAGATTATTTATAATTAATAATGGGACCGAAATGTGTCACGTTCGCTACGCCACGATACTGCCTTCTGATCTCTTTATCCCAGGGAAATCGTTCGCAAAAATATATAGCGGCGACTATAAAATCCAAAATTTACACACCGATAAAACGATCGAGCAGAAATTTATGCACCTGCAGCACTCGCAGTCGCGATACAATAAACAATTTTAATGGACTTACGCGGATTATAGTGATTGCGAATTTATTTCTTCGGGCATACACTGTAATTAGACTGCGAATCTTTTTTGAGTTATTTGCACGTGCAGGATTGCAAAATACAAGAAAACCCACGCATCAAGAAAGGTCTATTAATCTGCAAAAATATTGCATAAAACTTCACGGTCTGGTAACATAAAATTTCAATGGTCGACATTTTGAATTTTTTGCACGTGTAATAAAAGACCTGGACATACGCGACAGGTCCGGCATTAAAAGAGTATCTCTAACACGGATCTTGTATTCTGCGATCACAAGCAGGACCGGCAGTGGGATTTTTCGATCAAATGTTTTCCAGTTTAGGCTGTGCCATAAATCTTGAACACTCGATCTGAATGAACTTTCGAGTGCGTGGTGACACTTTCTGGCTGTACATGCCGCAAAAAAAGATTTTTATGGTTTCCACAGTTTTCACAGCAAATTATCGACACCTACATGGCATGACCCTGCGGGGGACCAAGTAGCTCTACAGTGTGAAACCACTACTAATCCAATTACGAAACTTCTTTATTTTTTATTATTTTTTTATGGGACTTCTGTCAACTTATGAACGTTCGGCGACGGCATCAGATACCGGTCCTGTTGCATATGTTCAAGATTCTAAAAATACAAAGAAAACTGTCTGGTAGCATATAATTTCAGTGGTTGACATTTTGAATTCTTTGTAGGTATAATAGTCCAAAATACAAGAAAATCCACAAAAATGTTACATTTCACACTATGTTGATAAGTAACGGTATGAAATTATATTAATCTAAAATCTCGATTATCTACAATCTCCATTCATTCTCGATCAACTAGTTTCTAAAACGAGATTGAGCCGTAGAATTTGGTATGGTCATAGAGCGAAAAGTAAAAATCCGAAATTTCCAATAATTATCGAGATTGAGAAATTCGAAAGGTCGTTAAGCCGGCTCCGGAGTCCTCGATATATCACGGGACAAAAAGGGGGAAATCCCTGGCGAAAAGGAATATCGAGTCGATATTGAGGCTCTCGTCAGATCTCGGTGTCCAGAAGAGCTGAGAGAGGAGAGCCGAGTCTCGCCGCAAGAAACCGGCGTTATAAATTTTCGTTTTATGGTGTCCCTGCGGCGGCGATAGGATCCGCGTCGCTTTCGACAAATGAATACGTCCACTTAACATCGCGTCCAATTATCCGGACAAGATGCTTAGCTGGGTCCGATAATAGGCGGAGCTTTACGAGGGGAGAGCTTTTAATAGAAAACGATCCGCCGCGGGTCTTGTTTTTTCCTCGGTTCCGCGCCTTTCATCGGTCGACTTCCATCAGACGGTCTTAGAGCGAGGATTCGAGAAGCAGAACGATGCGAGTCGAATATTAACCCCCTACGAGAAACGTTTCGATGGAGATTAAAAGGTTGCAACGGACATGCACATGTGTTGTTGTTAAAGGATGCAGAGGAAGGTGCGTAGGAGGAAGAATATGTGCAACAATGTTGCTTGGAGCGCGCGTAGGGGGGACGATCGGAAAAATTGGCCCGCAAGAGGTGGCTGAAGGCTCGAGGGAGCTTTCGTCTTGCGCGAGAGCATCGTGAAAGTGACCGTTCACCGGGGACGAAAAGATTCCGAGAGCGTTTACACGACCGTGTGCGTGTTCCTCATCTTTCCTGGTGACCTCGGCCGCGCCGCTACTTTCCACGGCAATCTTTTCCTGCCACGGGCGAGCCACGCGGCCCGTGCCGATCGCCAACCGAGAAAGCCTCGAGAAAGTCACCCGGAGCATCATCGTCGTCGTCGTGCTCGTCATTTGCTAGAATTGTTCCGTTGTTCTCGATGCTCTCCTCGAGATGCTAAACCTTGTACCTGGCCGATCGTCCGACTACACAACGATCACCTTCATTACTCAGGAGAGGGGTTGAAGCTGTTCTGTCCTTTGTTTCCGATGATTTAACGCTAAGCCGACCGACTACTGAAAGCGATTAAAATGTTTTAGCTTAGTTGTTTAGATTTTCTGCAATTTTTGTATCAATATGAGCTTGGATGAAAAAAATTATCGACGTAAGCAATTTCGTCATTTCAATAATTGCAAAATGAAAAATTTGACCGACAGCGGTAGGTTTAGTGTTAAATTAAAAAAAAAATGAAAAATGTTTTGGTTTCCGAGATAAAACAGTTTCCAGGAATTCCTCGAGCTTCCTGAGGAATTAAAAATACTGTCAGCCTTTTCACGTAAAAATCCATGACGGGCTAAAGGGCTCGAGCTTATCGGGGTCTAGGGGAGATGCTCGTGACGGCGCACAGGGGGCTGGATCGAGAAATTTAGTGACATTTCGTTATAACTCTTGAACCGTAAGAGATCGGTATGAAATTTGCACTAAAATTCATTTAAAAATAGTCAATTTTAACTGTAGACAAATAAAAAGTTTTTTATTTTGTTAAATAATAATTTTGAATTAATTTTCATTGATATTTTTTATTAAAATAAAATTGTTCAAGTATAATCTTCCAAACTATTTTTGGCTTTCTAAATATCTTTTTGTAGTCAACGCATACAAAATGTAGCGAAATGGTAAAAACACCTCACAAGTCTGTCAAAAAATATTTTTTATAATAATTTATAATAATTATAAATAATTTTTTCAATTTAATTGTTTTAAAATAATGTCCATACTAGATATCACGATCTTTGTTATTTCGTATTATTTCATATATGTGTTATGTGTTTATAAAAGATAAAGATATTAACAAAAATATAACAAATATAAAAGATAAGTCACTGAATCTTACCATTACGTTTTTAAATTGATGTTAACAATGAAATACTAAGAAACTCGTAGTCAAGTTATATTATTACCGTTCATTATATTTTTAACAATAAAATTAATAGATTAATTATACTATTGATAAAAATTACATACTTGTTTTACGTAGGTATAAACTTTTAATCCAATTGCAAAAATAATCATATTTGGTTGGTATTTAATTACTTATGAATTACTATATGTGAGTTGCTATACGTCAGGTGATACGTCCCGGTAACTTTAAACAACAATAAATTGTTCAGCTGGATCGGGCTGGATATGATTTTTGTGGGGATATGTAGAGGAAGGTCTAATAAAAATGATCTAATTTGTCCATTAAAAGATATACCTCGAAATGTTTAAGAAAGTATGTAGATTGTATTCATGTCATTAAATATTAATTTTTAATACATTGCGAGCAAATATCCTGAACTAATAGCGGTAATTGTTAACCCAAAGGACTGTTTTTCATTTACGCAGAAGAAATATTAAATAGGGTAATCAGGACACCTCGATGAAAAGAAGCAATTTCTGGCTGAAATATACTGCATCCCAAATGTCTATCTTCATGAATTTATATTAACTACAGTTTTTGTGGTAAAGCATTAATTTCTTCAGCTTCGATGTTGATGGACATTTTGGAAGCAATACAAATTTATTAGAAATCGATACGAGAAAGTCGACTTTTTCGTGAAATGTCACTAAATTTCTCGATCCAGCCCACTGTGCGGCGTGACGGGGTCATCGGTCTTCACGGCGGGGAGGTTCTAGGGGAGGTTCGATCCGGTAACGAGTTACGGCGGATCCGTTCGCTGGTGAAAGGAAGCCCTGAAGACAGGCCTGACACGGCCTCTCGGCCTACGTGCCATCTCCTCAGAACTTCCTGCTTTTATTCCGGCCGCGACGATTACGTTTTCGTGTAGCAGCTCGCTCGCGGATAAGATAGCTCGAACAGAGTGGGTGCGGACGTAGAGCCGCGCGCGTTTCTTCGGCTCATTCGTTCCGTCCTCAAATGCTACGCCGAGCCGGGCCGTGCCGCGCCGCTTTCGAACAGCTGCGAGGGATGTTACGCCTGTGATCCGCCCGATAGATGCTCTTGGATATCCCATGGATATATCCCCATGCGGCCCGGTTCGCCACGGAACGGCCCGGCCAGTCCGATTAAATACGGTTTCACGCGTTCACCCGGTGTTCCGGTAATGGACGATAGGAGGATACCTTTGAAAGTTCAAGCAGAGCCTATTGATAGGTTCCCATGAACCGAGCCTCTCGTGTGGGCTGCACGGCTTTTTGCCGTGAAATTTCAAGATCGATCGACGATCGACAAGACCCGCGCCGCGGTCTTGCGCGGGCTGAAAGCGAATCGCCACCGGGGCTTCGAACAATTACGATAGCGGCTGTTCAAATCAAGGTTCTGACTTCAATAATTCGGGAGTATTTCTGTTTTGCAGCAATCGTTCCGAAGAAACTTTCAATTTTTCCAGCAGAGTAAAGTTTGATATCTTTGGTTTAATATGCATTTCACTCGGAACGATATGCGGGAAAAAGTAAGAACGAGGTTAGGATGACACACGCGACCAGCGCGGGGTTGACACGTGCAGGGTCTTAGAAACGCAAAGTTCCGGAGAAGTTGGGAAGCTCCTTCGAACAAGTTGTTCTGGATGTACCAAAAGTTAGTTTAACGTAGTCGTCGCACAGTCGTTGGCGTGACGTGGTTAGCCATTTAACATCGTTCTAAATTACATCGTATCGCGTCTACTAATACGGTGGATAGTTGAATCGAGCACAATTATGCGCGCGTGCAAAATCATCGGTACGTTAGAAAAAGTACGCGACGAGCTATTTTTCTATTATTGTTTGTATCATCCACTCGCCGCCAAGATATTAAACCGGAACGTGTAAGTCGGTAAATTATTTTGTTACCCTGTACAGGATGTAAAGAAACTATATGTCGCGGCTATCATAGAATGATTCTACACCCTCGATTTGGTTGAAATTGAACTGAGAAAGGTGCCGCAAAATTGACCGTGACCTTGAATTTTAATGTCAAAAGGTCAACAGTTTTCTTTAATTACATCTTATTTCACTCATCACGAGGGTGAAAACAGGAAAAGGAACCATGGGTCGCAACTCAACAAAAAAAATGGTTGACCTTTTGACCATAAAATTCAAGATCACGGTTAATTTCGCGGCACCTTAAATTATCCTATGGCAGTCGCGATATATAATTTCTTTACACCCTATACCCACACCCCATATTATATAGGTATCCTGGTCCCGGAAAACCAAAATCGTACAGCGAAACATGTATTCGCGGGTGACCGAACACGGGTCGTTCCCTCAGTCATCAGGAGCGCATAAAGATACTTCAGACAGGAAGCCGTCGCCATTCTTCCCGAGTTGAAGGACGTTGTTCCTCCCTTCTCCATTTCATCCGATTAAAGACGGTTGAATGGATACGCAGAATAGTCCGACAGAAGCACGAGTGCATCATTGCGCCAATTGCAACCATCGGATAGCAAGAGAAAGAAAGCGAGAGATTGAGAGAGAGAGAGAGAGAGAGAGAGAGAGAGAGAGAGAGGGAGAGAGAGGCAGAGAGCGAGCGAAGCAAGAGGAACGAAGCGGCGAACACAAGGCTGAATCTATGGAACAAAGAAGGTTCCCCGAATTCTTCAGCAGGGTGAGGGGGGAGGCGGAGGGTTGAATGGCGGCTTCCGTGGCTCTAATTCGCGACTTCCTCTTTCTCTCTCTCGTGCAAGAATCGTTCCCAGCCGACCGGCGCGGTGTTCAGAAACGATCCCGGCGTTAGATAGGTTTGGATAGCGCCGAGGATCGGCACGGAAGAACAAAAGCCCGGAGAGCCTCTCTAGAGAGAAGGCTCTCTCGCCTCGGCTCGCCTCGTAGAAAGGATGCTCGATGGGGTCCGGCCGACTTTCGAAACGCCGATTGGGTTTTAACGCTTCGGGAGTGCTAAATGCACCGTCGACGTCGTGTATCAGCGATCCAGGCTCTCCCGAGCTGTTTATCTGCGGCGCTGATCGCCGATTCCAGGTATCGTTGGCTGGGCTGTCGCGCCGATAAAGGAGCAGAGAGAAAGGGACAAAAAGAGGAACAAAGTAAGTTGGAGAAAAAGAGAGAGAGACCGAGAGCGAGAAAGAGAGAGGGAGGGATGGGGGAGGGAGAAGCGAGTCGGACGCGTTCGCGCGTACGAGCAACCGGATAGAGGGACAGGCAGTGCGTAGGATCTCGAATCGTGATCGTATCTACTCGGTATTTAGATCAACCAGCCTCCAGACTCAGTCTGCCGCGCGACCGGAGTCAAAGACCTCCTCTTCCTCTTCCTCCATCGGAATCCGATCAGAAAATCAGCGGAGGCGTCCGCGCGCTCATTCAAACGCCCCCTTTTCTCATTCTTACTCCACACCGGTGCCCCCCTTCGCTCTTTGAGAGCCTAACATCCCTCTCACTGTGTCCACGGTGCCCCGATGGGTTCTTGCTCCGCCGCGACTTATCCGGTTAGGATAAATGCGCCTTGTTTCAGCCCTTAAAGTAAATTGACTTCTTCTTGTGGAAGATTGTTTCTTCAGGGGTTGATTTATGAGTTCTCGGTTCTCTAATGAGCGAAAGAGGAAGCTGATCCTTCTCTGAAAACTTGGTAGGGTAAACGTGCGTTGCTTCGTCGGTTGTGGGTGTCGCGCGCGCGGCTCAAAAAATTCACCGGTTTGAGTTAGCCGTTTGGGAGCAGTCCGGGACGAGGCAATAAACCGCCCACTTTCGACGTAAGCGCTAAGTGTCGCCCTGATTCTGGTAGTCGAACGTGAAAGTTACGATCCGCGATAATCGGTCGCCGCGTGCGTGATCACGCTCGCCTATCCGACGCCGCCAACCTGGAGCCACCGTCGACGACGACTACGACGACGACGGCAAGGACAACGACAATGGAGACGGCGATGTCGGAGACGCTTCCATCGGGGCCGCGATTCAATTTTCCCTGCGGGGTAAATATCGCGCGATAAACGCGAGCCAAACGCGGACAGAGACCGAGCCTGTTCCTCGGCCACGGTGATAAATAAATTGGCCACTCTCCGGGTATCGGCGCGCTTGCTTGCGTTGCCCGGCCGAGAAAGTTACGACCGGTTCGGGGTCTTGTTCGTCTGGTGCTCGGATCAAGGCCCATGGAAATTGGAAGTTCCATAGACGGACCCTAAGTATGGTTTCATCCTCTGCTGATTTTCTACCCTCCAAACTGTCAATTCAATTTCGAAACGTCGCTCGCTTATTTTGCCTTAGGTTTGTCGCAAAGTGTTTGGATTTTTGTTGCCTGGGTGACAGGTAAAAGAGGAGAAAAATAATGATAAAGTAAATATATAAATATGCGATACCATTCATACCGACACGGACAGTCTGACCGATGAAGGGATAGAGTTGTTCATTGAATTAAGAGAAACATCAAGGAATTCCGAACGGTAGGGCATGAACGACGAATTCACTCGTCGGGCCTTAAGCGTGGTCAATGTCTATTTTAGACATTGAGAACAATCACTTATGCACGCTGATTCCTCGCTGTAAAATCCTGATTTGGGACCACTGCGCGACGGTGACGAAAACTGGTCGACCTGGTTCGCCAGTCAGTCGGCTAACTGCAATGGGCTACGCGGCCATTGACCGGTGCCGGCATTATTTAACTAATGAATCGGGCTACGGGTCGCGACAGCCGCCCCCTGCAGGCAGCTGACGTTGCTTAATGCTTTCACGATCGACGAGAAATTGCGCTCCTTCCATCCGCCCTCCGGCTAGTATTCCGAATTACCTATTATTTCCCGGTGACTCTCCCCTTTTTGAAGCGTTTCACGACCGCCGCGCGCGGCCCAGCTCGACTCGCGATCCAACCGGAGGATAGACATCCGACGTCCGGTCTGGGTTAGGCCAGCCTCGCGTCTCCGAATCGTAAATCGTGCGTCCGGCGAATAGCTCGAACGTGCCGCGCATAGAGCGACCGACATCGCAGATACTCATTGCGAAAGTTCTCAAGGTCCAGTAACTGTTTCTACCAAGACCGGGATCCCTCCTTCCTCCTGATCATCTGACGGAGCCTTATCAAATCTTTGCTGTTATCGAATGTCAGATGATGTGATATTTCGTTCCAGCGAGTTAGTCGCTTCGTGTGCAACAGAGCTCCGGGGATCTGTTCGATCTCGCAGAGGAGGGAACAGGTGAGGATTAGGACAGCCCAGGAGGTAGCCCAGGTCCAGGACGCATGACCGTGTGCAAAGACAATCGGCACGATTTCGCGCGCGCGCGCGCTCGCGGGCCCGGTGTATTGCGCAGGTAGAACAATCGTTGGAACATCGACGGAGCGTGTTCAAGGTCCAGTAACTGTTTCTCCGCAGGCGGCGTGACTGTCCGCTCCTCGCAGACATTCCGATGAAAATGCCGGCGTTAATTAATGGGCGCCCGGGGAACGATTGACTGATCGACCGATTGAATTAGCCCGACCTGTGTCCCCGCATCCTAGCGCTCGAATCGACCGCAATTCCGCGATGCAGAGGAGGAAGAACTGGAAGAGCGTACGGGCCAGCTGAAAGTCCGCGACAATGTTGCTTGCCTGTTTGGCTGCTACACGGCTGCCGGACCCGTTCTCCACATTTTCTCTCTATCTCTCTGTTTCATTCTCCGAGAGCCTTCGTTGCCTCTCTCGTTCCCCCGGCACATCGAAATGGAATTTTAATTAACATCAACGGCATCATTAAATCTGTGCATACTTGCCTTCCCCTTGCCGTCCATCCGGCGCGGCGGCCCGGGCTCTCCACCACTCTGTCGGCGCAGAAACACTGTTGCAGTTTGAAAGTTGTAAATTACTCGATGACTCTGCGGCTTTCGCGGCCGGTCCTCTTTTTGAGCTCGTTCCGCGAGCTAAAGGATCTCGTCCTTATGTGCCGCGTACCGATAAAACGGACACGGACGAGCGGATCTGCTCGGGATGCTTTCGAACGCGGTGCCCCGACCGCTACGAATTCGAACCTGCCGACCTGGGTCGTTAACCCTTGGAAACCGGGCATTTCAATTATTTTGGGGCAGCCAATTTTTCTTTTCACATGTTGTACCCGCTATGTTCAGATCGATGACGATCCGTGAAAATCAAATTGAATGTCACAGTTCGAGAATTACAGATCTCTCCGGTTCGGACGACAGAAAGAGAGGGTCCAGGAAGCTTGCAAAATGGAGTATTAAGGGCACTATGCCAGGGACAATCTTTAAAATTCTTTGGCTTTCCCCCATCTTCTGCTCGAAATTCCATTTCAAAACTTACTATCAAATTACGATACGTAGTTGCAAGTTGATTCGAGTCTGCCTCTTTAGGAGATCCTCTCGATGATAAAATCTCTAAAAAGAGTCCAACAACGTTGCAGAAAAACAAGTCTCAAGGGCACGATGCCAGGGACAATCTGTGAAATTCGACTTGGCTTCCTCGCATTCTTCTGCACTCCGATTCCATCGAAAAATGTCAAAAACAAGGATTTACCATTGAATACAGCTAGCGATCTGGTTAACCACTGATTCTATAAATCCGAGTCGTCGTACAGAAATTAAGCTATCAACATGCAACATTTTCGAGCCACAGCGCGTCACATAAAATCTGCAAGATTTCTCCTGCATTCCGATCGGGCGCATCCCGCGCAGACAGCCATGAAACGTTAACCATAGCCCCGCGGAAGTCAGCGTCGCCTACCATGGGTCTCGGCTAGATCATCTCGCAGCATCCAGACCAGGCTGTCGCGCAAAAAGCCGTTGCGAGAGAGAGAGAGAGAGGGAGAGAGAGAAAGAGAGAGAGAGAGAGAGAGAAAGGGAGACTTGGATGATCGTCGCGGTTATCGGACGGCGTCTCGCGTCCGCACTCGAAAACGCATATCAAATCCATAAAACATGCAATCGAGGCTCTCGATCCGCGGACAGGGAGTAGACAGGCATGTCAGGGGGGCGGGCGGGGGCCTTGCGGGGTCAACGGACAGCATGATTCATGCATCTGTCTCGGAGCTGTGAGACCGTCCGGTTCTGGAACGGCGTTCGAACGCTGTCGATTGTCCGAAGTGGACGTCGCGCGTTGCACCAAAGAACAGCAACACGAGTCGACTATGCATCCTCGCATTCCTCTCTCACGCTGCGGCGGCCAGAGCCGGCCCACACACAACTATCAAACATTAGAGGGAACCCCGACGGCCACCGAGCTCGTATAAGGCCTGTCTCGCCTCCGTTGGGCCCCTCGCCCCCTCTTCCACGGCCACCACCTCGCCACCGCCTCAACCTCCTCAACCTCTTCAGCCTCTCCCCGCCCCGGGAGCCTGAACCTCCTTGGACCCGCCGTGGCTTCCTCCTAAGAGCGTGTGCGTGATGGAGCGCGCGCGCGCTCTCGACCCTGCACGTGCACTACACGATAGCACACCGAACGCCGAGGAATGAGCAGATCCGGTGGTTTACGTTCGTTGTTGGTTTTCTACCATGTTTGTTTTGAACCGTTGCTCCTGGGACTGTCGGCCCGGGACCAGCATGCTCCGAGGACGTGCGTTTAATACTCCGAGACTAGACAAAATATTCGATTTCAGATCCAAATTCGATTAAAATTTTACGTAATCCTACACTCCTCGCGATGTAACCCAATTTGCAATACGAACTGGATGCAATGAAAATTTTCAAAAATATAGCCATTCAATTTTCCAGTTAAACCAAGCTCAACTCGCCGTGGCTTCCTCTTAAGAGCGTGCGCGTGATGGCGCGCGTGCACTCTGCACGTGCACCACAAGATAGAACGCCGAACGCTGCCCTCCGTGGACCCTGGTCAACGCGTTCCGAGAACTCGACGACGAGGAAAGTGCCAACTCGGTTACACCGTGCCCCCCTTGTACCCCCACCAGGTCGTATCATCCCGCCAATTTCCACCTTGGAATCTGCATTCTTTACTGCTACGCGATTTCATTCCGAGCCTGAAAGGGTGCAGCTCTGACGTGGGCTGGGATTGCCCGGGCAATGGCCTGGACCTGTTGACGGGGACCGTGGATATTTGGACACGTGGGTCTGATGTTCTGTATACAGGAATAACACTGAACATTACCTAAATCTTGCGAAACATTGCCAGCTGTATGTACAACCATCGCAAAATACAATTGGTCGAATTGAATTATAAAACAAAAATATCAATAGACAAGTACAGAAAATCTTCTAGGAAAAACATAGAAAACATCGACGCCATTCCTTGCACAACTACATTTCTGATTAGGCGATGAAACATCATCGACTACCAATACCTCATGCAACTGAACCGCAAGCATCAACAAGTCCTGCTCTCTGCATCCCGGCGGGCCGCAATTCCGCCATGACTGCACACCCCAAAAACAAACCCGACCTGCCAAAAAATTCGAGATCGTCGTGTTTCACGGCCGGGCCACGCTAATATTTCATTAAACGTGTCTACATTACGATCTCGCATCGATAAGCCGCTCTTTAAAAGGGCAGTTTCCTGCGTTAAAAAAGAATACCCCTCGCGAATACCCCGGGCCGACGCGCCGCGCTGCGGTAAAATACAGCTACCCTGTAGTTTACCGCGGGCGTAATGATAGACCAGACATTGTTGCAGACATTAAGCAACCGCCAATTACCTCGTAACCATACGCATCAATTGTTAACGCCCCATTGGGAAACCGGTGATTCCTCCCCGAAAAAGTTTGGCCGGTCGTTGATGGTCCGGGGAAGAATCGGCTCGGAATTAGCGTCGTTTTCTGGAACATACCCCGTTGTAAATAGGTGGGGGAGGGATGGCGGCGGTGGGTATATCTGGCAGATAGGCGACCGGCTCTCGACAAATCAACAAGAAAGCCTCGTTTCCGGCGACTCCTGCATACTCTGATAATCGAATCAGCCCCCGGAGAGAGGAAGCGGGCGCCGGGGAATTTTCGGTCGTTGGCCGACATTTCGAAAGGGTGCGCCCCCGGATGCATCGATCCGGCCGTTTAAGGGCAGTGGAGCAGCCGAGGGGGATGATTACTTCCTTACGATCGCGACGCTTGTTTCCCGATGACCGGCCGGCTTCCTTCCCGCGTACCTAACGGCCGCTAACGCCGCGACCATTGCTACCTGAATATTGTTGCAGCCCGGCGCACGTCGTCCGGCCAAATTGGGCGCAAAATCGACGCCAAACGGAAACGGACGGGAGTTACCGACCCCTCCGCCCGAACCCTATTGGATGCGAATTGTTTAGAGGCCATCCCCGAGTCGGCAACTGCTCCGACGATTCTCGACTCGACTCCCCTTTACTACGGTTAACTGTCGCAGTGCGGCCCGAGACGCTTGTTCCAATCTTAACGCTTTCGCCAGGCATCCAACATCGAACAGAGAGAAACAATACAATAAAATCTAAAAATCCAATACCTAATATTGCGCAAATTATTCCTACTATTATGGCTTCTTTGGAAGGAATAAAAAGTAATCGCCTAAGTAGAGTGCATAGTATTATTCGAAAAATTTTCGAGAGGCTTGAAGGTTGATTTATAATATTAACTTTGTAGAAGTATTTATTGGTATTATTATTCGTTGACCGTTTCCTTTGTTTGACCGAAGGAATCATTTGGGTTTGGTTTAGCTTTTTGATGAGACCTACGTTATATTCTCGAAAAACACACGTTGTTCTCTTGTTCGACAGACTTTTCAAAGTTGGCATAATCACTCTCAGTTCCGTGAAACAGTCGGCATTATGATCGCAAAAATTGTGTAGTATAATTTCCGTCAGCTATGTAGTTTTTTCTTCAAACGCTCTCCTACTTGAAAATCCATTAATAACCAGCCGAATGCTAATATATTACGTATCTCCCCGAGGCGATCTGCTAATTTTCCTTCCAGGAATAATGGGAAAAGGAATAGTGTGTTATATTAATAGTTGGCAAACGTTTTTGCGTTTGATAGTACAGTTAGCGTTGTTGGCACAATAAACTCGGCGCAGGATATGGAATTCTTTTTAGCGCAAACAGTAGCTACGGTTTTAAAAACCGGGGGGAAGAATAATTACGCGTCCAGGCTTTGATGGGATTAGCATAACGGGGAGGAACATTAATATTTCAAGCTCTGGCGATTAGAATTGAGAAGATAAATGTTTAGACACGCTTCAATTTTTGTAAAATTGGCGACAAATGCATCGATAGCTATTTTCTTCTTCGCTGTTCAATCCGAAAATATAGTAAACAATTTTAGGAAACGGATAACAACCAGCTATTTTCGCGGGTCCTCTCGCATGTTGGTTGCGCGAGGGGGTGCAAACACGGGAATCGGTTTCCATTTCGGGGGCGTGGATAGCTTGGCCAAGCATCGGAGCGTTCGAAATAGCTGTGGCGCGGTGCGGGGGATGCGTGTGGGGTGGATCGCGGGTACCCGCGGCGAACGGGCGCCGTAATAAAACGTACATATTTAGTAATAATAGAATTGGCAACGGCGCAGCCAATTACATAAGGGAAGCCCTGAAGAAAGTGGAAAGGCGAAATAGGGATGGTTGAACGGGGGTGAAGCGGGAATCGTGAGAGAGAGAGAGAGAGAGAGGGGGGGATGGGATTTATGGTCGTTGGACGGCTGCTGCACAAAGGTGTCATTCCGCGGGAATAAAAAGGTGGCCGCCGATAAGGCAACTTGGCAGCGTCGAGCCACGATTTCAACCGGAAGCACTCGAGTGGCCCCGGTCCTAACGGCGACGTCACTCCTCCGACCGTCTCTTCCTGGGCGCAATAATGCATTCTCCATGGGACAGGGCTCCTGCTAGAAAGAGAAAGAGAGAGAGAGAGAGAGAAAGACGGAGAAGAAAAAAGAAAAGGGACGAGCCCCCGTTGGCAGCCCGGCTATCGGATATTTCTCGTTTGGACACGAGTATCTCGGGATCCGCCTTGAACTAAGCCGATTTCGCCTTGAGATCCTCCTCGCGAGCGTCCAAGTGGATTGAAAACGTGCTTCTTTTTGGTCATTAAGCGGCGAGGAGCCGGCCGAATAATTCTTCAAAGTGCCCCCCGTCCAACTTGACCCGGCCCAGGATCCAGTTGCTCGCCAGAAAAATCCCGAGGAGAACTCCTTGACCATGCAAAAACGGACTACCACCCCTCTCTCACACGGATACGTTGTTGATCGCGTCGGTTGACATTCTCTCTCTCTCTCTCTCTCTCCCTCTCTCCCTCTCTCTCTCTCTCCATCGACGGATTCCGCTCTTTAATGTATGGAGAAATATGCATACGTACGTCACCCGGCTATCTTCTATTTTCTGATCGGGACCACTGCGATCCTAAATTTGGACGGCCAGATGTTCTGGACTCTCTGGTCCCGTACCGGACCAACTTGCCCATCTTCTGTCGATAGTCCGAACCTTCGATCCTTAAATCTCCCTTGTACATACTTCGTAATCTCTTGGAAAACAAACTAACATCTCTTCCAGATATTCATATCTCCACACCGACAACTAAATATTGACAAAATTCTTCAAAGGGCCTAGATTCGAAAGCAAACGAAACCTTGGCAATTAGCAACGAATTCATAGTCGAACATAATATAATTAAATAATTCTATTTACCCATATACAATCTAAGACATGGCAGTCGAAATAGTCGAACGGATAAATGCCATTTTGGCCAGATTACAAGACCGTTAAACCTACAACTTCCGTGCACTTGCTCACCGGTTCTTTGTTTGCGGCTAATGTATCTGTATCTGAACGTCTTAATCAGCCTACTGAAATTATAGCAGACACGATAGCAGTCTCTCTCGGTTGCGGTCGAGCAGCGATTAATCAAGTTGCCAGATAGACGGCAAAATATCTACCTGGTTCAGCGAGTCTCGAAGTGGAACCAGGTTCAACCGGCCTCAGCTATTTAAAGAAGCCCCGCGCGACGCGTTCTCACGAAGGTGTGTGCTACCTGGTGACAGCTGATTATTCGGTGACCTTGCCGGGGACGGGGATCCCAGACTAATAGCCCGTACGGTCATTAACGGCGTTATCGAAGCACCGGTGATCGTCAAAGCGGTCGCCCATTTACACACCGAATCTCAATCGATACGCGATCCTCCGCGAGATTAACTGCCGAACCCGCCGCGTCGCCGCACGAATTAGTCGGGGACACGCACACACTTCGGTTTCGCTTGGTGTTCGACGAGGATGATCTTTCGGGGTCCTTAATTGGCCCGTTGACACTTTGTGTGCGGGCCATTTTCGATGATCTCACTGGAAGGATATTAAGAAGGTCGCTCTAATTGCAACAATATATTATTGTGAAGTTTTATTCGATTTAACTACTCATTGTGAATCATACTTTTAATATATTTACACTAAAAGTGATAAAATAAAATAGAAAAAATTAAGGAATAGAGTAATAATTCAAACAGTTTTATAGAGAATATCGAAACAGTTATCGACTATTTCGCAAAATACAGTAGAATCGATCGGCGCTGTATCGAAAACAAAGCGCCGACAATGCTATCTAAATTCTGGTTTATTATCTAAGGCTGTCGCGGACGTGAGTCATCGTCAATATTTATGTTGACATTACCAAGCAGTGTTATGTTGTTGTTATTCCGCTGTTTTCGCGAGACGGTAAAGCGATTAACGTTAATAACATTAGTATTGTTGATGCACTTTAGGAGAAGCTTATATTGTCTGGTTACGTCCATGACTGTAGACAATATAGACATTAATACCTTTCGCTGATCGAATTGTGATAGTATTTCCATTCTATATTCATTTTATTCATTGAAACTGATTTCGAAACACGTTTTCTGTATTTACGATTTTATTGGAGATATTTCTAAATATTTATACTGACAAACAAATAACTCGTGTTTTCAACGACGCGTCTCTCGAAATATATTGTGAATCAGAACAATTTTTCTCACAATTAGAATCATTTTCCAGCAAAGGTTAAGCGAAAAGTTCGCAGCAGATTGTTTCTTTATTTTCCGCGATCGGGAATGCTTTCGGACTATGTCACGGCGCGACAATAAACCACGATATTGCTATCGACACTGGAATATTCCGGGGGGGGGGGGGGGATTAATTTAGCAAGGACTTTCGACCTGGTAGAGGCGAAAATCGTGTCGGCGATCGGGGCCGGTCGACGGCGCGCGGCGCACGGAATTTATTTACCGTCCCCGTAGCGATCATTTCTACGAAACGGATTACGTATTCGACCAGTTGTTGCGCCGATGTTCCATTCGGGGTCTCGATGAAAGAAAGAAAGAGAGAGAGAACCCTCTCTCCTAGGATCCGCGATTTATTGCCCTCGAGATCGTTAGACGCGATTCCGGCGAGCTCGCGTGGTTGAAATTTTATGGTCATTCACGGTGTATTTATAGCTCGCGGGGTCAGAATTATACTACGAAAGATTACGTTAATATTAATAGCCGTTAAAGCGATTCGTTTGCGACGTACACACACGATCGGGACCGGGGCCATAATTTTGTCCGCGGCGCGTCGACGCGCGTCGGCCAAGAGGAAGTCCCGCTTTCGAAACTGGCCGATCGCGGACGATAATTGCCTGAAATCGATTGAAACTTCTTGCTAATGTGCAAACTCAATAACACGTTCCGTCTTCTCCAGCCTCTCTTCTTCGGTCTTCTTTCAAAAACTTCGGACCGATCTTCTCTACTTTCTAATTGGACAGCCGTGTGTCCTTGATTTACGTTGAACCCGCCTGACTAAAATTCACCGACGTGTCTAGCCTATTAGATTGAAAAATATCAATCCGATTGTTAGACTACAGACGTGGCTTGTCTTATATTGTTATGCAAGCTGTATATATTATGTATTATCATGTCAACGTCGCCTAACGGATACCACCGAACAACGAAATCTTTTTTCCTCGTACGATAAGTCTGCCAATGTGTATGAATGTCGCGGTACGCACACGCGCGTGAAACAGGAGATACGCGCCTGCTTAAATCGGTAGATTGTTCAATCGCGAAAGAATTTTACGAAAACTTTTTTCTTGTTACTTATGGATCTTGTAACACTTCCAAACGATTATATAAAGACGCGTGTTAGGATGACAATTATTGCTTTCTGGTAAATTCCATCGTTTTCACTGAGAAATCCGTTTATTTATTATTTTTAACGATCGCTCGCGCGCCGAATAAGGACGATTTATTATTATCTGTTGTTTACGAGACTTTCACGGCCGTTTGAAAAAGACCGTACACCGTACAGTAATAACTCCTTTTGATCGTGATTAAGTAGAATATTGTCGAATGACAAGAATTATCGGTGTTCTCCGTAGAATACGCTCCAAGTCCACGGGGCCACGGCGCGGCGCGGCGTGTAAGCGTAATCTTAGAAAATGTCTGGTGTTCCGGCTCTATGAACGTATGGTAGGGTGAAATTTATATGTTCATTTGGGTCAAATAGGGCTCGTGAATAAGCATAATAAGATTTCCAAATCCCCCGGAGGATTTACAAAGACGAATGTCGCGGAGGATTACCGAAACCGTCCGGATACAGGGCCCGGTTCCCGAGTCGAACGTTCTCTCTCGCTCTCCAAATTGCCTTCAATTAACAACCGGAATACCAAACAGCCAATCTTCACTCGAGAACGGTTTCACATTCGAACGGTTGACACCTTCATTCACGGATACGTTCGAGTCATAAGCGAGTCCAACCGCGGGATTAGAATTCCATGGTAAGCAGCGGACGCAGCAGGAATAACTTGCCCCGTGAGAATCGAACAAGTCCTGCCTCGACCGGATACTAATTTAGAAATTTGCCGAATGCCTGCGATTTTGCGCGGACTTTCGCGCGACTATCCGCGTAGAAATTAGTTCAGCCTTTTCTCGGAATCGACTGTACCTACGTATACCGATTTGCTTGGCCACTTGTGTCAATGCTGAACGTGTTTTAAGACTCGATCGTTAATGTGTTGACACTGTCACAGTTTTATGTGTTTCACGCATCACCTGTTTCATTCATAAATCCGCTCAACGCTTGTATTTTATTTCCTAGGACAATTTTGTTTTTAGATCGCAGCGCGCGAAGAATATTTAATTTAACGCTAAACCTACCGAGCAATAATGATGGCTACTATGCGTTGTCATATGAAATATAGAATCTTAATTAGCGCTTAAATATAGAATCGTGTATAATCATTTCTAATGGAAACATCTTTATAAATTCAATAATTGTGAAATACAACATCTTTATAAATTCAATAATTGTGAAATACAACATCTGGAAACGGTCATTTGACCGATTATTGTAGGTTTAGTGTTAACACAGCTCCATTTCGTTTTACTGAAACTATTCATGATTTATTTTCATTCCTATTATGTTTGTAGATGTGTAGCGGATGCTGTGCGTGGGAACGAGGGAATTTTCGGACACGAAAGTACCTCAACGACGTCCTCATATGTAGCGTCTTGGGGGAGGAAACTCACCTCCTTGCAACTTCAAAGATGGAAAGTTCCTCGCTTTATTTTAACGGTTTTTGGGACGTCGTTGCAGGGTTATATAAGGCCCCCCTTTACCTAAAGAGTCAGAAAGCTAGCAACATTCGTCGCGAGTATTTCGTGTTGTATGCTATCGCGTCGCTTTTGTTTTCTCAAACGACATACGTATTAAATAGTTGTTAATACATAACACCGCGTTGTTAAACATTTATTTAATCTACCCGATATCCTAAAGATGTTTCCAACGTGTTCACTGTCTCGAGTTCCAAACACGAAAGTCTAATTTTTACTCTAAACGCATACAAACCGCAGTTAATTCATAATTTTGATTTCTGTGGAAGCCGAAGCAAACACGTGGGAAATTTGCGAAACGGAACGGCCGTGGGAGGCAAAGTGCTCGCCAATCACTGTGGTCGCACGAGAATGATTCGGAGGTGTTCATTCCGTTTCGCTAATAACCCGAACAAGCGATTGGCATTAACGAACCCGTAGATTAAGGTCTCGTTGTCGAAGGCTGCGTCAATATGTATTTACGGTTTACGTCTTCCAAGCACGTGGAGACGTCGAAGAAGTATAAGAAGAATAAGAAGAAGGAGGAGAAGAGGAGGAAGTTCGGTGAAGTCGCGCGTCGTAAGAAGGCTTCCCACGGGTCGTTTCTTCGCAAATATTGTCCGAGAGTCTTCGTTCGCAAACTTCGCCGCGGCGGCAGGCAGGCAGGCAGGCAGGCAAGCAGGCAGGCAGCGGCGGGCAAGGCCAGTGTCGCTTATTATCGAATCGGCATCGATTCTAATCGAACCGTCACGCCGGAATTCCTGAGGATCACGTGCACGCGTAATGCGCCTCCGGCCCCGCTCGCTCGTTACCGCGCTGAGAAACGCGTTAATCGCGCATCGATTACCATTCGAATGAAGATTTATGCAAACAATGCGACCGAACGGACATCGGGGACGGTTCAGAAAACCGCGTTATTAGCGAACGGTCGCGGAAGCGGGATTCATCGGTGTGGGTGCACCGACGATGCCCGAGACGTTCCGCATCGATCCGTATTAGCTCGATCGAGCCCTCTCTCGATCCTTTTACCAGGGAGTCCTCTGTTAATTCTGAGAAAAACCCGAGTATCGACCTATTTTGGTAAAAATTTCGTATTTTTTGGCGAAGAAAATTGGATCTTTTAGTAGGTCCAGCTTGAAATTAGGCGATAGTTGAGGATTGGTAAAGGGAGAGGTGGTGGAATGGATTTGAAACCCTGAGGGGACCAAATATCATTACATACATAGTATACTCGTACTGATTCTAGTAAAGTTGAAGACTCGGACAGATGAATGATCGAATAGCTGATAATCGAGCATTCCATCGTCACCCTCTCTTACGGAATCATTTTTATTCGTTGATTGTAACCTCATTGGAATTTTTGATTGTAGATATCGCGTGAACTTCACACTAGGAAGACATTATGCGGAACGTGTTAGTCCACTGTGGAAAAAAATTGCGAATGGATGTATGTAAGCGCTCGCGACAATCGTCGTAACTCGGGGCCCCGTCGTCTTCGCCCCTGTCTTCTCGACGAGTCTAACGTGTTCTCGATCACTCGTTGCATTTTATTTGGCCGGGCTGCGACAGTCAAATATGCCGGGCAAACGGTGGAAAATCATAAAACGTGTGTCGCGCAGACGCGCTTAATGGGTGCTTGCTGCAGTTCCATAAAGATTATCAGTTTACGAGCCAGCGTGTTGCGTTCGTAACCTTTCCGGCCTGAAAGAACAGTTCCATAAAAATGTTTATTATTGTCCCATCGATGTCTAACGATTCCGCGCGCGCGACTCACGGCGGCAATTCCGCGGCGCGGCGCGGCGACGACAGCAATTTCAATTGCCATTCTTGATATCACCGTCAAGGTTCGTCCGAGTAAACAAAAGTTCACTTTGTTTTGTGTTCAATATTTATTACCGCGAGAGAGAAAGGGGGGAGGGGAGAAAGCTCAATTTGAATTTTATCTAGAGCATTCGGATAGTAAGCTGTTGCCGATAATAATGCGCGCGCGCGCGCGATAACGAACACGGTAAAAAATAATTGTTGTTACGTTTCCCTTCCAGGGAACTCGGTCTTTTCCACTGGATCCGAAAAGAGAAGTGTTTGGACAGCGTTATCGTTGCTGTTCGAGTAAATGTTTATGCGAGTACGTCGTTTCGACCGATTCACGGAAACTGCGATCGAAGAGAAATTCTGCAGAGATTTTTAATATGTACATACATTGTAGCTCTAGATAATAATGAATTGAATTTCGCAGGTTAGCTATCATCCTGTTCGGGATCACTGGTGTCGACGCGTTGATCCTGTTTACGCGCTCGAATCATAGAGATCGAGTGCTCCTTGCTACACGGTGGAACACACGGTGGGCAGGGTAAGTTCCTTACGTAATCCTTATCCATATTTTATCGGCGGGGGCAACCAGTTTTCTCGGTAAACAGCCAGGTTTCGCGAAGAATAGCGGCGGTCGTTCTTTATTACCTTTTCGACACGCTTTTATCGTTATCGTTTGCACGCATTGCCCTCGTCTATATGTCGTCTTCGACGGGACCATCAACAATAGCGTCGACAAGCCGCGCGCTCTTAAATCCCCTCGAAATGGAATTCCGGGTTCAAGATGTCCCTCGTATCCCGAACATCGAAAACAAACTAACAATCCACCGAGAACGATCGATAATCAGAATCGGACGAACGATCGATTCGAAAGCTTTTCTCGCCACTTTCGCCGCCTATTTGCGCGAGGCGAGTAATTTATGGTAGAAACGAGCTTGCGTTTGATTAACCGGGTTTACAAAATGTACACACAATTAAACAATCTTGGCTCTCCCGAGCTTGGTATCGCAAGATCAATAGAAGATACGGAGTCGATTGTTAAGTTGGGATTTTGGTTTTTTCCGACATCCTTACAAGAACAGCAACAATCGCAAGAATTTTACCAGCCCCTCGTACAATGTCTCTCCTTGAATCGAATCCGAGATACCACGCCTCGGTAGTTGTTCGAAGGTGGTTCCGACACGGGAGCAAGTATCGAGGCGCAATTAGTACAGGCATGCAAAGCTGAGAGAGACGCTTCGAGCAGGCAATTTGTGCTTGTTACGTGCACTCAATTAGCGAGACTTTCTCCAAAGAGAGAAACTAAACAGAAAACGCTTCCTAGTAGAAGACTCGTCGCCTACATGCTTCATAAGCGGCCTGGGGATTCCCCAATTTCACCGCGGACGTTAACTACCGTATATTATCCTCTGTGTTCTTTGCATAGAGAAGCCAAATGAGAGATCTCTTTATTTATTTGGCTGTTTATACTGTTTCACAAAAGAAAAGAAATAACAAAAAAGAATGTTTCACTTCACAAAATTCCACGTTTCACCGTAGTGTCTCGATATCTCGAGAGTCGAACGACCGGGAGCACTAATAAGCGGCACTAATTAGGCGCAATCGCGGCGCCGAATCGTTCGCACTCGTCTCAGCTAATCGGGACCGCGTAATCGACCACGGCCGATGATCGACGCCCATGGAATCGCCTGGCACCGTGCGATCCATGGATCATCGAGCGGAGGATCCGCGGGCTTTATCGTCCGCGACACGTGTCACCGGGCGGACGCACGCTTTATTCGTCCCTCGGCCCTGCTTATCAGGCTCTCGCGGATACTATTACCAGCGTCGCGAACCGTACCAAGCCGTGTACGGATCCTCGCGATCCTCGGTGTCAGCACCGTGGACCGACCACCCGCGATAAACCCGAACATTCCGTAGCGGCTAGACGTATCGTCTCTCCACGTGCCTTTGTCACGACTGATAACCGGTGGGAAGCCAGAGGAATCCCTTGGAGCGCTGCTGCCGCTCGCGATCTCGGCTCTGTGAAATCGCCCTTTAACGTTTCCTCGTGCAAACCGCACCGAAAGACGTTCCAATCCGTTGCGTTGCGACAGCTCTTCACCGCGAGTCTCGCTACGTCAAGAATTATTTCGGAAGACGCATAAAATGTTATTTTTTATTTAACGCATAAAAGGTTCTACTTCGTAATGACGGAACGTGTACGTTACTACAATTTCTGAAAGATGCATAAAATGTTCTACTTCGTAATGACGGAACGTGTACGTCATTTTTATTTTCCATAGAGATTCGCAGTCTAATTACAGTAGAAGTGCTGGAACAGAAAATTCAGTTCATAACACACGATTATCGTATGATTTGAAATTGCAGGAGGCAACGACGAGGAAGAAAAGTATCGAATAACCCATGAATCCGCGTTCGCGCGCGCGCGTTCCCAGGTGGCACAGTTATCTGGAAGTGTCTCGGTTGGTGTTTAAAACGGAGAGCTTTCTCTCTCTCTCTCTCTCTCTCTCTTTCGACTTATTGTTTCGGCTTGGCCCCGAGGATCAGTCCTGCGGAACACCCGCAGTGTTTTGGAAGCGAGAGATGGCTGGCACGATTGCGGAACGTGGGACGCAGCAGCGATCACCGCCGCCTGCGCTCTCCATATTCACCGGATTCGTCGAGCGAGACTCGTGCGAGCTGCTAACGTAATTTGGCTGCTCAGATTGTTTCTTATCGCCGGTGCTATGATGTCATAAACCACCGGGATATCGTAGCCGGCGGACGTAATCCGCCTTGAACCCGTGGGACACGTGCTCCGACGTCGCGCCGTAAAGTTCACCGACTAAAAAATTCCTGTACGGCAGGTGTCCCCTCGCGACAGCTATATAATTGGAAATTGAATTTAATCCTCGCACGAGATTCCTCGGGGTGAAAAATTGATCCTGTCTTTATTTCCGGATACTCCATAAAATTTCGAATACACTCGTCGAACCGTGAACATGCGCGAAGGTATTTCTCTTTTGCTTCGGAGCGATCACACACTGGCCGCAGCGCACACGCGAACCTTACCGTTCACTCGTACATCTCTGTTCGTCCGAAGAAAAACATCGGCCGCACTGTTATCTTCCTCGGGCCTCAAATTTCCTTATCGTGGCAGCCGAAGATGTTTGAGATTCGATTATCCCTGAGGACGTGTCGAAGAGCAGCGTTCCGCCGTAGAACTGAATCAATGAAGAGACCGGGGGCGAACGGAATTTTTCTGAACCGGAGCTACTCCGGAGTCGCCCGGTTATCTTTATGGATGTCAAACTTTATGGGAGCCGCGTGACGGCCCGGTTATTTTTAAGTGTCCGCGGCCCGTGCGTGTCGAACGCTTAATCTTCCTCGATAATTAGCGTAAAGAGCCCGGGGAGGTAGCAAGCGGTGCGGCGTCCGATAAAACGACCAAACCGCCGTCGCAACCGAAAACAGATCGCGGAGCGATTTCTATGTCGAAACGCAGAAACACACCGACGAGTTCTAACTCGTGTAACTAAGGAACTGGCCAATTCGTTCTGTCGCCGGTTTCGTTCGTTTCGACAAGAACGACTCGAGAAACGCAGTGAATTTATGCGAAATTTTCTGTATCGATTGCAACGAACAGCAATGCCCTTTCTTCTCTGAATAGTTCTGACGAGGCGCGAATAATAAATTGGAATTTGTACAATTTAAGATGTCGGAGGAGTCGAACAGGTAGAAAAGCGGAGAGTAAAGAATTGGAGAGTGTAACGTGCCAGAGGAGCAGAAACGGCAATTAACGGTCGAATAATCGGTCGCGGGACTCCTCCGCACCAGTATTACTTGTAATTTGAATATATCCGGTTACGCCGCGGCTAATTCCCGCAGATGTTCGTAGGATAAGCGGTCGGTCGGTCGTACACAATAACGCAGATCGGAATTTCGATACCCGGCCGAACGTTATTTTCGCATTAGCCTGCTACACTGTGTATATTTAGAATCTACGGTGCCCGGCATTAACGCCGTAACACGCTCGGCGCGTTCGCATATTTGAGATTTTTCCGATCGCGAGGAATGGCAGTAGAAATGCCCGCAAAGGTCAGCCTGAAAGACCACGCTCCCATCTTGCGAGGAGCAGACCGTGGCAGACCCGTGGAACGGACCCGGTCGATTACTTCCAAGATATCGACGCTTTGCAGAATATTTATCGTCGATATTTTTCCACCTCGTGTACACGTATGTATGCACACTGCTCCACCAGGCCTTCGGCGAACACTTTCCAGTCGATCTTCCTTGTTGGAATCGGCTACGAACTTTTGCGCCGACCCAATAGATTGTCTCTAATTCACCTAGCTTCTCGAGCACGGTCCAGAACCGTCTGCTCCCGCGAAAGGACTCGAGACGTCGCATTCCAGCCCCATCGCCGACCTGGCGCGCAACGTGCACGATCGTTCTCCAACGGCGATCAGCTGACAAAGTACAAAACCTATTCCGAAATAAGCGACATCTCCTTGATCCCCGGACCAAGAAAGATCGCAGAGCAGAGGATCGAGTCTATTCGACGGGGTCCGAACGATTTTGATCGTTGCGAGGTGGTTTCAGGTGGGTCGGGAAGTCGCGTCGGCAAGAGGGATCGGCTGGTCCCGAGTCCAAGGGAGCCGAAGGATTAATGGGCGAGGATCACGGTGCTCTAGGTGAAAGATGCTGCGTGTCCCGAGGAGGAACACGGCCGAGAGTTCGCGGGAAAAAGGGAGACGGAGAGGCTGGAACGGAAAGCGAGGGAAGAAGCGAGGAGAGGACGCCCGGCGGAGGCAAAGAGGATGCTTGGAGCGGGCAAGACAGGAGAGCGAACGGAGGACATCGAACTGAAATGGCCTCTGGGAGCGCATTCCAGTATTCCACTCTCGCTACCTTAGACCATCCTCTCTCCCTCCCCGCTCGCTCTCTCTCTCTCTCTCTCTCTCTCTCTCTCTCTCTCTCTCTCTCTCTCTCTTTCTTATTCTCGCTCTCGGTCTCGCTCGGGCCGTCTGTCTGTGGCCCTTCCTTCTTCATCGTCTTCTTCTCCTTCTTCGGCGTCGTTCTCGACGGCGGCGTCGTCGTCGTCGTCGTCGTCGTCGTCTACATCCCTCTCTTTCTCCCACTCTTGTCCTTCGCGGTCTCTCCGACCCTTTCCGTTCCGAGTCGTCATCCTCCCGCTCGGCCCCGCCGCGCAACGCGCGCTCTCTTTCTTCCAGTGCGAGAGCGGTCTCATCCCTCTCGCTGCTTCTGCTGCTTGGTTGCTTGCTTGCTTGCTGCTCAGCATCCTCCTTTGGACTTACAGTCCTTTTATTTCGCTCTCCGCATTCTTGAGTTTCCGCTCGCCGCCAGCGCGACGGACTTTCCTCCTCGGCCGACACCGTGGACGAATCCGTCTCGCGTTCCTCCGCTCCTCCTCTCTCTGGACCTTCTCCTTCCCTCGCGGATCGCACGACCTCCTTGCGTATTTAATACCCTGAGGAGATTATACCGCGACGAAAATCGCGTTTCCTTCAAACGCGATCTCGAATCGACGAAACTGAGCTTTCGTTGCCACTGGTGTAGCCCTTATTGCTTCTAAAAAAATCATTCAAATCTCTTAAAAGTATTTTCATTCTTCAAATGTAGATTAACGAGCTTACTGATTTTAGAATCGTTATCGTCACCCGGCAGTTGAAAAGAATTCGGTGAATGTAGCGACCGGACAGCGTCGAACAAGGTAGACCCCTTAAAGTATCTGCAAATTGCTCGATGCAGATGAATGAGTAGCAGCTAACGGGAGGAGGAGGAGGAGGAGGAGAAGGAGGAGGTGAAAGAGGAGGAGCAGGACTCTCAAAGGAATCTCCCGTAAGGATGAGCCTTGCACGAGCATTAACACTCGCCGAGCAAGGTGTGTTCGTTGCGTAAGAATCCTCGAATTCCTCCCGTTTATTAGTACGTCTGTGTTTACCGTGTTACGGGCCTTAGGCCAGACGTTATTTGCATGCTTGTCCGCAGGTAGAATCCTGGCACCTGTTCTCCCGTGGCTCTGGTACCCTCCCCTATTCCCGTCCCACCCGCATTCTTCCCGTTTCCGTTCGCCGCGGATTTCCTTTGTCCCGCGCTCTGCACGAATTTCTTTTGCATACTTCGTTTAACCCGGACCCTCCCTCGGAAACTCGTCTGATTCGCGATCGACGATTCCTCCTGCACAGGTCCTTCGAACCGTTTCGCGTCGCGTCGTGTCGCTAAAATCTCAAGCAGCTGAAGCACCTTGGGTTATTTTCATAAATAAACCCTTTCGTTCTTCGCGATTCGATATTTATCTTCGTCTTTATTTACAATTTTTACAAGCGAATCCCATTTCGAGATTGTGCTCAATTGCTACAAGAGCGCTGTCTAAAAGCAAATAAATATCGATATTACGGCGGAATTTTCAATGCGTCCGAAGCATAGGTGTACGTTACAGCGCGTGTGTATCATTGTTACTAGACTCTGAATTTTATGCATTTATGACAAAATTGAGTTAAAAGGTAGAGGGATCAAGCGAGTTTAAGAGAATTAATATATTATTTTCACCACATTGAAATTATCAATAAAAAATACAAATTCATATTCAGCTCCTGTGTCTGGCAATCGACGCACGCACTTTTTATTTTGCCTGAAGATCCGGAGTCTAATTATTACACTGCGGATCTTTATGCAAAATAATTTCCCTTAATAATTTTAATAGATGGAAAATCATATATCGACATCTTGAATTTTCAAAATTTTCCTACAATTTGGAGTTTCAACTACACAATTTTGCTATAAATGCATAAAGATCCGCAGTCTAATCATTATATAAATATACCCGGTAAATCGTAAGGAAGTGGTTCTGGCTGGCAACGACCTGTGACGACATAACAGGTGCGAACATTTAATTAAAGAAAAAAAAGGGGGAACAACGTGTAAAAGCCGTCGGAATTTCGGTCGTAACGACGCGTGACTTGTTAACGTCATCGTAGTTACATTCTCCGGTTGTTTTTCTTTTTTTCAGTGGACGATGAAAGAACGCGGAATAAGGTTGCGTTGAAAAGAGGAGCGCCCCGAACGCCATTCTTCAAATCGTATTCCATTGTTACCCTCCGTAAGTCTCTCCGCGGATCCGGCTTTTCCAGGCTCACTCGGCCAGAGAATGCATCGCTGTTACGAAAACGCCCGGAAGGGAGAACGCGTTTCGCCTCCAGTCTGGAAGACGCGCGTAAATTTTTTTTATTACACCGTCATTGCTCGCTGAATTACCAGCAACCTTGGCACGTGAACCGCCCGGCGAACAATGCTACGCGTCCTGCCGGAGGAGGACTCAATGACCCTGAAAACGCGGCGTAGCTCTCCCATCCCGTGATCCACAGAGACTTTTCCAAATTTCCACGAACCTCTTTGCTCGTTCCCCGCCGTCCCGATGTTCCGCGATCGATTCCGACGCTATAGTGTTTTCGAACGTTTCCGATACTTATATTAGCCCCTTGCTCTACGATTTATTTTACGGTTTCAGTGATTAGAACTTCTTTGTAGTTCGTAATTTCCTAAAAAAGGAGAAAATTTATATCCATTATATGCCCACGTATATTCTCCAACAGCTGTACATCAACATAACCAAAGTAGAATTTTATTTCGGTTTAAAGGAAATTAATAGCATATTCATTAGACCCTGTTCAAAATCTTCATCATGAGTCTGACACGATATTGTAGGGCAAAGGGTTAGCTAGACCGGAAAGTAATGTCGTTTCCGCGCTTGTCAATATTTGTTTATCAATTATTAGGTATTTATTAGTTAAAGCGACTTGTTTACTCGTAAATAATGAAATCTTAAATTTTTTTTAATCCGGCATTGTATGCTTTTTGAGTTTCGCAAGGATAGTAACGCAACAATTGCTACCAAGAACATTTGCGATCTTTATCCAAGTGCATTAGACGTTCGTACATTTATTTATTTTTATTTTATTTGCGCACTAGATGGCAAAAGGTTGTTGATAACATCATTGATTAAAAATAGGGTGATTACATCGTTGATTAAAAATAAAAACTTGTTAAAAATGTAAATTTTTGTTTGAATTTAATGTAAAGAAACGACATTACTTTCCGGTCCACCTAATATTTCTAATTCGAACGAAATGTCAGTAGAAATAGCTTCGATCGCAAAGCTGAACGCAAATATGGAAATGTCAACTACGTATACAGGGTGAATTCGTTAAAGCAGGACACCTAAATATCTCCGTTACTTTTCGTTGTACAAAAAAAACTTCGTAGGACAAAGTTACACTGTTTGAAGGGCCACATATAACGGTGTAAGGGAAAAAAATTTCAAGGTCATTTTTATGAGATTTCAAGGTTATCGATGTTTTTTTAAATGGAATGATATATTTTCGTTAACGTTATGTTGTAGCTGACAAAATAACGAATTCATGCATGTAACACAATATGACCTTCAAATGACCTTCAACCCAGAAAAAAGGTATAAATAAAATTCAACGTATAAGATTCATTTGATGTATTTCTGTTACGCCAAATGTTCAAAAATTCATCCCTTGAGCTGCTATACATTCAAATGTATCGCAATACACTACATAATAACAGATTCGTTGTTGACAGGAGGACAATTATGATATACCTTCACCTATACGTTCGTACAGAATCGTGTTTATCCACTACTAATTACTCGGAAGACCTTCTTGCTATCAGATTTCCACAGTTTCTAAGATTTCTCGATCAGTTTATCGATGAACTTTTCACAATGCGTTACTCGAAGGAAGATAAGATTGATACGATTTTCATTTATGCAGAAAGTCGACAGTGTTTAAGAGAAGCCGTGCAGTTGTACAAGGACCGATTTCAAGGAAAATACACCCTTGAACATTCGTAAAAATATGTGGTATCAACATGACGGATGTCCGGCCCATTCTTCCCGTGTCGTAACACAATTCTTAAATAACAAGTTCCCAAATCGTTGGATTGGACGTAACGGACCCGTATTATGGCCAGCTCGCTCACCAGACCTTACACCCCTTGATTTTTATCTATGGGGAAAACTGAAAGACGATGTTTATAGTGAACCACCAACGACTATAGACGACATGAAATGAAGAATCGTCCAGGCTTGTGCGTCGATTTCCTCAGAAATGAATTACACAGCAGTACGTTCTGTAACTTCACGGCTGAATGAATGTATAGCAGCTCAAGGGAATATTTTTGAACATTTGGCGTAACAGAAATACATCAAATGAATCTTACACGTTGAATTTTATTTATTCCATTTTTCTGGGTTGAATTGTCAGCTACAACATAACGTTAACGAAAATATATCATTCCATTTAAAAAAAAACATAGATAACCTTGAAATCTCATAAAAATGACATTGAAATTTTTTTTCCCTTACACCGTTATATGGGGCCTTTCAAACAGTGTAACTTTGTCCTACGAAGTTTTTTTGTACAACGAAAAGTAACGGAGATATTTAGGTGTCCTGCTTTATCGAATTCACCCTGTATAAGAAACATTTTTCGCACGCTCGAGCCAGACAACATGTCGCCGAGGAGATTGGTAATTTTATCGGGCCCGTAAAGGACTGCCCGCCATTATAACTTTCATAGAATACGTCTGTGCCTCTATCGACGATCGCGAAGTTAACGCATGCATAAAATCTCTATTACGGAGTTCCCTGCGTTGGTGGGACGAGCAGCCTCGACCAGAGGGAGAGGGTTGCGAAACGACAGACAGAAAGACAGAGGGGGGGTCGTTGCGGCTGGGCATGGCGCTAGAATTTAATGGCGGTGTCAAAAGTTCCGCTTAACGAGATGGAGCGAGTCGAAAGATAAATCGAAGCCGGCGTTTTTGTTCTCCCCCGTGAGTTACGAGCACACGGAACACGTCCGAGGTGGAATCCAGAGGCGGCGCGGCGGTTAGAGGTGACTCGGGGATAATCGTGATCGACGCTGTCGGGGTTGCTTTCGCCGCAGTTTCTCCCTCCTCGCCTCGATTTTCGGACTCGATTCGAGTACCCGAGTCCCGGACCTCCTCTCTATCGTGCCCGTTTTTAATGTTAGCCCACGCTTCCGAATTAATCCGAATAATGGACGCGCTCACCGGATTCCGGCCTGTTTATACGATCGATTTTATCGACGCCCATTCCGAGAACGTCACTCACCTTCCGGCGAATCCTGCGAAAGAGAGAGAGGGGGGGTGTTCACTAATTAATCCCCGCGGCGCGGCGGCATCACCCCGATTCACCGTGACGCGACACAACTTGTTGTGTAAATCTTCGACCAGCCGGCGTTGTTTGCTGCCCGCCGAATGTCTGCGAAGGTAGTCCGGATCCCGAAATCTAGTGATGTTTCACCAACAAATCAACTACCTATAGAAATTTCTATTAATGTGAAAAATCAATCAGATTTAGTGGAAATTCGAATGCGAATTCTTAAATTTGGACAGTTCGAAACTACTATTTCCCCTCTCGAGATGCTTCTTCTTTCATAAAAAATATTGTGATAAAAAAATACTTTCAATAATAATTACTGTACGCAGTATGTTTAAACAGTAATGCCGAATAAAGTTCCGAAAACCGTCGCGACAGTCGGCGCAATTTTCAGGGGTGCAGTATAGCTGACCTCGATTAGTTTCTGGAGAAGTTTCCAGTTTTGGAAATGGGTTATTGGTAAATGGGTTCAGATTTTTTTGAGGAATTCTCATCTTCCTTGCGTACGAAAGGCAATTTTCCGTCGGTGGAAAATGGTCGTCGTGTTCATTTCGTTTGTGAAACTTTGTATCAGCTTTCGGGAATTGGTTAATCACAATTTGTGAACTTTATGTGGATACTGATTTTTTCGAGAATTTTCGTATTGCTTGTGTACCGAAACGTGCATTTTATGTAAAATTTGGCATTCTTGCAATTTCACATACAATTCGGATAAATAATTGCGATAATTCAACAATAATGATTTAGTCACGGAATAATAATGCACATTCGATTACGGCGGTAATCGTTGTCTAATGTTTATCCAACCTTACGCGTTACGATGTTAAGTAAAAGCTCGAGCATTCGTATTCATCCTTCAAATTAGAAAAGCAAATACCGTTGATCGCCAAACAAACGATCGAATATTCATTTCCGTAAAGAAATATTAACTCGTCGAAGCGATATATTGAGCAAGCATGATTCCAGATATACAAATTGACAAAAAAAAAAAAAGAATCCATACACATTCGAAAAACCACCCCTAAATCCACAACAACCACATCCCTCGCCGAAGAAGGTCCATTCTCCTCCAAACAAGTGATGAAACGTACACGAGCCGCGCATCGCCAGATCTAAACTGATCAAAAGCCACCCCTGTTGAAAAAGCCTGCCTCGAATTTCATCACTTTCGTGCGGTCGCAATCGGAACACAAGCCCGTAAAACATCCTCATCGAATATCGGGCGTCCCGACGCGACGCGGCGCGGCGCGGCGCTGCAGGGTGAAGCTCCACAGTCGAAAGGGAATAAGCACCGATATCAAGTACCAGATAGAGTTAAAACACCCTCGCCAGGATCTCTCGCCAGGTTACCCTCTCCGGGGTCCCGGTAGGAAATAGCCGGCACACGAGAGGTCCGGCGCCCTTTAATCCGGCGCTCGTTAACACGGGGTAGATTCAAACTCTAATTTGCGAGCGGCGCAAAGAAAACGGAACGGACGAAGGGTTGCCGGGGTGGGGGGAAGGGATGGTGGTTCAACATCGCGTTCGAAGATAAAGGTTGGGGAAACGAACGGTGGGGGGTTGGTTTTGCGGGGGGTGGCGTGGCGTCGGATCGGCAGAGATAACGGCGAGCCAAACGAGGGAACTTCTCGGGAACTTAATAGGGAAAACGGAAACATATTCGGGAATGAACGTGGTTCGATAATCGCGAAGATAGCTCGGCCCGACCCTCGACGGGGCGGGGGACGGCGCAGAGGGGGTACGGTTTGGTTTTCCGCGGGCTGAAAAGGGACAACCGGGTTTTATAGAACGGCTCGCGAGCCGGCGTTACTTCTGAAAGTACGAGGCGTTTCCAGGAATTCCACCGTTAGTTCGGCCATTACCATTCGCTGCATGTCGGGAGCCACTCCGCGGCCACATTTTAGCCTGTTTACGGCACTTTTCGAGGAAACTGGTTACCTCAAGCTGTCCTCGAACGAGCAAATAACGCCGAACTACCCGCACGACACGCTTTCATTATCTCGGCCGCTTTATACGGGTCGGGGAAAAGGCCGGACACCGCGCGAGCCGCTCTGCGAGGATCCTCGTTTTGCGTCAATCTTTTCTGCTCCGCTCGGAATCATCTAAGTTCATCTAAGAGATCCGTCGAAGATCCGATCTTCTGGAAATTAGGGAGAAAGTTACAGATTCCCTGTACGGGTTAAACGTTTAATCGTAGAAATTTATCATACGTCTTCCTTCTTTTAATAATTTTAATATGTTGAAGACGGTGTATGTTCGTAAATTCTTGCATCTGCAGATTTGTACCTATTTATATCCACCTAAATTTTCCGAGCGAGGAATGCGTGCAGATTTTTGGCATCTTTGAATCCTAATTGAAGCCTCGGAGAGCACAGAAGGGACATGAGAGAATTTCTTAAAATTTCGTCTGGCGCCTGGTGTCCCACTTGGCACACATGTCCGCCCATTACCGCCTAATTCTACTTCTGCTGTTTGTAAACACAGTCCGTGGGTACGCCTGTGTTCTACGCTGTTAGAAGACAGCGGGGTTAATGGCAAACAGCGGCATATTACCATCAATCTCCGTTAGCGCTAATAGCGAGTAATAGTCAGACACATTAGGCGAGTCGGAGACGGGAGGAATGAGCTTTGTATAAAACGCACGAATCTTGAACCCCTTTGTGCGAGAAAAAGGTAGAATCTACCGGGCTGTTGCAGAAACAGTGACAACTGAATTTACTCTATAGTTTACGTGTCGTGGCAAATGCCGACGGTGTTCCACAGCGTAGAAATGTTGTTTGGACTCGTCTAGACGTTGTCTTACCGCTGTCATGAAACAGATCAGACTAAATCGTGAAAAGTTGTAGTAGAAATCGTTGTCGGTGGAAGTTCGCGATAAAGGAATCGGGTGAAAGCGACTGCAAGCGTTCACAAGATCGCTTTCGATCCCGCCGATAAAAATTACGACCGCAAACATCTCGTGCCGCCTTGTGCTCCTCGAGAGGAATTGCGCGCAGCCTTCAAAAACAACCTCGATTTCGCACGAGAACCAGCTTAATCGGAAACACACGAACGAAAGTTTACGCAACGAAGGCCTACGCCCTGTGTTAACAAACTTGGCTGCTACATATGTGAACACACAAAACACTCGACGAAGCTGCACTCTCCACGAGTGAAAGGCCTGCCCGGTGACAATTTCCATTTTTTTTTTACCCCATTGGAGGTGAATTCAATGCGAAAGTTACGTTGGAACATGTGGACATTTAAAGGTACACTTGGAGCAAATTCTACAGATGTGTCAAAGCGAGCACCTTTTTTTAAAGATTCCCTTTAAATAATTTCTGAGAAAAATGAACAATTGAAATATCGGTAAAAGTGTACTTGGAAAAATTAAATAAAAGGAAATCGAGTGTTAGAACTATCGCGACGATGCCATGGGTTACGAAACAGAGGGGGGAGAAGGGGGTTAACATTGTTCTCTTACCCTCTTGCGAAGGGCTGGGAAGCTGGAATCCGTCGAAACTTAAGAAGCAACGGATTTCGAGGAACGGAAAGTGTTCAGGGTCGAGGGTTCCGTCTCTGGGAGAACACGAAAGTGCTCTCGACTCGTCTGCCGGATTTGCATCGATGTTGCAGTATCGATAAACCCGGGTGCAAGGCGAGAGTGAAGTCGATGCCGAAGACCAAGACGACGACGACGACGACGACGACGACGACGACGCCTCGCCGAGTTGTCCCTGCTAATTGATTGACACAGAACGGTGAATTATCATCGATTAACCGCCGCTAAACGTTGAAACGTCCCCGCTAATTGGTCGGCGCAGCCGCTGCCGCCAATAAAACCTTCGATATTTCTAGCCGCAGATAGGATCGCCGCGCATAATTCGCTTGTCGCGAGCAGTTTCCCCCGGTTAGGCGACCGTGCGGCGCGTCTCGCAGGAACGATTTACGAGCTCCATTTTCCTCGGTATATAGGCAGCCGGAGATTTTTCTCGATGACGAAACGGCTGGCTGGCTGCCGCCATCGACTCTGTTCGCGAAACGCCGATGACGCTCGATTTTGCGTACAACTGTTCCCGATGCGTTACCGTAGCGTTACCAGAAGGATTTCTGGGACGAATGGTGGGGGGAATCGCTACAGTTAGAACCAGAGTGACGTCAAGAAGCTATAGTGTAGTCCAACTCGGACAGAGACGTCACGAGCCTGCAGCACGGACCGTGATGCCACTATTGGTACGTCGTTGATGCGTTTCTCGGAGCATGACTTGATGTAAATTTAACCGTGCACCACTAACAATCGTCGGAACGAGTTCCTTGGCTCCGGCTCTCGTCTATCACCGGCGTTATCTCGCGCAACTTACAGAGTTTATACAATTGCCGGAGCGCCGTTCTTCTTACCTGGTGTAGAAATTAGGTTTAATGCTCCCCCTGCGAGCTGGCTACACGCGGATCTTAATAGTCCCGAGCCAGCGGATGCTGTACTTGTTAATTGAAGATCCTATCTGCGCCCCTGCGATGCTGGAATCTGGGCAATGATTGCGCTCTCCGCCAGCACGAAACCACGCTGAAAACTGCTTTTGCCGCAACATTTTTCGGTCTTGGATTCTCTGGCGGACCTGTGCGCGCCGAACATCAGGGCCTCGTTAGGATACCGGATGGTCGTTCTTTGAATTTTCTAGCGTATCGATTAGCGACGCGACCGAGCGCACAATTCAGCATAGTCCAATAAAAAATGAAATGAAATAAAGTAGTCAAATACAATAAAACGGCGGAACGAAACGAAGCAGTCTATGTAAAGCGAAACGAACTCGATGACAGCGTGGACTAAAAATAAACGACGTGGTCGAATCAAGTGAAACGAAACGAAAGTAGTCCAATAAAACGAAGTAGTCGAATAAATTGTAATAAAATGAAGTAGCCCAATAAAATGAAATAAAATGAAATAAAACGAAGCAGCCGAATCGGATACAATAAAACGAAGCAACCGATAGAAAAATGCAATAAAACGGAGTAGTCGACGGGTGAAACGAAGTCGTCGCGGCGCGGCGGCAGTTTGGTAGCGGGCGACCGGAAACACTTTTGCCCGGAAAGGGTTGAAGGTCCTGAAGGGTATGATCCTGATCCTGTCGGGCAGCTGTGAATAAAGTGGAGCGACGCGGAGGAGAGCGTTCCCTCCACGGGCTTGAGCACCTGATCACGGTTAGTACAAGTTGTCCGGTGTCACGACACCCCGATCATCTACCGATCAACGAGAATGGGTTCACATTCCATCGGCGATCTCCGCCGCGTTACGTTTAAGGCCCATTTCGCGGCGCTCCTCGGGACCACCGGGGAATATTCACGAGCGGCGTTGCGGGCCGGGGCAGGCCGGTGTCCCGCAGAGTTGCAGAACAAGTACGTTCCCCGAGCAACTTTGCCCCGGCTATCATTCCGCCCGGGCTGAAAGAAAAAGTTTGATCGAACGGTGGAAGGCCGCCTTTTAAACGATCCCGGCCAGCCAACGCGAATATTCCCGCGATAGAACGACCACTGTGCGCCACGGCATTTTACGGATACTATGTATACGTGTATGTATGTATGTGTATGTTTCGTCTATGTATGCACACGGAGGAATACCACGTACGAGGGACGAAATTTTCACGAGTGCGCGATTACATCAACTCCTGCCGAGATTCATTATACGAACTACTGCGGAGCGTCACTCCAATTATACTCCGAGTCCGCGCTCGAATGTGAATGGACCATTATCTGGCCGAGTGTTGGGGCCAGAGAAAAATGTTTATACTCGAGTTGTATGGTACGAGCTTTCGGCACAGACGGATTTTTCTTGTGTCCTGAATTCGCGGGACGCGAAGGTCGAGTTTCGTTTTTTAATATGCTCGCTACCTGCTGACACGTACAACTATGTCTCACGCCTTCGTGTTTATACGAAGAAAGGAAAATTGACTTGATACGTGGAATTGTTTGAAACTGTAACATGCAGCACGACATTCGAGGAATTCCTGATTTTTCTTTAGTAATAGATTTTCTTCATTTTTGTGATTCTGTTATTAAAATATATTCTGGCAGTGAACATATTTATTTGAATATATGGACTTTTTTTTTTAGAGACGTTCACGGATTTGCCAAATTTACAAACAAATATGAAAGATGTCGTTGTAATATAATTTTTACTGAAAGATTTAAAGAGAAAATGAGAGAAATAATATATTTAGAAAATCTTCGCTGGTAATTTTGTCGTAATAAAGGTTCGATTAAGAATCGACATTAAATATGACTTGCAAATCTGTCGTAACTGGTAATAGTGTAAAACAGCAGGCTCGAGGCCCCAGGAAGCACATATATTTAATTTCTAGAAACCGTTTGCCATGGTTCGTACGCTTGGTTCGGTGCTCTCAAAAACCGCAAATCAGTTCCGCCATTGGAATTACAGCACGGTGATAGTTTCGAGCATCAAGTTCAAGAGAAGCGACTGAGAAATTAACGTCGCGATGTCTACACTCCTCGAATTGAATCTGGAAAATCAAATAATCTTCGAAGCGAAGGAGCAAATTAGAAACAGAGCAAACACTTGTTTGACACCGATTCAAATCGATACTTGTGCGCCAGACTATTGTACACCGTATAGTACTTCCAAAACTTTCTACATCAAAATCCAAAGTTCCTCTAAAATTTCTTAATTCTATTTCGTATTTCAGTCAGCCTTTCGAGCCAGAAGTGCGTTAAATCTACAAATGCCTGAGGAAGCGTGTCATCTCCGCACTCGAAATCGAAGTACAGGCGTGGGAACGGCCTCAGAGTCTCGGTGAAAAATCGCGCCGAATCGAGTGCGGCGGGCGAGGGGGCCCGTCGCGATGGTTCGCGAAAAAGTCCCGTCGCGCCGGCACTCGGAGCCGATCGGAGCGGATCGGAGAGCCGAGCGGCGCGGAGCAGGTTGTCGGCGGCGCGCGGGGCCCGAGAGCGCGAGGCGATTGCGCGCAATAAGGCCCAGCGTTTCGTGGCAGACACCGTGGCTAACGGATGTGCCGTTACGGGGCCGCATTCCACGGAGCCACGCATGCGCGACGCGACACATTCCATTGTCTTTTACATTCTTCGCGGCCGTTTCTCTCCTCCTCGGTATTCTTAGCACGCTCGGCCGCCAACAACCGCCCCTGGCGCAACGACGCAGGGCACCGAGGGCCTCGAGCCACTCCCCTTCGTCCTCCTCATCTTCCTCGTATCCACCTCCTCGCCCTTTTCCCTTCGCAACGTCTTCCACCGCCGGCTCCTCGGCCCCTGGCCCCCCCTTAAGGCCCCGACGTTGCTCTCTCCCCTCCGCCCTTGCGCGTTCTCGTCGTTCTCTTTGCATTCCTTGTATCAACCGTCGCTACTTCGTCCTCTCTTCAACTTCTTATCTCTCTCTTCTTCGTCTTCATCCTCCTCGTGAATTTTTTTCACCGCTCCCCAGCCTCTTCAGCTACTCTTCCTCTTATCTTCTCTTCTCTTCGACTCTCTTTCCAGCCACGACCGGACTGACCACTTTGCAGGCTGACTTCGCGAGTTCGGATCTCCCTCTAGCAATAAGCGTTCTTGCTCTTTGTCCCCCCTCACCTCCTCCCCTCTTATCCCCCCGCTTACCCCTTTATCTAGATGCTCCACCCATTCGTGCTTTGACTTCGTAATACCTTCGCGTTGATCGTTTTAATCCGTGCCACAGATTCGTTTATATTGATCCCCCTTCGGACCCTGTTCTCTCTCTCTCTCTCTCTCTCTCTCTCTCTCTCTCTCTTCCTTTTGTTGTAGACTCCCTTTGACTTCGCCGATGAACCTGAAGTGTAGAGGTTCGACCACCCGTTACAGGCCGATTTTTCACAAAGGCCCCTCGGGCCCACGGACTTTCGTTATCTGTCGAGACCCGATTTTCATCGAACCCCTCGGTTCCGCTTTCTATTCGCGAATTTTTGCAAGCTGCTTACTTCCTAGAGGCTTAAGGTTTATCTCGGGGTAGACCAGCTTTCCAAACAATGTTCACGCGAACGTAAATGTATCAGTCACAACCATCTACAAGTGTTGAAGAATTAAATTTCTGAGTGGGCCTCCTGCTTCTTTCCTGTTACTTCTATATGGTAATTAAAGATCGAGAAAAAAGTTGTTGAATCGGGTATGTTTCATTTTTACGAGAAAATTTCATTTAACGTCATAGATTACAGTTATTTATATAGGAACCGCTTCATTAGTCTGCATTGTGGGACAATTTTCTCTGAAAATTACACATAGAAAATATCATTTCCAGTAACACCTATAATTAGGCTGCCAATAACTATGCAAGTATCCATTTTTCTAGATGGCTTTCGCCAAACCAGTCTTACCGGTTCTGTCCGATGAAATATCTGCCGTGACTATATTAAATTTTCTCCAATATTATCTAATATCCCCTGGACTCAGAATGCCCCCATCGTATTAAACTTAATTCAATTATATACACTTTAACTCACCCATTTTGTACAATAATTATTCGCAGCGTATTTCGTTCGTTGTTACAGCAATTATGGTAGTAACTATTGTAACATAAATTTATATAATTCGCAAAGAATGCAATTCTTGAACAGAATAGTTGCTTGATTTCCTACAATCGATTGCACGAAGCAAATAAAGCGATCACGAAGATCGTTCCAGCTCGGAAAGAAGAATGCCCGGCGAGTGTCGCGCGTTTCGCGTATCGATTCGCGAAGGAAGTGTAGTTTCTTCACACCCGCGTCTCCATTTTTTTTCTTTTTTTTTTTACGTAATTCTGTTGAACGGCGAGGCGAACGCGCAAAATCTGCGGCTGGAACGGAAGCGGCGAAGCGTTCCGCAATTCCAGAGGCGGAATTCCGTTCGGCTTGGTCTACGATCCGCGCGAGCGTGCTCGCTCGCATAATCCTTGTGCTGGTCTTCGCGATTACTCCACACGGCTACGTGACGAGATAAATACTCGCCGCGGCGCGGCGCGACGTGGAGTACACGCGTGTATGCGTGGATGCGCACCGGTGTCCGCGAGTAATGTTCCGGGAAATTACGAGCAACGCGATATTCTATTAATTCAAACGTCTTCATAGTCGCTGGCGGCCGCGCGTTTCATTCACGTTCGCCGACGAGACCGGGAAAAAATGCGTAACACGTGGACGCTTTACGCGTTTGTCGAACTCTTTAAAGCGCGAGTGTGCATCGCAAACCGGTCTGGTCCCGTGAACCTACTGTAAATGCAGTGCAAAATTGACCATTTTGGATCGAGTCGATTGCTATTTAGATCCCATTGGTTTATCGCGCACCATTAAGGCCCGCTGCACACATGCGTTTTTCTAACGTGCGGCGACCGTGCGGCGGCCGCAATTGCGGTCTGAAGTACTATGAAATCTATTAGAGGCTGCACATTTGTTGGAACCGTAATTGCGGCGACGTACTCTTGCGTGCAATATTTTCCGCATTTCCCCAAAGGAACGCACGGTCGCCGCAATCGCATATGCGATCGTCATTACACTATCGCATATCAGTTGATGCACACGTCCATCATTCTGCATCAAAATGAACGACATAAACGGTGATACTTTATTAGACATCGAACTCCTTCTTCCTCCCTGTATATTTTCAGCACATGTTCCCACATTTCTTTCTCTTCTCTAAACCTTCTGCACTGTCTGTCATTTTCTTCTTCCCGATATTTCCTAATCTATATCTCGCCACCTTACTCCACTTCTCCTCTTTCCATCTTTTTAGCTCGATTCTATTTACGTACCTTAGAGTTACAGCTAACATTTCTACTGGAGTTATAGCATGTCTCATCCATGTATCTTGTAATGCAATTCTCTCTGTTATTCTACCTAACAGCTCATCAAATGAGTGAACACTCATTCGAAAATAATTAAAGAATTTTTCTGAATTTTCTCTTAAATCGGCAAAGGATGTAGCAAATCTACCTCGTGTAAATCTTGAATCGGTAAAAGGATGCACCCAATACCGTCTTCTTTGTTTGCAACAACAGTATTTATATACAAAATAGGCAAATACTCTACGCTTTTTTTGGGACACCTCGATCTTCGATAGTAGTAGAAAATGCAGTGAAGATCGCAGTCGCCGCACGTTAAACAAACGCAAGTGGACGCCTTTCAACTGAACCGCAATTGCGGTCGCCGCACGGTCGCCGCACGTTAGAAAAACGCATGTGTGCAGCGGGCCTAAATGTTTCAGCAACTTGATTTTACGGAATGTTCGAGATTGTTGTACCATCAAAGTGTTCACCTCCTCTCTGGGGTTACTTTGAACCCATACATTTTTCGAGCAAAATGAAAAAAAAATTTTGTCTGCACAAGTATATACGAGATCTTGTCGATTTTTAAAAGAAAAGTATTAAAATAATTTTGTCATATTTGAAGGGATTTAAAATTTCTATATAATAAATTTTGTTGAAAATAGTTTACAATACTTTAAAAATTCGAAAGGTATCACAGATAGCATTCCCCCAGAAAATTATTGGAAATTTTCCATTCGTCAGCCTTTTTTATTTTCGTTTTTCTCAGCCTGAGGTGCATCTGCACCCCGTGCACAGCGAGAAGGTTAAGAGCACGACGCGGAACATTTAACGATAATCTATCTTGCAGGTACTTCGAATTTCTGACGAGCGAGTACGAGTGTTCAAAAGCGATTGACGCCAATTGCGCGCAAACGTGAGAACCACAGCGGATCCTCGGTCGAATTGATTGTTATTTAGGTTCGACTGATTTATCGGCCGATTAACACCGGGTTCTTGCTGGAATTTCGGCCGGACGAATTGCAATTTCGGCGCTTTGATGAAAGCCGAGGGCGCAGGTTCGCGCGAGTTCGAATCACGGAACAAGGTGCTGTTCGTGAAATCGTTCTACGTATCGTTAGGAAGAGGAAATGGCCGGAATCGGATCGATTTTGGGAATGAACGAGGCTATCCTCGAAATTGGCGGCCGGTCCAGGGCCTGGCGCGGTGCGAACGGCATATCGAGATCTCAATTTTCGTGGAGCCGCGCAACGATATCTGAGCGAAACGATCGAGAGCGCGGTCGATTGTTGTCGATCGCTCGATGGCTGATGGCCGATCGATCGATTTCCGCCATAAACGCAGCCTGCTTCTGGGCGGCGCGATCGTTTCGACCGGCGATGAGCCATCGGGACCTCCTATTATGCAAGAGTTACGCATTATGAACGCGCGAGTGCGTGATCGGCGCGAGTTATGCCCACCGCCGCGCCGCGCCGCTCCGACTGAACGCGATTAACAGAAAATTCGATAACGGTAGTTCCGCCGGCTGTTAATCGGTTCAATCTCGACAAATCTTCCATTCGAGCAAGCCTGAAAACCTGTTACCAGCTTGACCTTCGATGTTAGAGTCGTTCGAGCCTGATCTCTGGCCCTTCGGATCCCCGCTAACGAGTCGAACCCATTGATTTCACGTGGACATCAGGGAAACCTTGTTTCACGTCCTGTACGCGACTGCACGATATTTGTTCGATGTTGTTCACGAGACTGAAGGAAAGCAATAATATTTAAACATTGCGTCATGGACGCATACAAAGACGTCACGTGGACGGAATGCGAATCTGATTGGTTGCCGAGCATTTTATTAACATCGTTTTACTGTCGAAGTAACAGGATCGTCGATGATGTCAATGAATCAGGTTATAAAGCGAGACTCCTTTCTAGCATGTATTTTTGACGTAGTCTCTTGAATCGCATCCAGACAAGGACCTAGTTTATTACTAGAAATGTTTAAGAACGCGGAATTAAAACGAGAGCATCCTCGGCCAGAAAGTGTCCCAAAGTATGGCATTGCGACACGGTGTCGTGAGAATGGTGCGATTCAAGTCGGTAATCGAAGTTGAAGAGAGCATGATCGCGAACAAGAGACAAGCTGTTCCCAGTATCGCCGCCATAAGAAGCGGTCTCGCTCGTCATACGAATATTTCAGTGGTTGTTGTCGGAGGAGTCACACGAGTTTCGGCAGTTTCGTGTCCTTTTATGGCGATCCTGGCCGGCGACCGAGCGGCGACCGATGATTTTGGTGACCCCGAACACACGCGACGAGGACCGGTAATCAACCCCGTCGACGCTTCGTTACGCCAAAGTTCTCCGTTCTTTTCTGACTCATCCGCGTCGCTCGATTAAGGAAAAAAGAGTGACTCGATCGCCGTGTGGCCACCAATCGGGCCCCGCTAATTGGGCCGATCGGGAACAGCCGAGAAGGGGACGAATTAGAAATCGCGGATCGGTTGCCTAACGCCGCGCGCCACGCGCGATCTTTCCAACGAGCCTGCGCTTTGACGCGGATTTATGGATCCTACGAGGGCTGAAAAACCACGCAAGAAACCGCAAGCAACTTCATCCTGCCCGCCTGTCTCGCGGCATTTTTTGCCCCATTCGAACATCTACTTCGTTAATCGATCAGCTTTTAAGAACCTGTCATTAGAGGCGATTTTCTAAATGTCATAAGCTTCTCATCCGTTTTTGTCGGGTAGACGGAGGAAAATCATTTCTAGATGCTGAGTATCATAGTTCCACTTTTCTAACAAAAAATTTTCAATAAACGAGGAACCAGGAATCAAATGGCCCTCTTCAATGCAGAAAATGGCCCCACGATTGTAATGGAATAACAGAAATGAAACTCTATACACCCTGTACGAACCAATCAAGAAAGCGAAACTCGGAAATGATTGTTGAAAGTTCGTAGACTTTTCAGGATCTTATACAGCACCGCTGCCATAAAATCGTAACGGATCGTTCGCGAGCATGGACCGGTAACTGTCCCCCATTTGCCGCCACGATCCACCAATCACCAATATTTACAATAATGTCTGCCGCTCATAAATAGAAATGGCTGCGGCGCACACGTTCCGAGAAGTTTCCCCGGGAAACCGTGTTAAGAAGATCCATGATTCATCCACGGCTCATGGACTCTCCTGAGTCAGGAGTGTTTTGAACCGCACGTGTGTCGGCCGCAGATGGATGGGCTGGCGTTAATATGTAGTTCGTCGCAACGATTAAATTTTCGACGTTGCACTGGTCTCGATCTCGGAACACCTGCCGCGTCGATGATGCGGTGACCTATAGCGTCGGCTCCAAAAGCGCATGGAGGAAAGTGTGGGAAGAGAAGCTCGGTCGCGTGCCCTTCCTAGATTCTTTGGAGGTTGCCTGTCCGTTATTACGCCGGAGTTATCCAATCATTCCATCTCGCGGATCGTGGAACGAAAGTGACGAAAAATATTCCAAACTGTTTTGTTAGCGCAAAAGTTCGCACGCGATTTCGTATTAACACTAAACGTACCGCTGCCCGACATTATTGAAATTACGAAGTTGCTTACATGGAAAAGTGATATTGCGTTAAAAGTTACAGAAAATCTAAATAAATAGAGCCTTGTCATTTTTTGTAAGCCGAAACATTTTTATCGCTTTTAGTGCTAAAATACAAGGAGTCTGGCACGTACTTTTTGTATTGACCTAACACATCTGAGAACAGAATTGTTGGACACAGATCTCTTAAAAATGAAGAAAATTGTCCGGACTCTTTTGACTGGTGGCGCGCGTTCCTCGATTCTATTAGGCGAGCCCGGATCACAGTACGAAGTAATTTATGAAAATGGCTCGAAATATCATCCGCCATTGACACGCTCTCTCAATTTCTCCAGGGCTACTCCCACGCGGAGGCTTCTCCGAACAATGCCCGCGTTTCCCACAGATCGAGATCTACGCGTCCCACCGAACGATCGCGGGGAACAGGTGTCTAGGCCTTCCTACGGTCACATTGACCCATATTCTTCCGTTCCAACGAAACACCCGAACGCGAACACCGTGCAGGGCCGCAGGCTCTAAGCATTCTTACATTTTATGTCCCCCCTCTCCATTAACTCTACCGAGCGCGAAAGAGACAGTCAGTTAACTTTCATGGCGGTCTCCATCTTTCCTCAGGATTCTCAGATTTTGTTGAAAGTACTTCGCGCAGGCTTCCGTCTGTCACGGACCTCAATTTATTTTCCCAGCTCCTGACACTTTCTACCAGACTTTAAAAATTGTGCGAGCCTTATGTAAGTCTTTTACAGAGTCCTATTATCGTCGCAAGGTTCTAACGGTCGAAAGACTTTGAATCTAGCGCAGACTCTAAGATCAACTTCCAGGACCTAACACCTGGAATTACTTTCGACATACGAATAGACAGACTTTCATTATACAAATTGTGTTTCTAAAATGATTTCATATTTTATCACCTTTTAGCCGGTCTCTGAAACTGTCGTAAACCTGTAGATTCCATTAAACATATTAATACCATCGCCAACCAACTGCCACAATACTAAATCTCGATGCTAAAAGGTATAGGAATGCTGCTCTTAAATAATGGTAACCCTGAAACTTGGACCGCAAACGTTTCGCAGTCCAGTTCATAAATCGCCTAATGGACAAGCGAGAAGATCCAGAGTCCCGATCCACCTCCGATCCTTCGATCGCTGGACGGAGGAGATCCTTCTGGCAAAGGAAGAGGATCAGTTTTGACAGGCACCGGCGCCTTTTACGTCCGTCGGCTTGACAAGGATTCCCTGACCCCGGCGTGCACCAGCTCGGCCTAAACCCACTTTATTAGGTGGTCGGAAAGGCTAGCTGGCTGTCTGAGTCAGCCTGATCTCGATTAGGCGAGCGTGCCGCGCCGCAACGCGCTTTGCTTCGGACACAGTCCGGGTCCGGGGGGCACGGTGTGTGACTCACATAGGAATCCTGGAGTGGCACAATGGCCTTTGCGCGCACGTATACGCCTCGGCCAGCTCGCCACGGGAATCATTATAATCTATATAGGCATGCGTTCTGCGTGGCGAAGGTACGGCTGGTACTTTCTTCGAGAACCAACCCCCCTAAAATCACACGAACTTTAAGATAACTGTACCGGGAACTCGAAGAATATTTCTCTACTGTTTTAATCGGGTCCCATGGAAATCACCGACACAGATTTTTCCGACACGGTTTTCACCGACTCCAGATTTGCCCGACAATAGCTTTGGCGGACAACGCCTTTTACCGACAACGACTTGAGACGACCACAGTAATAACCAACAGTAACACTGTTTGACAACAACGTTAGCCAAATCTCTCCTACAAACCTTACCTCAGTTCGCGTATTTTTGAGATTAGCACACAATATTAGATTATAATAAATTTATTGTTTTTATTACACAATTTATCGAATGCACTTCAAATCTTTGTTATATTGATTTAGGCAACGGGTATATTATTCTGCTTGCAACTATTATTTTTATCGCACAATATTTCGTTGTCATGCAGTCCATCAAATGTATTTGAAATTTTTATTATATTCATTATTAGTTAAATGGACTTCCTTTTCGTTATTTTGAGAATAATATATTGTATCTAATACTTTAAGAACATATCAATTATATGTATACAAATACATTCTGTTCGGTTTGGTTTCACTGTGTTTCTTGGTAAATCTGTCCTCAGAGATTCACTATATCAAGAAAAAGTATATAATCGATGAGATAGCACATCCTTATTAGTGAACATCATATGCATATCGTTGTAAATCGTGTTACTGTTGGTTATTACTGTGGTTGTCTCAAGTCGTTGTCGGTCAAATTCGATGTCGGTCAAAATCGTTGTCGATTAAAGGCGTTGTCGGCCAAAGCTATTGACGGTCAAATCTGGAGTCGGTGAAAACCGTGTTGGAAAAATCTGTGTCGGTGATTTCCAAGGAACCCGTTTTAATCATGGTATCGCGATCATATAATTCTTTAATCACTGCGAATTTCATGCATTTATGACCCAAGGCCTCTCGGGCTAATTTCGGAAGGAGGGTTCGCAAAATCCTAGCCGGACAATAAGATCATCGGGCGAAACTTTGGTTTATTTTGATTAGCGATCGATACGCGTCAGCCGTTCCATTTCTCAGGGCGTCGAATCAACCGGAAAACCGGAACTTTGCGAGCGTTTAAGAAGCCACGCACGTTTTCAATCACCCTTGGGAGACCAGCAGCAGCAGCAGCATCGTGTTCGCGTTCGCGTTATTCGGACTCGGTTCGACGCGCAATTAATCTCACGGGCCTTCCGCGTGTCGGCGACGAATCCGGAAACGGTTTCCCTGGAAGCCTCGCGGCGCAATCGGTTCGTCGGTCCTTCTACTCTTTATCGTTACCCTGGATTCGCAGTTGTGTACTGCGGAAACCTATTCGTACAGGCTGTTCCAGATCGATTAACATTACCACTGCCGGTCGAATTACCGGTTTTGTATGTTTTATTTAACGATTATTCAAATTATGATGTTGCTTACGTGGCAAATTGATCCGACAAATTCTTTTTATCCAACCACATATTGTGATAAAAATAGCTGAAAATCTACATAAATAGAGATAGATCATTTTAGTCACTTTTAGTGCTCGGTAGGTTTAGTATGTAATGATATTTGGTCCCCTCAGGGTTTCAAATCCATTCAACCACCTCTCCCTTTACCAATCCTCAACTATCGCCTAATTTCAAGCGGGACCTAACTTTTTATTAAGGTGGGTTCCGAACCACCTATTTTGCCAACAACACGTGAAACGCACCCAGAGCGGTCACCCATCCTAGTGCGTCCCCCGCCCTACGCCGTTTAACTTCGGTGATCGAACGAGAACCGGTATTTTCAGCGAGGCAATGGTCGTTGATGCTCGGTAGGTTTAGTGTTAACTCTAAAACGCGTGTTCTCTACCACTCTCTCGAATATGTCACAAGGTGTTCGAAACTTAGAAAAATCATTAGCTGAATTTTTCTGCGTAATCTGCGATTTTATATTGGAATTCTCTGATCCCTGTGCAACCAATAGCCTGTCTCGGAGCAGCCGGTAAGGTTTCCTCGTTACGTGAACGGTTTCCGCGACGGCGAGCCGCTCGAATTCGCGTCGATCGAGCGGCCGCGAAATTTGCCGCTGGAAAACAAACACCGATCGCGGGCCTCCCGGAGAGAGGGCAAAGAGAGAGAGAGAGAGAAAGAGAGACGGAGTGAGAGCGGTAGAGAAGAGAGAGAGACAAGGGGCAGCGAGAGGCTTTTATTTTGCTTGTGCTCGCGTCGCGAACGGCGTGCTCCTTTCTAGAGAAACGACTGGCCCGAATTCCAGAGTTAAAACGGCCTTGCGGGACTCGCGGTAACGGCTCCGGCAAGGCTCTCCGCGGATTTCCGCAAACGCGGCAGTTTCTTCGTGAATTTTATCGACGTTTCTCGAGAGGCAACCGCGGGACTCGCTTGCTCCGACGTTTCTTGTCATCCTTCGATCGTTCGTTCGTTCGTTCGTTTCGCGGAATAATCGCGTATCCGTTTCTCGCCTACTGATATGGTTTCGTCGGGTCGGGACGGGTCGGGATTGCCTAGCCGCTTAAAACATTTTCCGAAGGTTGTAAATCCTCTTAAGAGGTCTTGTATAAACCGCGTTCAAGCCGAGTCCCCCCCGGGGAAATATTTCTGGAAGGAAGAAGTCGTGCTTGTCTTTAGGGGACGAGCACCGCGAAGAGCATCGGAATCGGGCACACTGCACGGGAAGCTCGTTCGGTATTGCGTCGCGGCACCCGTGCGCCCTCAACGCGTGAATATTTTAGCTGATTCGTTTAACGACTGCTCCACTGTGCTTCGAGGTGTGCTAACGCGATCTCCGTCGATGCTGTTTCCCGACGAACCTTGGTATTTTTTGCCCTCGAACCATTTAAACAACAACTAATTTAACTATTTGATTTTTTTTTTTATTATTATTTCTATTTTTATTTTGACCAGAGAAATTATACTTCGACAAAACGTTACAGAATAGTCTCCCTTTAAGTACTTGCTTGCTTAGCGTTAGATAACTGGATCGACTGAACAAAGATCGATAGAGCAATCGTGCGACGAGTATGCGACGTCGATACATTATTTTCTCCTTTCACTTATGATCTACTGCTCTATACCTAGGCGCTAGATACGCGACTTATCCCTAAATATCTCTATCCGCGGTTTGTCACCGTCTCCGTTATCTTCGATCGTATCCAGTTGATTGGAAACACTATCTTCCGGTCTACGGTGCTTTGTTCCTACGCTTTTTCTCTTAAACGAGGAGGTGTTTGGTTTGTTCGAATGCATTTCAATCTTCTATGATCTTAAAAATCACAGCTCAACTATATTGTGCATCAATTGAATATAGAAAAATTCCTTAAACAATTCGTCTAACAGTATGTTTCTATCGAAATTCAATAAAAGAATTTTTTAAAAATCCCAGTATCTTTAAAAGAGAAATTGATTAGAAAAAGTTGACATTTATATAGCTGTAGTATTACACACCAAGTCATATTGTAACACAATCGTATAATTTCTAACGTATATGCTATAGAAACCTTATATGACTTAAAACAAAAAATAAATAATAATAATTTATACGACTATAGCTAGCTGGAACCAGCTAATCAACAACATTTCAATCACAGTTTTATCGGCGAAAACTTATCGATTCGCACAAACGAACAGCGTCGATCGAATTCTCGTATTTTATCTGCGGGTCCTCGACGCTAATCTTTTCCAGTTAAACGCGGAAAAGGAAAAACAAGCTTGGACAAACAAAAACTGGGAGAAAAAAACGGGATCTAAGCGCTCCTGACATATTTGTTGTTCCGATAAATTCGTTTCTAATCCTGACCGTTTTCAGAATCGATCGAAGCAAGCCGGATGTGCACGATCATTTCTGGCCGGGTTTCGATTTCGAGCGATCGAGAGTTGGCAAATAGTAGCGCGTTTTAAAGGGAACACCGGCGTCTCTCACAAACACACGCGAGATATTTATCTCGGCCGGGAGAAAGTGTACCACATACAGCCGCCGCCGCCGCCACCGCCGCCACCGCCGACGCCACCACGCGGCGAATAGATTCTTGCAGTTTCATAACTTAGTGACCGACATTCCACGGAATTGCACCACTAATAATGACTATGACATCATTGGCCTGTAATTGACTCCGTGGATCGGAAACGTCGGATTTCCTCGATCGAACACGACCGGCCGCCCCGATTCGATCCTCGCAAACCGTCGCCCACGTTCGTCGAAAAAAAAAAGAACGAGAAAACCATACGACGGGATCCATTGATCTATACCCTGCTATTTTTCTTCGAGGCTATGGCTTAACCTCGTTGAACGGTGATTTAATGCTCGGCAGTTTAGCGTCTGTTTATGCTGTTCGTTTAAAGTTAGAGATCCGACTGGGATTTTGACTCGTTCTAACACATTCCATGCGGGAAACGTACTTTTACGGTTTTCTTATGCAAGGTTTTCTTTTACAGTTTTACGGTATTCTTTCCGCAGTCTGTCACTTGAACGCGAGTCATTTAAAAGTATTTTGTAGACCTGCGATGGAGAGCGGGTGTCGTATAAATACGGGTCGTTGTAAGTGCGTGTGTCGTTTGTATCGCTTCTACATAGATAACGCTACCAAGTATAAACATTTCCAGATCGATAGATTGACTTCAGTAGCGATCGATAACGATAAACGATGTCACAACAACACCTCGTACCTGCTAATATACAAATTTCGATATACGAGTATATGTATACGATTTAACCGAGTCACTAAACCCACGAAATTCGCGTAAGTCCGCGGGCGTAATATACCCGCATGCAATGTGTTAACCCTTAGCACTCGAGTGGTGACTCAGAGTCACCACTAAAAATTGCTGCAGCATTATTAAAAATATTGTTTACATTATTAAGTACGTTGGTATCTAATCAATTACTAAACATTCAAGCATTGTATGAGGTATTATATCAATTTCAATCTATAAAATGAAAGAAAATAATATAGAGTGGAATTATTCTAGGTTAGAAGAAATGTTTAATTTTCAAGTTAAAATAGCTCCGAGCGCTAAGGGTTAAGAGCGATTTGAGATTCTATTTTCGTTTCGTTTTGTTTAATTGTATTTAATATGTTTCATTCCTCTCTTTTAAAAGTTAACAGAATAAATCACTAAAGCTAGAATTCTAGATGATCACACGATCAACGACAGAGGCTCAAAGCATACGTAAACCAAAACCAGCCCTTGGGGTAGTGAAACGAAGAAGAGGACTCTAAGGGTGGCCAGCGCCTCCAGCCCATGATCTCTTGTGAAAAACTCGATCGTGCTTCCAGGAGGAGGCTCGATCATCTGGATCGGGATTTCCCCGAAAGAGGGGGGCCGCGTGGATCGAGATCGAGCGACGATTGACAAAAAGAGGGCGGCGAGCGTGCGAACCGACGCGACGCAGCGAAAGTGAATTCCGCTGGCTCGACTTTTAAAACAACCCGCGTAGCTCTCGAGTGCTCGCAACGTAGCTCCGAGAGCTCGCAACGCGAGTTTCGTTTTCTCGTTCAGAGCGCGCGCGCGCGCGTGCGTTCCATTGTCGAAAAGAAATTAGCCGCGGGCCCCCCCTCCTTCCTCTCTATTAATTCCGGGCTGGTGCCTCTTTTTCTTCGTGTCGGACGATCATGAGGTATTAGAAAGGCTATTAGGACCGCCGCTAATAAACACACGGAGGAACCTTTCCTGTCGAGATTCGTATCTTGCAGGAACCACCACCACCACTCCGCGATACCCTTGAAAACGGTAACGGTACCCGACCGTTCTCGCCGTGCCACGTATGAAGACATAGCGTATAGAGGATCGAAAAACCGTGTGACCCGAGAGCAAAGAATCGGTATAACCTTCCTCTCCCTTTCTCTCTCTCTCTCTCTCTCTCTCTCTCTCTCTCTTTTTCGGACCACTCCGATTAATGGCGGCCATCCGACCGACCACCTCGATGCCTTTTCTTGCCTCCGGACAGACGGCCCATCGTCGATCGGACCTCTCAGACCTCGCAGTGCCTCTTTCTTTCGATAGAACACGGATGGATATTATTTTTATGGGGATTCCAGGGATAATATACTGGAACGTTCGATTCGACGCTTGGGATCCAGCCTTCACCGACGGATCTTCGCCGAGGTTCTTTTATTTATCGTTATGGGATCGTTGAGGAACTGCTATGGACAATGGACACCCAGTGTCATGCGTTCGCTGTGGATCTCTATGCAAAGGTTTTTTTTGGTCCGTGACGGTCCCTTCTTCTTCTTTTCGATACAGGAATGTTGTTGAGGAATTTGTTTTACGATTGTTTAATGAGACGAATTTAATTTATAAGGTGGAAAGAAGATTTGAGGGGTGAGGAAGTGTATTATAGAAAGCATTCTTGGAACCCTCCTGCATGTAACATCTTTCTGAAGCGATTTTATTCTTGTACCTTAACAAAATAAGGATCGCGAAGAGAAATAACACACCCTATAAACGTTCCATTGCAAACAGCAACGTAAGCCATAGAAACAATAATTTTACGTACAGTTCGGGTCGATTTGAAATCGAATTTTTTTAAAAAATTACATAAAAATAAAATAGATTCGTTCACGAACGAACTTTATCGGAGAAACAAAATCGGATTTGGCTCGCGCGGCGCCGACGACGATCGCAGCCGGTTAATTAGCGGGATTGGTGTTAGTTACCGCGTAAGAGGGGTCCCCGCGCTTACGTAAAGTCGGCCCGCGATCGTTGCATACGATATCGAGCGAAGAAATCGGCGTTCCGAGCTGTGATCCATTACACCCGCTTTCTATTCCCGGTCGCTGCCACAAAAGTCCTAATGAATCCGAGTCGCTCGGCCCGGCATGCGGCATGGCGGCGCGGCGGCTCGAGGATCTCGCGTTATTAAAATAATTCCCGAACGCCAATTAAATCGACAGTTGCGCGCGGGAAGGTTGAGCTAGATCGATGGATCGTCCTTCCTCGTGGCCACGAATTAACTTTCGTTTTGCTTAATTGGCAACCGGCCAGTTATTACGAACATCTACGCCGCCATAGGCGCGCTCGCGCGCGCGTTTACGAGCGATCGAATACGCTCCGCCTTTGGAAATCGTCGGAGACTATCCTGAAGACGAATCCTCTTTGAAATAAATCGCCCGACAGAATTATTATAGCACCGAGAGACTGCTTGTTATAAATTTTAGCGACTATTCTTAAGTATAGTCCCCCCTATACTTAACGTAGAACCTGGGCCACGCCTAATGCGCTGATCGAGCCGCGATTAAAGCTCTATACCTGAATTCATAGCCCGACCTGATCTACGAGCAGCCGGCCCCGACGACTATAGCCGCCTCTCATACCTATTTTACTCTTTTAATTTCGTTTATAGTCAGGCTCGATCGGTAACCGATCTACGTGCCCCGCGACCATATTAACCTATTCGTCGTATAAGGTTACACGCGTGCGATCGCTCCGCGGAATTATACCGTACGACACGTCTACTTTGTTTGATCGATCGTATGTCAGTGTGTAGCCGGTCACTCGAAAAATTCACGTACTTGCGTTCCCAGGCCGGCTATAATCATTGACGATTGCCTCTTAATTCAGACCTCCATTTGCGAACCCCTGATTTCGGCCGTAATGCATGTAGTTCGTAAATTTTAATGTATGGAGATGGTAGATTTGTGTGCGTTTAGGGCGTGTGCGCCATTGTTGAACGCGGTGGATATTTTTCTTTTTCCTTTTTGATCGGGGTGTGTTAGATGCTTGATGGTCGACCGAGCCTCGATTCTTCGAGTTTTCTTTCATTAAATAAATTACTTCGAGCTTACTTAACGCTAAACCTACCGAGCAGTAAATTATGAGCATGCTTTGCCTTTAAAAAATGACATCATCAAATTTTATATTTGATTTTCAGTGAGTTTTATTATAATATGTGCTTGGATACGAAAATGTGTACAATCATTTCCAGTGAGAGCATCGTTTTAATTTCAATAATCGCAAAATAAAAAAACAAAAACCGGTCATTTGACCAGCGGTAGTTTTGTGTTCAAAAGTCTATGAATTGCAAAACGTTGAAAAGTGTTGTCATTATGATAAATCTTGACTGTTCGCGATAATTATAAAACAAAAAATCTGTCATTTCTCGGCACTTCTAGTTAACGTATAATCGTTGGTACGTCAAATATAAAGCAATAATGGCGAAAAAATGAATAACGGAAAGAATGAATTTCGCCTCGGATATAAACGACCCAGGTTGCCGGCGGTTTAAAAAAAATCAGGAATCAAATTCATGGTTTTCCGTGTCTATCGCCGTCACACGACGGAATCGTTCGGGGTACCCACAGAGCACCGAGAAAGTGCGGTATCGGCGATCGCATGTGCTGGCAAACCGCACCGTGGAAAAGCGCCGCTGATTACGAAGAAAAGTGGTAAGACGAGAGCCAAGAGAAACGTTCCGAGATGAAAGCTTCCGCGACGCGAAATGGGAGAGAAGCCGCGGCACGCGGCAATAAAAGTAAGATCGGTGACAAAAAAAAAGTGAAGGGGGCGGGGTTCATGGCTTCTATAACAACATGATAAAAACTGTGGCTGCTTGGCCCCCCCCTACCGGGGACGATAAAAGATTATTAGCCAATATCGACGGAGGAGGCCCTCGATTCCCTAGAAAATGGCCGCCATCCTCGTCCTCGCGAATCAGAATCGAGTTATACTTCCTCCGTCACCGGAGTCCATTTTATTTTGCACATCCTGTCGCAATGGCAACCCCCATTCGATCAAATATATTTCATTTGTACGGTATAATATACTATATGTATATATTTTTACGATATTTGTACGGTATGCTATATTATAATATATTATATAATACAATAATATATATAATATATTATAATATAGTATAATATAATATAAGAACATTATTTTTTTCTTTAATGATTTTAATAGATCGACGAGAACATATTGTGATCCATAGACCAATTCAGAAAAATGGGAGCATCTGCAGTTAGGTGCTGTCATGGCAGGAAATGTAGTGAGAATCAGAGCTTATAAATCGCGCGTAACTCGCCGAGAAGATCGAGCTATCGCTTGGTAACGTATGCGGGACGGATTCCGGCCGCCGGAAGCAAATTCGCCCGGAAATTTCCGGCGGGGAGACCAATGTTTTTCTCCACCCTTCTCTCTCTCTCCCTCTCTTCCCCAAGCGAACGACAGGCAGGATTTATTCGCTCTCGATTCAGTTTCGGGTACGAGGCAACCTCGTGGATGGACATTAGAGGAATTCCCGGGAAAAAGCGTTCAAGGGCGTCGTAAATAAGAGATTCGAAGTGACCCGATCCATTGAGATTTTTGTTATTATTTACGAGCCTCCGTCCGGCAGTATTAAGCAGCTGTTCCGTCACGAAGATTCTCTATCTTTATGAAAATTTTCTATTTTGCATTTTCTTGGTACAGACAAGGCACGTTCTCGAGGAACGCTCTCGTTTTCAATTTTGCACACGCGCGCACTCGGTATTTATAACGATATCCTCCCGCGCGCGTTTAGTCGTGTCGTGATCGAATAATATTTAGTAGCCGCGAAATGTCTGCGAAAGTCGATCGTTCATCCCGTTCAATAACGAGCGATTTATCGCCGCGCTTTATTAACGCAGCGGCGCGGTGGTCGTTCGCGAGTTATTGCGTCCCGGTCCGCAGTTAATCAACTTCTTATGCGCTTTCATTAGGGACACGAGAACTGGGTATTGACACGTCATCGATGGCGCGAGCTTTTCTAACCGGGAAGTTCGTGACAGCTTGCTGAACACATTTTTTAGGTGTTGACCACCCCGTAAAAAAATATTGTCATTCGACGCCTCTTTTTGCAGTACCGTGGCTCCAAAGTTACGTGAAAAACGCACTCGATCACACTGGGTTTTTTCATAATGAAAATATACAGTGTTTTAAAAATGTATTTCGACACTGAAGTATTACTTTTGGAGCCAGCTGTATATTATCAAAATGTATGGTACAGTGTAGCGTAGTATTTTCAAATCGTGAGAAATTAGCTGAGAAATAAAGAAAGGAAATTAATGAAATAGAAATTAGAAGATCGGAACGAGCTGTTTGAAGCAAGTTGGAATTCTATGCTGCAATGCGCCAGGCTTGAGAGTTTTCGCACGCGACTGAACCAGGAAAATTAAGAACAGACTATCCCCCGGGTCAAGGTAAAGGTTGCGACTCGGTGTAGAACGGTTTCGAAAAATTGGGCTTCGGCGAACAGAAATTCCGCCGATGCGAAAACCAGGAACCGCAGGAACGCAAACGCAATTAGCATCTTCTAGAGAGGCCCGCCCGTGTGTATCTGGAACAGATTCAAGTTCAACATTCAATGTTCCCTGATATATACTCGGTTCACGTTCGCTCCGTTTCGAAAGTGCCGGGACCTTATGTAACGCCTTCGATACTTTACAAGGCTCTCCGAAGTCGGTGCTTTCCGACTTCCGGCTGAAGGACAGGAGGACGGAGCAGTCGCGCGAGCGAACTCAAAATGGCGCCGTGTCCTTCTAAAGACGCCGTTTATACGTATATACCACATGTATATATATTATATTCTCTTACTGGGAACTAATGGCACAAAAAAAGCGAAACGTAAATAAGTTACTCGTAGGGTACACGTGGCGTACATTTCAGTTTATGTAAGTCATAATATACAGGGTGTTCCAAAACTACTGCGTTAAACTGAAATGGGAGGTTCCTTGGGTCATTTGATGCGACATTTTCCTAAACAAAGTCGCGGACGCCATTTTTGTTAAGGAAAATGTCGCCTCGAATGACCCAAGGAACCTCTCATTTCATTTTTGACGCAGTAGTTTTGGGACACCCTGTAGAATCATGACTCGTGGAATTTAATAGGGACTGACGCGGAGCAGCTGTGCTTAATCTGATGAATTAAATCCGGTCACTCATGAGTGCCGTAACAAAAATTCATTTTTCTTACGTACGCACACACACACACACCCACAAGATTTACATCTTATCACGCGAATACAAATGAATATTATTGTATAAAACCTATGACTTTCTTCGATGTTTCAATCGGGCCAAGTGCGTTTTATACATTTTGGTAACACCCATTGGCGTACTCGGATGGCCCCGAAAAAAGAACAGAATAGACACTCGACGTTAAAGAACCACCGTACAGCCAGACCTCAATTAGGCCGCAATCGAGTTCATAATCGCGCCGTATCGGCAGAGGGTTATTAATATTTCGAAAGAAGCCAGCCGGTCGCTTAATCCCATTGTGTTCCGGCTGTTTATCTATCTGGGTTGTTCCGCGGCGCGCTATTTTCGTCCCTTCTTTCTTCCTTCATGAATGATCCGCGAGCTTGCAGAACGGCTGGAAAAGTGGGTCGACGAAACTGTGTCGCGCTCTGCACCGCGCTGCACCGCTCCGCTCAACTCCGCTCAGCTCGGGCTGAATAGCGCCCGGCTGCTTTCGTGCTTCAGCGATGGAATCGTAAATTCCACGCGCGAGCGCGATCGAGCAGACGAGCCTTTCCATCTGACGTCGGCGACCGGGATTTATCGAAGGATATCAACGCTAGACCTGCCAGATGGTTTATAATCTACCATTTCAGCTTTTTCTAACGGCCCGATATACCCGCGCCTCGCCTCCGGCTGCTTTTACACGATATCCTCCTGAAAACCGCCCCCGAATGCCCCCGAACGGTATAACCTCGCTTGTCACGCGCCAAACTGGTCCGGAAATGCGCGCAAAAATTCCCCACCACGAGTTTCAGAAACCCGAACGTCTCGCGGTGGGAGTGGTCGGTATGCAACTAACGAGGTTCTACTGCAACCCCGCGATTCGATTCAGTCCCCGTGATCGACGAATTGAATTCGTACCGTTTCAATTTCCATGAAATTTTCTCTGGAATTCCTCGATGAATTCTTGCTCTAACTAGGACCGGTTTCGCGCAGACGCCGCTACGAACGTCTCATTTTTAATACAAAACTTCCGTCCGTCATTGAGTAACTCAACTTCCAACACGGAAGAAATCACAGCCCACTTATACCTACAACATCACCGCCAATGAGATGTTAGCGATTTATCAATTACTTACTCGCCCACGTTTGTTGAAACAAGATTTTTTTCAGAGCCGCGCGTGTACCATACTCTACCGAGAGCCGTTCGAGCAGATGCTCGACAAAAGATTAATTCGAGTATCTTAATCTCGGTTTGAAACGCGGCGAAACGTATAATTTGCATATCACCGTGGCGTTATTGCCGTTTCTGCGTCGTTATGTCCTCATAAAGACGCTTTAAATTTTTTGCAGACCGCGCGACGGCACGCGCGTGTATATAAGACTATGAAAATGCAATTGTCGCTTATTAGACGGTCAACCTAAACTGCGCTTGAAATTATATTTATCGTACTGCTATTTATAATTACACAGTACGAAGTGTTGCACATAACTTTGTCATTCTGATTTTGATATTTGAGGTTAGGTTATGGTGATGAAGGTCATTCGAGGATCAAATTTTCCCAAATTTTATCGAAAATTCCCAGTTTGTCAATCGGTAAACACCTGATTTCGGGATGTTATGAGAATCATGGCATTTAGCACTAAAACTGACTACTATGTGTTGCCATATAAAAGTGACACAATCGAATTTATTTTGTACCATATTTACTATAAACTGTGCTTAAATATAGTGTGAATCATTTTCAATGGAAGCTTGTTTATAAATACATTAATTGTAAGATACAAAATCTGGTAATGCTAGGTTTAGCATTAAATAAATTGAAACATCTTTTAGGGCAGTGTTATCTAAACTGGGGTTTCACAAAATGTCCTAAAGGGTTCCATAAACGTAAATACAAAATTCAAAAGAATTTTTTTATAGTTATATGTACTACCTAGATTGTGAATATTCTATTGTTTATGATCCCAGGTTCCGTGAAATAATTTTATACCCATAAGGGTTCCTCAAATTGACAAGGTTTAAAGACCACTGTTTTAGAGAACAGATCAGTCGACGATAACGTCGCAATAATCGTCGATAAATTGTTTACGTCGAGGCTATCCTTTCCCTGAACGAAATTACCAATTTCCGGGAGCGCGATGGGAGAACAATGGCGTCTAAACAAGTTCAAGCAGTTTTTAACGAAACGATTAAGGTACGAGACTGGGCAGCGCGGTCGGCGAGGCAGTCGCATCGAATATTAACAGGAGATAATCGTCGGGGGATCGTAATTTCAATCGCGCGTTACACAGCGGAAGGCTGAAGCGTGCTCGAAGGTATCTTCAAACGGGGCTCGTTTGAACCGGATCTTTTGAAGCCCGATCGCATCCGGCGGCGTCGCGCCGTCAAAGTTATATGGTTTTTTCTATATAAACGAGCCCCGAGTCGCGGCGACGCGACGGGGAGCTTTGTTTTGCGAAAGGCAATCTCGATGCTTGAATCGCGACCGACGAACAAAGCTTTCGAAGCTGCCGCCTACTCGACCGGTTCGAGAAGACGCGGCGGCGCCGAACTGGGGAGCTGCTTTCAACGTTTATGGGAAAAAAAAGAAGATCCATCTACGAAGCCCAGGACACCGATATTCGACGGCGAAATGCTAAACAGCTACACTTTGTCTCACCGGGTTTTTCTTTATTTCCTTTTTTTTTTAAGAGACGCTACACTTCACGACGCGAAACTCCGATCTCGAGTGGAGCGATTGAAACGAGAGAGCTTGGGCCCCGGAAGTATGTACAACGTTCTTCGATTAAACGGATCGCCGAGCATCGCGCCGAACCGAAGCGCACAGGCTTCTTCGGAGAAGTTCTCGATCCTGGATCTTCCGAAAACTTGTAGCCACTGTCGCTTCAAGCTGCCTCTATCGCGGAACCCGCTAGAAACTGCGACGGGATTTTTGGGTTATTCCGGGACACCGATATCGAGGTTTCGATGCTATTCGAGCCGTCATTGCGACTGTTTATTAGCGGCCGAGTAAAGCCAGAAAGTCGGGGAAAAAATTGGCTGGATGCACAGAATGCTGCTCCCCGACCATGGAATATTTTACATTCGTGCAAACAGAACGCCTCTCGATGTTTATTCAACATATCCACCTCGCTGGACTAGTTTCGTCGGCGAATTGTTACATAATGCTCTCTCGTATCTGTGCAAACAAGCGCGGATTGCTAAAAGGAATGAATGAATACGGGTCTCGTATGTACGTATTCCGCAAACAATCCGGTGTGCCGCCGGACGTAAATTACAGCCGGTTGTAAAGCCCCGAGTATAATTCGATCGAGGTCTTCGGCACCGTTCGGTCATTCGCGGATCTTTTTCTTCTTGTTCTCTCGTATATTTTTCCATTCAATTCTTCAACCTCCCCCTCCCTCATCATTGATACGCATGTATATTACATACATGTTCGAGCGGATCCAGTTTGCATAAACACGCGACATCCGGTTTGCCTGGACTTTTTAATAGCGATCGGGTTTTCCGCGCCACTTCGTCTGACGTTTCTTAATTATAATATTGTTGATGTCGCGCGCTCTGTTATTCGCTCCAAGTCGAACGTGGATTGCCGAGTTACTTCTTCACGCGTGTTATCTACCGGCGATTATTTCGTAATTTTTCCAAGCCTGTCAAAATTTCGGTGGAAAAAATTGTTTGTAAAGAGTTAGGAATTTTTTAAAGCCTGTCAAAATTACGGTGGAAAAAATTGTTTGCATGGGTTAAAAAATTTTTAAAGCCCGTCAAAATAATGGTAGAAAAAATTGCGAAGGGTTAAGAATTTCTTAAAGCACGTCAAAATTATTGTGGAAAAGTTGTCCGCAAAAGCCCGTCGAAATTATGATGAAGAAAATTGTTTGCAAAGGGTTAGGAATTTTTTAAAGCCTGTCCAAATTACGGTGGAAAAAGTTGTTTGTAAAGGGTTAAGAATTCTTTAAAGCCCCTTAAAATTGTTCGCAAAGGGTTAAGAACTTTATGGTGGCGAAAATGATTTACGAAGGGTTAAGAATCTTTTAAAGCCCGTCAAAATTACCGTGGAGAAAATTGTTTACAAAGGGGTAGGAATTTTTTAAAGCCCGTCAACATTATGGCGGAAGAAATTATTTGCGAATGGTTAAGAATGGCTGTCGAAAAGGGGCATTAGCAACGCCACGTTCCGTGACGTTCCCCGGCTGTTCGCGCGGGATCATTGCGATTCATGAGGGCTTCCGGGCAAGATGGCTCGCATTTTCGGCAGCTTCGCCGAAAAGATTCGTAAGCGGCGTTTCCGCCGCGTGTTACGGGGATCGAGGCGCGGGTGACGATGATGGAAACCGGAGGCGGCGTTTCATATTTACCAGGAGGACGGCGCGTGCCGTGACTGAGAACGAGCGAAACGCGGGAAGTTCGCCGCGATACCCAGAGAGTGAGACAGAGAGAGAGAGATAGAGTGAGTGAGAGAGAGAGAGAGAGATAGAAAGACAGAGAAAGATCCAGAGAGTCTCCGAGCAAGAGAAGGAAAGAGTTCCGTCCCCGAAATTCCAGCCGCGTAAAAACGTCCCCCGCGTGAAAACACCGGCTCGGGGAAGGCCCGGGCCTCGTAAACAACCATCTCTCTCTCTCTCTCTCTCTCTCTCACCCTCTGTCTCTCTTTCTCTTTCTCTCTGTCAGTCAATAAGCGAGGCTCAGGCTCGTCCCTCTAAATTTACGCGCGCGTGCTCTTCGAGCGTTTCTAAAACTGTCCGCCGGATTCCCTGACCCGTAGACGGCTTTATTCGGCCCGGAAACGGGCCCCTGCCCACTTCTTCTCCGTCTTCCGGGATCCGTGCAACCCTCGACCATCGGCAATCTTAGGGTAAAGATCACATTTTCAAAATAGAACCACTTTCCTTCGATCCCTCGCAGCCCGACCGTATTTATGCTTCTTATTTACTCGACGGCGACAGACTGTTTTTCCGGACTGTTCGGGCCCCTTGCTTCTCTGGACGGCCAAAATCCGGCTGATTCTACTTTACGGTCTTTTCTCGAATAGGGTCGTTTCGCTTGAACGCTCGTGCTCGTTTATTTAAAGTCTCGCTGCAATCTGTATACATTCGCAGGACTTTGCATAGCAGAGCATTTTTTGGCTGGGGTAGTGTGACAGCACATTAAAATGTGTTGATCTGAACGCAAGGTCTTCTTGTTTTTTCTGTGGCACGTTGATACGGAATATTCTAATCGTCGTTGTAATCGGCAACGTTCCTACGCGAGTCGACGGGGATATTGAAAATCTCTAGAAGATTCTCGAGATCTCCAGACTCTTCTTCGTGTTTATTCCCGGAAGCCACTTCAACCGGGGCTTTGGCAACACTTTGTTGCAGAGGTGAAAAGAAACGGGGAAAAAGCTCTCGGATTAGAATTGTTGATGATGCACGTGTTGCCGCGGGAAAGATCGTGTGACTCAGTGGGCTAAACGTTTATTTCGCGGATTCTCGTTACGTCAGGCTCGCGCGCAAAAAACGGAAGAACGTTCGAAATCGTGTCGGGAAACCTTTTATTGACGATACGTTGCGCGCGTGACACAAATATTAGCGCGATCGTTGCAGCGACCGACACTGACCTTTTTTGCTAGAAACTGACACCTGTATTATTAATGACTGACATCGCTGACATCGATGACATCGATTAGAATATTCGCGACACGTGGCCCGCGTAATTCCTCGCGTAAATATGAAGAAAAAAACAGAAACGCGAAAAAATATCTGGGAATGCAGAACACAACGGATTTCCCACGTTCGGAAGGAACCATTGTCGTCCTGGTAAACGGAAAATCCTCGGGGACAAAGTATGCGCGTTGGTCGCGAAAATACTATTTTTACGAGCAATAATCCTCTATAAATTTGCCAGGAAACCGAAGACACAATTTTACCTAAAACCATCCCGCTCCGAGTAGAGAACAGCACGAACCGGAGCCAAAACAACGTACGTCGAGGAATCATCGCGATTTTTCATTTGCTGCTACGAAAAAGAGAGTAGCAGGGGAACAGGTTCGGATCGAATCGATTGGGCACGTGCTGGCGTTAGCCTGACCGAAAATCGTTAATCCCGCGGGTTAGGCCAGTTTCATTAAATCGCGAACGACGCCACGGGACGAATCGATTTTCCTCCGCGTTTATCGACGTCCAATTCGATCGGACAGCAATGTTCGGCAAATTTTCTTCCTCCTCTGGTAATTGTTCTCACACGTAATTGCTAAAGAAAAGAAGCCGCCGCGGCCATTTCACCGGCAATTAATACCGCGACGTCTGATCCGCCCAGGTGAAATGGCCGGAGAAAGGTGTTCCGCGAGCACATTCGGCGGTTCAACCTTTTACCGGCAAATCGAACGAATCGGCCGATTTGGCGGTGAGTGGACGCGTCCGTTCGAACGGAAACGATAAATCTTTCTGTCAGCCAGGACCTTGGACACGCGGAGCGGGCGGCTGTCGATGGTCGAACGTGGCTGGGAAAGTGTGATTCAGGATTTTTCAGACTTTTATTTTTGTTTCGTTGAAATCTCCAGCAATTTGTTATTTTGCAGTCTATTCCGAAAGCAGCCTCTCCTCTGTACATCTAGTGTTAGAAAATTGAACTTTTCGGATAAGCATATTGAATTTTCCAACATTTCAGTGCCATCAAAGATAATGTATATATTAACACTATGTTTACGGGACCCGTCAGAATGACGGATTCTAATACTTTTAATTTACGAATATTGAGATTGCGAAGCTGCATTCATGAGGAATTATTAAACCAGTTTATTTCTTTAGGTATATATTATAAAAAATATGGCTATAAATTTGGATGAACTCATTCTTGTTATTTCTATAAAGTAATATAAAACACTCGCTTTTAATGCTCCGTAAATCCCTTTTTTTTAGGAGATAGGAGGAATGCGTATTACGCAGTAACCCTAGAAGTAAGTAAACCTAGTATTAAAGAAACGAAAGACTGTAGTTAAAAGTTCGAAAGCGAGTCGCATTAGCCTAATAATTCCAAGTTACGGTAGACTCGCGAGGATTTTACACGCGCGCAAAGGACATTCCAAGGATCCGATTAACCTCTGGAATCAGCGTTGGCCGATAAGTCGCGAGAACGAGGGTGGGGTGTCGCAGCAGAAAAGGATTTTCTCGGTGTAACGGTGTGAGTATACCTTTACCCGGGTGTTAGGTCGTACGAAGGAATCGGGAATACGTGCTTGACCCTTCGGCACAATCGTCGAGTGGCACTTTGACGGCCAGGGGAAGACAATTTTCCTTTCGTCGTTCCTTTGAAGTCAGCCAGGCAAGCAGGCATGCAGGCATCGTCTTGTCCCGGTGTTCTCTAGCTGGGGCCCGGCTGCATTTTGTGTTACGTGGTTAACCGGTGAGGATCGATTGACCGATAGTGCGGCCAATTTGGGCCGCTTAACGGAGTCGGTCGTTCGACAAATTCGATCGGGCAGCTTGGATGGACTGCAACGATTTATCAAGCCGTCTTGCGGCTGTAAATTGTCGTGAATAATTCCTGATTCCCTGGTCCTGATCCACGCGGCGAGCCTGCACTCTGACCTCCACGCGGCCCACCCTAAACGACACCCCTGTAACATTTTAATAATCGCCTGATCACCTATTATCGATACGATTTACATCGCCGCGTAACCGACGCGCGGAGTTTCACGTTTTATTTTCCTGGTTAAAGTTCGTCCCTGTCGGATCAAAACGTCCCAGTTGATCGCGAAGGACCTGAGCGCTCGTTTTCTGGAAGGGCTGCGCATAAGAGGTTTGCTCGATGTAGCAGCGCTACCAACCGGCAAGATTAATGATCCGGCGTGGCACAGACGACGAAGATTTATGCGAATTAAGTCGAAGATGTATGCTCGTAGAGCGAGATGATCGTTCGGCCTTGCATCTCGCGGATCTGGCTCCGCTAATTGACTAAGACCTCTCCCATCGTCGAACGAAGGTCCACGGAGAGCCCCTCGGTCCAGGCGCGGCGAGTGAAGATGTTCGTGTATTTCATGTTTTATTGAGAGATGTACTTGTTAACACGTCATCTACCAACGATTATTTCTTACTTTTTGGAAGCGAGCAGCTAACGATTTTTTAATGGATCGGTGACGGACACCTCGCTCGTAAACAGGTCTCGCGAGTCTCCGATCGGATTTATCGGAAGAAGAGATAGATCTTAGCTCGCAATGCCCAAAATTTTTCTTCGACGACAACTGGATCTGTTCTTATAACTGTTGGACTTATCGACGCTAAACCTACCACTGCCGGTTAGACGGCCGGTTTTATATTTTTCTTTTTTTTATATTGAAATAAAAATTCCACGAAATCTAAATAAATAGAATCGTGACATTTTCATAAGCTTAATCGTTTTTAGTGCAACGATAGCGTTCATTTCGATGCTTTTAGAATTTTCAATCGATACGCTGCGGAGTAGGAGAAAGCAGAGCTTCCGAGTAAATTCTCGTCAGTCGATTGCGATTTTTTCTGGAAGATCGAGAACACCCTAGCTCGCGGACCAAAAACGAGAAGAAAGGGGGGGGATTTTGGTTTTGCATGCGGCGATCCCGCATTTATTAGATTCCCGAGCAAGGATCCCCGCGGCGCTGGCGTCCGCTTTCAGAGAACCGGCTCCCTTGAATCCAAGCTGCATTCCTCCGCGCGGCGGTAACAAATCACTTTGGATCGTCATTCCCGCAGATCCTCGGTGGCCGTGGATCACGATGAATCGCGTCGACTCGCGCCGCGGTACGGCTGGATCTGCGCGTTTTCGCGCGATCGTTCGCGGGGTTACACAAGCAAGCAAGCAAGCAAGCGCACGCGCGCACACACCACTCGAACGCTACCCGTACTCTCTCGCTCGTGCTGCTACGTTTGTCGTTGGTTGCATAATAGCGACCGGCTATTTATGTAGATCGGCGTGTACGCGCGTTATATAAATAGAACGCGCGCGCGGCATACTCGCGGCTTTTCTTTTCACGTGCGCGCGTGTTACAACCGATTGTCTGCACCGCGCCGCGCCGGTATGCTGGCGTATGACGTTGCCGGTGCTTGCGTGTGAGCCGACAATCGACAAAGCTCGCTTTCAGCGTCCCGGTTTTACTCCGAACGAGGAGCAGCAGCAGCGCGAGCTCGCGACGCGACGCTAACAAGCGGGTTCTGCCCCGCGGATTCGAGCCGAGAGTTTGTTTTATCGCCTCATCGTCCACGTGTTACTGTCACTTTGACCGCTCCGCCGTAACAGAATGATGGAGAGCGGCCGCGCGATGATCATGCCCCGCACTGTGCTCGCGCTCTCTTGCTAAACAGAATCTGATGAAATGGACTACACGATTTCAGCCGTGGATCGGTTGCATCGGCGATGCTCCGGTGACATTTTGTATCGGCGATGAGATTGCTCGAATCAGGGTTTATCGGACGTCCGTGACTAAGTGGTTGATGGCCTCTTGGATCGCTCTAGGGTGACGATGCTCTTTCATAGGCTAATGCGGAAACATCTGCGTGTCGCGATTGGGAAGATTATTCGCGGAATTTTTCCAAGAGCATTTTCCCCAATCCCTGGACTTGGTTAGGTCCTTGGTCCATACCCTAGTCCAGTGGTCTTCAAATTTTGTCAATTTAAGGAACCCTTCTGAGTATAAAATTATTTCGCGGACCCCGGGATCATAAACAATAGAATATTCACAATCTAGATAGTACGCATACAGGGTGAACCACGAAACGTAATCAGCTTAGATTATTTTGCTGTTAATGGTTCAGACATTTTTTTAGCTTAAATAACATGGTTCTACATATGATCTTTTGCGATTTTTCAGGCAACTGACAGATCCCATGCTCGTAGAATTTCCGTTTTTTATTAGCAAAACATCGAGTTATATGACTTAACTTGAACGAAATTACTTTCGGAATAATGAAATTTAAAGAAGTATTATTTTGAATATTTTATATATGTTTACGGAACCCTTTAGGGCATTTGGTGGAATCCTAGGCTTCTGCGGAACGCAGTTTGAATAACACTGCCCTAGTCCATTTCCTCTCTCGCCTAGATCCTTTCTATAGATCCTTCCCATACTACCTGCCATTTAAATAATTCGAACTGGAAAATCAATTTCCTGTTCAATGGACCACTTCCAGTCCCACCGACCTCCAAGCAGCAAAAGCGGTTTACTCTTCAGTCAACACATTGTAGAGGCAACACATCATCTGCAATTTACTTTGTGTCTTACAAGGTATCCATTACGGCGAAGCCGTGCATCTACAAAGCATCTATTATTATGGTCCACTCTACTGTGTGTACTGCAGTGAAACCGATATGCTTCGTCAATGTATGAAACGGGTTTCCCCGAAAAAACTCTCTGGAACCGATGTATCATGTAGAAGACAGTCTCGCCAAGGTTCTACAATTTCGAAAAAGTGTACACCGCCGCGACACGCCGCGCCGCGGTGACTCGTTCCACAAAGATAAATTTGTGAAAGTACCGAGAAATCTTCAGCGCCACGGACTAGACCGGTGATAGATCGATCCGCGTAACTGTTGCAAAGTATTATTTGCGTCTGAAGTGTGTCAAGTAAATATAGCAAAGAAAGATGAAAACAAGTACTCGAGAAAATGTTCGAGCGCTTCTGTGCGACAAGATAGGAAGACGAACAACTAGCCGCGCGCGCGCGCGCGCCGGCTCTCGGCGATCGGCAACACCAGTATGAAAGTAGAACGAATATCCGGAGAATTTTACAGCTAGCCAAGAAAAGAAACGCTTCTAGTTTGTACTTAACGAGCGGCCACGTTAAAGTTGCTAATATTGACAGCCGGCGGGTCCTCAAACACGGCTCGTCCCGGTGAAAAGCGTGCCGTCTCGTGCCGAGAGGCAATCGCATCCTTTTCTAAACGCTGGAAACGCTCAGCTTCACCTCCGACTGCGTGTTCAGAGGAAAAAACTGCTGTGCTAACGTGAAATGCTACCTTGTTCTCAATAAAAATCGCTACAACTCTATTTGACATTGCGGAATGTACAGGGTGTCGCAGAATTATATGTCGCGGACACCGTAGCGCGATTCTACATCCTCGATCTAGTCGAAGATGACACAAGGAACCCCCCCCAAAATTTACTTTGAACGTGAAAAACAAGGTACAAAAATAAAAATTTACCATTAAAAAAAATTAAACGTAATTAAATTAAAAAATTAAGAATTTACGATTAAAAATTTTTAAAAATTAAAAAAAATTTTTGTTTTTTTATTGAATTTGTTTTTCACATTCAAGGTCAATTCTGTGAGGGGTTCCTTATGTAATTTTTGACTTGTTAAGAGGTTATGTGAAAATAATTATACAATATAAAAACGGTGGAAGAAATATATTTGAGTATAAAAAAGAATGTTTCCGGAGGTGTCTACAAGACGGGCGCACAATTAAAACGATGCCCAAACGCAACGGCGTTTGTGGGATTTTCCACAAAGTACAGTAACATCCTAATGTTTTACTTTGACACGACTAAATTGGGGGTGTAGAATCGCGTTACGGTGTCCGCGACATATAACTTTGTGACACTCTTTAAAAATTCATTTAACACGCTAGTGATTAGGTATATTAAATATATTCTACGTTTGGCATATTCACTATTGAGTATATTCTAATGTTGACCCTGTACTGGGGTGCACTCACACCCCATGTTTTCAGTGCAAAATTTAAAAAACAAACTTTGACTTCGTAATATTTCTGGATTTTTCTTTTATTCCATTCATGACGGTAGATGTGAAAAGAGAGTCAAAAATTTGATTGAATAGAAATAATAAAAGTTTCAATTTCTTCTTGAGAGCTACGTCACAGATAGCATTCTTAAGAAAATTTTTGGAAATTCGTCATCTTTTCATTATTTATTAATCTGTGGTTACACACCTATACGCAGAACGAAGGTTAAGAACGAAAGTATGTATCGGTTGCTAGAAGTTAAATCACATTTAAGTTTAGATTGAAATCATTCGTAGCATAATGAAAGAATTTCCATCGGGTAAACTATTCTCGAATTAGCGAGAACGACGATGACGGAAGCTCGCGAGAAAACGTTTCCTCCCACACGAGTGATACGCACCGAGCACGCCCCGGTTATCCAGCGTCGCGATTAAATCATCGAGAAATCATCGCATGAGTCACGCGAGGCGTTATTCATTGTTTACGTCGCGCGGGCCACTTCCGGACGCCGCGGCGTGAAAACATTTCCCAAGCCTTCGCACCCGGCCGCGTCCTCGTCATCGAGGCGAGCCTGTGCGCCTCTTGACAGATGCTATCGATCATGGGAACGTTCTTCCTGTCGATCGCTTCCGGTAGAGATTTCGACTGAGCTGCGATTTTAACTGAAGAGGTCTTTTTCGAAAAATAATTCTCAAAGTACCGAGTACAGTAAAGTCGCGATCTAAGTCCCTCAGAGCTACGCGATCACTGTCCCTTCATCGAGTAGTATAAACGTGCCGCGTAATCAGATACCGGACCGGGTATATCGGTGTGAACCACTACTAATCCAGTTACGAAATTTGTTTATTTTTTATTATTTTTTATGAAACTTTCACTAACTTATTTAAAATGACACTAAACATGATACAATTTCAGCTGTATTTAGTGGTTTTTTTTCTTTCCGCGACGGTATCGGGGACTATGACGTAACTGGGTTAGTTACGCCTAGTTTGAAATGAATAAACTCGACTTTACTGGAATTAATACACTTAACAATATATTTTACAAATAGGTTGAAAGACTGGTATAAGAGCGTTCGATTAGCGATATGATTCGAGTGATGCGATGTCTTGAACTGTTCGTCTTAGTTCTGTCATGTATTACGTCGATTCTGGTCTTGTCCTGATTGGTCGGTAGTCGGTGGTATGTGAATGGTTGCCTGAATTCTGATTGGTCTGTATATGTTTTGTTTAGCGGTCGGAGTGGGAGTCTATTGCAGTCGTCTTGTGTTTTTGTCTGTCACAGTTGCGTGAAAATGTATCGTAAATTACTTTGACGCCAGATTGCCCTGTCCAAGATTACACCTAAGCTCAAGTGGTGTCCGGTGACACCCAACAGTCCTAGGACCGTCGCCGCTCACGTTCGGTCTTGTTTATGACCGAACAGTTTTATTGACGGCATGGACCTAGTTTTCGGCCGCGCGGTCCGTCTTTACATGAGCTGTCTTTGTCTACGTTCGACACTATCCTTTTGCACTTCCGGCGCGGTCGACGCAGTCATAAAAAAAAATAGTTTCCGTACGCGATCACTGTCCTTGCTCGGACCCGGCGATAAGACTGTTTATATCGCGCTTAGACTCGGTTAAAAATATTCCGCGTCGCTGAGGTTGTAAGGCCTCAACTCAGTTTATTTGATCACGCGACTATAAACGATTCCCTACGACCTGGTCTGGTTATGAGGATTATAAACACTTTTTGTACAGGTTGGTAACTACAGTAAATGTTCGATCCCTGTCCTGGGTCTCTTCTACGATCCCTGTCCATGCCTACTCACTCCACCGGCTGTCAACTTCGCGCCGCTTCGCAGGGCGGCGACGATTGATCTCGGCTCGGGTATATCGGTGTGAACACCACTACATTGACTCGAGGAAACGATTTTACAAATCTCTTAATTTTCATTATTTTTTAATGGGACTTTCACTACCTTATTTCTGGCATTTTTCTGATTAAAATGACACCAAACACGATATAATTTGAACTGTATTAAGTGGTTTTATCGACGATGAAAGTTTCGAAGGCAACGACGAACAGCGTATTGGAAAGAAGGAGACGCGAACCAAATATGGGCCAAATTATATCGTGTTTGGTCTTGTTCTAATCAGAAAAATGCCAGAAATACGTTAGTGAAAGTCCCATTAAAAAAATAATGAAAAATAAAGCATTTTTAATTGGCATTGCATTGTGAGAACACACGGGCTTTTAAACTGTGCTGGCGACGGCGACACACTTCGGTAATGCGATCCGTATTTCATTCTGTCCTTCTCTATGTTCGGCTCTCTATTGAAGTTTCGCTCAGCGCGGTCGGCGCGCTCGGCGCGATAGATATCTGAGCGCAGTCATAAATCAAAAAGCATGTCCCTATACGATCTCTGTCCGTTCAAAACACAGCTTCTGGACAGGGATCGAACATTTACTGTATTTTACTTTATTTAGAACTCTGAATTTGTGAAACGAATATGACACTGTTGAAGAGTGAACTTAAGTTGTGTGCTCGAGAGTTTCTAGATGACTGACCTTTATGGTAAAAAAAATTAAGAGATTGAAGTTCGTGATCGGCGTGACTTTCACTACGAGTCGTGCGGATTTGTCGATTGACATTTTCTCGAAATTGGTGAGGGAAGCGGTCGTCTCAGCTAATTGGTTAGAACATGCAAAGAAAAAAGGGCAAGTGACCGCCCCTCATTATCGTTCACTCGTAGGTACAATCTGTACCTGAGAGTGACCCGCTCGGAAAATCCATGTGGCCCGGGTGAGAGGCATAGTAAACAATAAATCCGAAAGGCACCTTGACTCGAACAATACATGAGTAAAAATTGCAGATGGCTTGAATCTGTCCGTCAGATGCGGACCTAGAATCTATAAAACACTAAAGTTAGAAGGTGAGTAACGGCCTTTCGGAGAGAGTGTTATGTACTATGGTTGTTTCGATGCTTAAATGTGCGAGGCAGATGGGGTCGGTTTATGACTTCAACTACCTGATTTACAATTTGCGCGGAGCAAAAGGGACAAGGACTTAGATCACGATATTACTGTTGTTACGAGCCGAAGGTTATGTCGAGGTTTGGCATGAGCCGAGGGTTGGTGGTTTAGGATGTGGACTGGCCGATGTTTATTTCATCATCGGATAGCCACCTAAGACAGGAACACGTAGACTGTGCGATGACTATTCTGTCATCGGGTCGCTACGTGCTTACGGGGACAGAGGACCGGCCGATGTTTATTTCATCATCGGATGATCACTATAGGTACGGTAGGATTAGCGGATTCTCCAGTGTTTATTGCATCACCAGGTAGCCACTATGGAATAAGGGGGTTGTGGGTTTCCGACTCGACTCGTATGCGTTGATACACCTCGAGCGGCAGAGATGTATCGTCGCGGAATACCAACGTCTAGGATTATATTCTTGATCAGCTTAGGGTTCCACATGTTCTGTGTAATTTACCTTCTCAATTTTCAAGCACCGAGTAATGCGGGGGTGCTCTAACCGCGATCTTCATAACGTACGTACTTTCAACTTTGCTTTCTGGATAAGGACTAGCCCGATCTTGCTCTGACTTTATCGTGTCGCGTATGAAGGTCTAATGACTTGAGAACGCGTATGTCATCCGATTTTGAGGAGGGCCTAGGTCTCTTATATATCCCCAAGATCGGTCCTATAGAGGTGGCGGCCATGTGTGGTTCTTTGTTTTGTAATTTATTACTAAGAGGGTTTCGATAACCCGTCATCCGAAAACCTTCGTGGAATCAATATCTCCAATCATTCCGACACCTAAACAATCCAGAAGGGCCAAAAGGGTTGTCATCCAAAAGGTGGGCATCCCAAACTTGGTAGGCTGATTAAGTTCGAGGAATCTGCTGAAATTTCTTAAACTGACAATAATGTCTTTTTCTGGAAGTTACGAGGGATTATCTGCGAGATCAGGCGGTGGTTCTGGGACACTGTCAGGAAGAGAATGACTGTCGGACGATTCTTGGCCTACGCGTCGCTTCCGGTCTGCTCGCGGAGCTCCGAAAACTGGGCGGGCTGAGCGCGTATCCCGGTGCGTCGAACGCCAGAGCGGAAATTGTAAAACCCGAGCCAGCTGGCTTTCGAGGCGCGACGCGATAACGGGCGTCTGTGTTATCAGAGCCGGAGTCGTGCCGTCGTTGTCGTCGCCGTTCAACGGAGTTCGTTACGACTGATAAAAGGTCCGTGATCGTGTCAACTGTATGGCTCGTCGCGTTTCATTCATAGAAACGCCGCCGGGTGACGGCCGTGGGATCAACATTTTTATTTCCAGCGGAAGACCAATATCGCCGGCCGCGATAACACGGCCAGGTAATATCGGAAGCGGCCGTCGTCGTGCCTATGCTGCGTTTCTCTTGTGTGCTTAGGCGAGTGGCCACGCAATGGCGCCTGTCTTTTCTTTTCCTCCTCGATTCCCTCCTGCTTCCCATTTATCGTCAATTTCCGGATCTATCTCGTTTGCGGATCTTTATGCAAAATAAAAATGTTTGTCCGTACTTTTCGATAATAGAAGCGGGGACAAGCCGCTGGATGCAATAGTTAATAGGAAATTGGTGGCGTACTGTGACATTTAGCTTAATCGGTTTCGGGACACAATGATATTAGTTCATCGATGAAAGCCAGCGGCACACGGCGCGGCGATCGGACGGACAAGCCACCGCAGTTTCTACCGGGAGCAAGTGCCGCCACCGACAAGATCAAACCGCCGTAGTATCCACCGAAACAGAGCTCATCGATAAACCGTGGGATGTCAACATTCAACATTTCCCCGTAGCCGCCGCGCCGCGTCGCTTACGCCACTGGCATCGATCAAACAACCGAACGTTTATCCAGCAAATATTTCTCGAACGGTTTCGGCGTACCGTCGAAATCTTTCGGAGCGTATCTCCGTCGATTTCCTGGGTCCAACGGGTACGCCGGATCCTCCTCCTCTTGGTTAGCCTCGAGGGACCCAGTATATTTTATAACCCGTTATCAACATGGCGGACAGTCGCTAATGAACGGATCGTTTGTCCTCTGTAAATTCGGACCGTGTCGTTCACTGTTTTCTTCGCTAGCGAATCGGGAATCTTCCTCGAACCGACATTTTTAGCAAGTTTTTAAGACGATATACCAGAGCTACCAAATTGAAACTGAAGGTTTAGACACTGGTCGTTGTACCGAACTCTAAAAAAACATGTATTGCCTTATGAAAATTACATCGTAGAGTTTACTGTACTTTTCTGTGATTTTTATTATAATATGTGCTTGGACACAAAAATGTGTATAATCATTTCCAGTGAAAGCATCGTTGTTAGACAGCGAATATTTATGCAAAGTAACTTTTTGCTTTCTTAACCCTTAAGTGGGCGCGCAATAGCACTGAGTGCTCCGTTTGTAGTTTAATGTAGTATAATTTTTATTTCTGTTAGTTACGATTGGCACGCCCCCACATAACCTACGACTGGTTTTCGATATGGTTTTCAGTTATCCTTAGGTACATTAAAGTTATGGACGTGTTATTTATTTGACATAAAATTTCATAAGAAACTGATAATGAACAGTGATATACGTAGTTTTAAAGGATGGTGCACAAAGTGCTCCGCGCACCCGTTATGTAACAAAAATAGGCGCGCCCACTTAAGGGTTAATATGTATGATAGGTTGAAAATAATATAACAGTATCTTTAAATTTCTCTAATATTATTACTGTTTTAAATTCCAACCTACTAATTTTTGCTATAAATGCATAAACTCCCCAGTCTAATCGTTATACAGTAAATTCTCTTTCGTTGTCCAAAAGCCGGGAGGCTGAGTGGACAACGAGCGCGATGGGACATGCTTTTTGATTTATGTATGATTGCTTATCTTATCTATCGTGCCGACTGCGCCGAGCGAAACTTCAATAGAGAGCCAAACATAGAGAAGGACAGAATGAAATACGGATCGCATTACCGAAGTGTGTCGCCGTTGCAGTTTAAAGGCCCGCGCGTTCTCACAATGTAATGCCAATTAAAAATGCTTTATTTTTCATTATTTTTTTATGGGACTTTCACTGGCTTGTTTCTGGCATTTTTCTGATTAGAATAAGACCAAACACGATATAATTTGTCCCATATTTACTCTACATGTGAACTGTGCCGGCGACGGCGACTGTCCGCGTCTCTTTCTTTCCAATACGCTGTTCGTCGTTGCCTTCGAAACTTTCATCGTCCATGAAACCACTTAATACAGTTCAAATTGTATCGTGTTTGGTATCATTTTAATCAGAAAAATGCCAGAAATATGGTAGTGAAAGTCCCATAAACAAATAATGACAATTAAGAGATTTGTAAAATCGATTCCTCGAGTGAATGTAGTTGTGTTCACACCGATATACCCGAGCCGACATCAATCGTCGCCGCCTTGCGGAGCGACTCGGCGTTGACAGACGGTGGAATGGGTAGGCACTGGACAACGAGCGTGATGGAGATTTGGACAACGAAAGAGAATTTACTGTAATTTCAATAATTGCAGAATGAAAACCAGAAACCGGTAATTTGACCAGCGGTGGTAAACTTAGCGTCAATCGAAACGTATATTGCACCAGCTGCTTCGTTGATGGCCACAATAAGTAATATTTCTGTATCTTCCCGTAAATGTTGCGCCGATGTAACAGGAGCCGATCCTCTAGAGTTCGGAATCTAGACCCTGAACTCCGGTTTGAGCAAGAAATTAGTCTCCGTCTCCGAATAGACCGAGCCTATCGCGGCGGCATTCGAGACAGGGAATGGAATGCGACGATGGCCGGCGTACGGAAGACCCAGCACAACAAGCGGAGACGCGTTTATTCGAATAACAGGTGTCGATGGACAGAGAGGGTTCGCCGTTCGTGAACGGAATACGACGCTCGGAACTGTATTCTGCGCGTCGGATTCGTTCCTGCCCAGGCCGATCAGAAACGGGGAAGCCTTCCGGCCCGGCTCGGCCCGGCCCGGCCGCGGCCGGTTGCGAAGTATTTAGTTCAATGCGGAAATGTTCAGTTTGTCGCTGGGGAGGTCTCTTTAGTACGGAAGTGTGCAGTTTGACGGGGCGTGGGGAAGGGGTAGCGAATTGGTCCGGTGCGGAAGCACACGCGGCTTCCACGAAGAGAGACACCCACGCAGAAACCGTGCTCGCTTCGGCGAAATATGCTCACGTCGACGCTGAAATCCGCAGCTTTCGATGACGAACGCAGGCGGGGCTGGGTGGGACGGGCTAGTTTGAATTTGGATCCCAGTGTTTATGGCGTCGGAATTTCCTGGACACGGTAGATACTCTAAGCGCCGGCGGAGGTCGTTTCAGAGGAATTCTGGGAAAATTGCGGACGACACTAATGCAGGCGTGTTTGCAATCCCACGCGGCGAATACTGGCTATGATATTAATCAGGCATTGATATTGGGACGACCAAGCGAAATTGCAATGAAAATGTTTTTGTGTGTACTGGCGGAATCCAGAGAAATTAGAAGCACTGTGACCGTGTACTAGGATCGATGTAGTCTTGGACGCAATTGGATCTGTCAGTTGCCATTTACCGGAGACCGGAAATCGAAGCGTAAACATGTAACGTAAAAGTGAATTTGCTCGGCTTGAAATGTATCGCGAACGAAAACAGTAAACATGACGGTCTATTTAACTTGCAGTATGTACACATAAACATCTCTTAATCTAATCGATTCAACGGACGGAAATAGTTGGAGCGTTTCTCAACGATGTGCAATATTATAACATTTACATTCATTACAGATTCTGTTTTCCAGATTATCATTCAGCAATATAGCTTCTAGTTCATGAATTATTCCTAATTTACGCGGGTTGTTCAGTGCTGTTAAGATTGACGGATAACGATATTGATGGAATATACGTGTGATCGAGCGTATGCGTATATGAATATACGTTTCTAGTCATGCGTGAAGATACGAATTATATAAATACACCGGTCGGTCAATAAATAAGTTGCTCGACCCTGCCGTTCTAAAAGTACCATTTAGTTGCCGGTGCAACGCGATACTGATGTAATGTTGTTGTTGATGCATGGTAGGTTTCGCGTCGTTGCATCAGTTACTCGTATTTTGATCGAGATGTCCGATTGGAGACTGTAATCTGTGACGCTGCCATAAGTTATTGTTCGTGGCGCAATATTTGTTATTCTGTAAACATCAACGGCAAAACGTTCAATTATCGCTGGACTTCGGATTTTCAATTTATTCATAATGAATCGCTCAAACGAAACGATGGAAAGCTTACTCCGCAGAGAATCGTCTCTGTCGCAGTTCAAAGACACCTAAACGTTTTCATGCTCGGCGCCTCAGCCTCGGGAAGGCCGGTAATCGAGGGATTCTAAAAAAAGCCGATCTCATTGAAAATTGTATGCGATTGTAGAGGAAACCGAACGGTTAATAATAGCCTGTACAGTCATCGGTTGCATCGACAGAAGTAACAGTCGCGCAATTTTCGCGTCCCGGTTTCGTCTAGGTCAAGAACGCGTCGTGTCGCGTCGCGGGAAATGCGAACACGTGCGTGTGCGAATCGACATATTAAAGCCGATTATGTTGAACGATGATGTTCGACGATGATGTTCGGACATGACGTCGTCGCCGCACGAACGGTTCACTTGTCGCGTTACCACGGCGCGACGCAGCGCGACGCGACGCCCACCAACGCGACGGGATGAATAACGCGGCGTAGAAAATAAGTCTGAAGTAACAGTCATCGGGGAATCAGCTTCCGAGGAACGTTGTTGCGCAATCGCGTCTACACGGTTCGCGGATAGAACGGATTCCGGGTATCATTTCGAGTCGCTGGAACTGATTTTAATGCCGCTGAAATAGAGAATCACGTGCAACTTGCAGTGCCGCGTCGCGTCGCGTCGCGTCGGTGGTAACCTTTGCAGAAACTGACCGTTTTGACGGTTGCGCAAACGATGACTAAGTTCGTTGGAATTGTTCTCTTTAACAGGAGATATTCTGTCAGCTTAGCGACGTTCGAAGAGTACACTGAAATGTTTTAGTAATTCGTCGAAAATTATTGAGAAGTGCGTTCGACGTTGCAGAAGCTGAAAAATTCGTAGCTGATGATAGTAAAATTGTATGATAATTAATTTTTTTTTTCTCCAACTTATACGAGTGACGAATGTTCTAGAATTACGCAATATAATTGCGGAATGCCAGTTTGCGGAAGCGTCGCGACGGATCACGAGTTCCGCGGTTCATTTGGATCGCGTCGGCCGCGTTCTCCTATTAAAGGCCCGACTGCCGCCGTCTGGAGCGATCTATATTTTTGGCCGATCCATTGACTCTTGTCGGCCGCTTTAGTCATGCGACTTGGTACGGTGCCCAGCGGCTGTTTGCGCAAGAACGTATCAGCGGGAACGTGAAATGTCAGAGTGCCTTCCGAGAGCGCGGGAAAAAGAGACACGCTCGCCGACACATGCACGCACACACTGCTCGAAAACAAAGTCCGAAAACCAGGCCCGGCCTCGAAATTCGGGAAAAAAGCCCTGGTATCTACAAGATCGGCCCCACCGCCGCCATTGTAAATATTGATCGAGCAAACTGATCGCCGCAACTTTTTTCGCGGTGAAGTACAGCCGGCCCCGGTCCTGATTTTTCACCCGAAACGATTTTCCGTGGCTCGGCCGCGATCCTGACGTTTCCACGGCGTATTTCCGACGAAATTTTCACGGTGGTCGTGGGCGAGACTTAATCACCAGCTCGTGATCGTTTCGCGAATTCGTACTGCGAATTCCAGCCGAGCTGCCGCTAAATTTAGGTCAAGCGGGAATGGTTGAATACGTGCAATTTGCGGTCTCTTTGCGATCAGCTGTTTGATTAAATCTGTAAGCGAGTGTGGGTTATATTTTGCAAGGGGGAGGCGATGATTTTGATCTAACTTCGACTGCTGACCGATCGACGTCGCCAATAAAGTTGCGAATGTTTTTCTTCTTCAAAATTCATCTCAAAGTTAGATTTATAACCGGTTGGTATCATTTATTGTTTTAACGAAGTTTTTCATTTCTCGTGAAGGAATTTACAAAAGCTTAGTTTTTCCATCGTATTATAATTTTTAAATTGAGAAAATGAAAGATGGAGAGGGAGGAAATTAGAAATGAATTATAAAATTGCGTTATTCGCAACGCATACTTTCTATCGCGGCCGCCGCGAGCACATGAAACACGCAGAGACCAATTACACTCTCTTACTTTTTACGAGTCCCCGAGTTTTATTATCATCGCTATTATTCATTATTACGGCGGACGCGTAAAACGCGAGCTCTATTTATCGAGTGAGCGCGTGATGAGTCGCTCTCGCGTGTAGAACCTAAAATATATCCCAGCTGCTGTTAACGAGGCAACAAAATTTATAAAAGCAAAAACGAGTTGCACCAATACGACCAACAGCTACGAACTTTTTCCTCAAGGTCATGTTTTCAATTACTTCAAGGTCGTCCGGGGAAGTCTAACGACCCAAGTGTCCGGCTCTAGACTGAAGGAAAGAGGCAACTTGAACAGCTATTTCAAGTCGAAATTATACAAAACGGCGGAGCTATCTTTCTCGAAACCTGTTCGAAATCTCACTGTCTAATACATTGGACGTTGTCCGCCATTGTTGTTAAGAACTGGAACTACTGAAGTAAACAATTTTCTCTGGTTTTACTTAATTTATCTACACAAATTATTAGTAATCCCTACACGAAACATTGTGCAGTCTCATCGCTGAAATGTATTTCATACAAAAAAAAAACATCCGGTAAATCTGGGAAACCTTAGATCAGCGTGAAGGATCATCCGAAAAGAAACCATAAAATGCATAAATCGTAATGCAAACGCAACCAGCTAACCCATACATAAAACATTCTATTAGGTGGACCGAAAAATAATGTCGTTTCTTTACATTAAATTCAAACAAATACATTTTTACCTTTTGCCATCTAATGTGCAAATAAAAAAAAGTAAAAAAAGAAAAGTAAAGAAAATAAAATAAAAAAAAATTTTTTTTAATGAAATTAAAAAGAGTAAATAAATGTATGAACGTCTAATTCACTTGGATAAACATCGCAAATGTTTTTGGTAGCAACTGTTGCGTTATTACCCTAGTGAAACTCAAAAAGCATACAATACCGGATATGTACCTTTTCTGGTATTTGGTTGAAAAGTTCAGCCAAAACAGCAAAAAAAATTTAAGATTTAATTATTTACAAGTAAACAAGTCACGTTAACCTTAAAATGTCTTGGCACAACTTTTTAGTACACATTGAGTTAATAAATAATACGTAAATATTGACATGCGCAGAAACGACATTACTTTCCGGTCCACCTAATAGCTTATCACCAGAAAAAAATGGATTCCATTTAAAAGATACGACCATCTAGCTAAATCCCCTAGATCACCCGCCTTGAACCGGCATCGAGCCAATACTTCTTTGTTTTGTCTTCGGGGAAGTTCTATACGACGGTAGTCCGGAAATATTTACGAGTGGACCCGCTCGTAAACAAAGACTTTCTCCCGCTGTAAATAAATAAATAAACAAACTTCTAGACCGGCCGACCGGTCCCGGTTAGCGGGAAAAGGCGCGCGAGAGCCAAGCGAGTCAAGCGAGCGCGAAGCCAGTCCAACCGCGACCGGAGTTTGCGATTTGCTCTCTCGCGAATGCGCACGGTTCGCGGCCGACCGATTACCTGGAATCCCCGGCCCCAGCCCGGGGAAGAACCCGCGCCGTGCAAAGGTGCAAACTCGTTTCGCACGTTACGCACGTTCACGCGTCGGCCAATCGCCGTCGGCCAGATAAGCTTCCGGGAACAACGGGAGGACACCGGAGCTTCGAGTATTTACCCTCGTCGTTCGTCAGTCGATACTGTTCCCCCGACCCCCTACTTCCTCTCTCTCTCCCTAGATCCCCCTCCGTTCGCGATTTTTTTCTTTCGCAACGAGCTTTTATCCGCCATGTGGACTTTCCCGCGAAATCGTGTACAGTCAAGATTTTCGCCGATCTCGTCGATCGAGGATAGATGTTGAAACCGTGATCAGCAGTGGACAGCGAACAGAACTCAATCGCATGAATTCCGCGGCGCGCATACTAAAGCCTCTCGCTCCAAAACGGTCGTAAATACCGACGGGCGTCAAACCGTTCGCGTAAAAACGTGACGTCCTTGCTTGGAAACGCGACCATAAACTTCGAGGAAGCTCCTCCCTTACGGGCATTCTTTCGCGCCGTGATTCCCGGTATCCTGGACGGCTGTTCGTGAACGAACGCGGGAGAAAAAGAGTGAGCCGATCGACAGTCGAACTACCGCCAAACTTCTATAGTTCGACGTGACGAAAGACGAGAACTCGAGGAGACGCGATCTGCTACGTGCGAAGGAGTCCCGTCTCTCCCCGTGCCCCTCTTGGTGCAACGGTTAAGACAATTAAATGGTTAAGGCGTGCTCGTTGTCACGCTTTACACTTTACACCATGCGACACGGCCCAGCATCTCTCTCTGGGAGCACTGTCCGACCACGGAGCACAGGCATTACGCGCGCGATTCTTTCGGAACACGTGCACATGCGCGATCACACGCGAACCACAGGAATTCGGGAACGACCAATCCGAGAGCACGACCGCTGAATTCGAAAACCGTCGGATGCCGAGGAGCCACGTGCAATTAATCGGGGAGTCCCGGTCCGAGGATTGGCCCGGACGGCCTCCTCGGAATCCTGATTTCTACTCCGTTTTCCTCCATTCTAGAAACTCTGAATCCATTTTAATCCAAGAACACCAAGCTCTATTATATCAACGCCGACCCAAGGCGTTCAATCAGAATTTCAAGGCACAATGCAAGCGACGCACAGAATCAGCCTTACAAGATGATATTTTTAAATAGAATGTTCGCTGCTTTTGAAATTTTGGTAATTATGTAGATGATTGACGACCTTGAAATATGTTGTCAAGGTCACTATTCTGAACAACTTTTCCCTATACATGTTACCGCCGCTCGGCCTTAGTTTCCGAGATATACGTAAAAATAAATTACACTGTATTTAGTAATACACTGCTTTATTAATAATTATGTAATTGGAAATACATCTGCCATAATATCAAAAAATGCAGTTATTCGGTTATCGAAGTTATGTTGTCGGCAAAATAAAAATTTGGCAAGTTATCCAGTTATATCGTTATAGTGCTAAGAAATTCACTGAGAATGAAATTCTATGAATTTTTAACTCTGTGTTGAGTCTAAGTTAGATCTGGTTGGCAGCCCTTCGCCCAATAAAATAGACAAGATTCTACTTGAGATGATGTGAGATGGTGATGTGAAACCAGACCTAACCCAAACCCCCTCTCGCCAGAACATATAATCTCAACTCCAATTACTCTTCCACCATTTTTCCGAGAATACATTGTACTGGTAACATAAGAATAACTAAAGTTTTTTACGTATATCTCGAAAACTAAGGCCGAGGGGCGGTAACATGTATAGGGAAAAGTTGTTCAACATATTTCAAGGTCATCAAAATCGACGAGGTCGTCAATCATCTGCATAATTACCGAAATTTTTATTATTTTTATTGCTCGAAAATTATCCACTATGTAGTAGAATAGTGTTATCTCTATAAAAGAACTTCGCAGCAGGGCACCGACTACCCTAGGGCCGACCCTGCATATAAGGATTCCAGTCAAAGTGTTAACAACATCCACCAACATCCAAGCCGCCATACATCCGGAAATATTTGCAACATGGAAAATTTCTATCGGTTTTGGCATCGCTCGTCCGTGATCCTTCAGAATGCGCTATTTGCGATCGCATTCCACGGAGCACTATTAAATCGTAATGCAAACGAAGTGTTTGTTGCTTGTCTTCGGTTGTTCAAACAATCCCGGGGGCAGGAATAATACCACACGTGTATACTTGCCTCGTGTGTGCAACTCGCGCGAGCGCGCAGGACGAGCGAAAACGGTTGCTGAAGATCTCCGTTAGCCTCCCGCGGGTCTCGGGGCCGTTCGTTTTTCCTCCGGGGGTTAACGATTCCCCACGTAGCGCATCGAATATTTTTTTCAGGATAGAAAGTATTTGCATCGCGTGCTCGCGGAGATTACGAGGCCGGTCCCGATGGTTTCACTTTCTAATTAGTCGGAGGAATGTCGGACGCGCGCTAGCGAGCGAACAACTCCGAGCGAAAGAAGGATCATCCCGAGCGGAGCTGCTCGTCGATACCGATCCGTAGGTTTCCGCGGATCGGTCACGCCTGAAAGTCGAGACCTCCTGATATCGATCGGTCCGATCAGCTTCTATGAATTAACAGTTCTCGGTTGGTAAACGGCGCGCAACCAGCCGCGAGAGAGAGAGATTCCGCGATCGAGCATTCCTGCGATGGATCGTGAACACGTTTTCTGGAAACGGATCTTCGCCAAGCATTGAACCAATTTTTCTGTGGGAAAATCGGTTTCGGGCCGATTTCCACATTTTTCTCTCACCCTCACGTTTTATACCAGAGGTGGGGAACGTGCGGCCTCCGTGAGTTTTTTGTGCGACCTTTATAAAAGCCAGCTCTTGTATTAATTAAGTTATTTTAATTTGAAAACTAATAGAATGTTTAAATAAATAAAAATACCAACAGTGAAATATAAAAAATTATAGCGGCCTCCTTTATTACTGTCTAATTTAAATGTTGCCTCTAATGGTAAAAAGGTTTCCCACCTCTGCTCTATACATTCAATTTTAGACTATTGGAACCAGTATAGTATCCTAAACCAGGGGTCGGCAAACTTTTTTTTTTGAGAAGGCCAGGTCGTAAAATATTTAGCCTCGCCAGTCCGGGTAGCAGACTCAAAGATATTTACATGGGTACAGAGTAGACTCCCGTAAAACGCAATCATAACTCTGTTTTAAAAAATTATATAAACGTATTTCATGTGGCAGAAAAAATAAATATATAAGGAATTAAAAAAAAAACTGTGCAATTACTACCACAAAAGAGACACGTATACAATTTATTATTTTCGATCGCATTATACGGGAGTCCGATTCACCTCTTAGAACAACAGAGAAAACAGGTTCGAAATATTTTTATTATTAATGTTTTCATATAAATATCAACCTCGCGGGCCGTAGTTTTTTGCCTGATCTGAACCATCGCAGCGAATGTGAAATAAATTAAACAGCCCGCGATACCGTTAAAACCTCGATCGCGACGAGTTTAGCAACCGTCGAGAAGTGCGCAGAGGAATTTCCCCGCGTGGAATTTTACGACGTCTTTTTTCGGCCGGACCGTCGCTCCCTGGAGGACCATAGTCTCGCAGCTCGTATATAACAAGTACGCGACCGGTCTTCGTCGCGTCCTGTTACGTCCTTTTAAATCGAGTCGTAACCATCATCGTTGATCTCGCGCCCCGGCCGCGGTATAACATTTCTTCCCGCGTTGTTTCAGCGATATTTCGACGCGGCAAAACACGATCTCCCCCTCTCTCGAAAACTTTTCGAGTTTGGCTTCTCTCTCTAAGAAGAAGTTTATGCTGGGGGAGAAGATAATTTAGCTGTCGCAACTAGGTGATTTCTCGACACTGTTTCTTTTCCTTGTGTCGAGAGAGAGAGAGAGAGAGAGAGAGAGAGAGATAAAGAGAGAGATAAAGAGAGAGAGAGAGAGAGAGAGAGAGAGAGAGAACTGTGCAACGTGTGGGCGAGATTCGAACTGCGTAACGCGGCCGCCATTAAAATTCTAGTTCGAGAAAAGCACACGGAAGAAGGGCCAGTGTCGTGATGTTTAGAGAAACCGTTTTTCCGTTGCTGTAACGTTTAATAAAACAAAAAAGTCTTTCTCCAATGGAAGAAGATTGGTATGTGATTTTCACCTGGTTTTTATCATTGCAATTCAAGTTTCAGTCGAAAATTGCGCTCCTATAAAATTCACAAAACCCGAGACAGGCCCTCTTTCCAGACACCCGTTCGTTTCTGTCGCATTACTGTTGTAAATTTGTAGAAATATCGGTGTTGCAGAAAGAAGCAGCGGAGGTAAATCCATACCGCCGATCTGCCTCGTAATTTCAATCAATTGCGCAGCGCGGAGAGTAATGCGTGTCCAGGTTTTCTAATTAATTATTACGACGACACGTCCAATGAACTCCGCTACGATCGTAACACATTTTCTGCTGGTGAAACGAGTCCGTTCGATTTGTCTGAACGCGAGACGATCAACGATGCAACATCGACGACCCGGAGGCTCGTATTAAACAAACACGGAACGTGTATAGAGCGTTCTGCAAATAGCGCAGCTTCTTCGGGGAAGATCGATAGTGTATCGCGCATCGGCGAGGCAAAAACTCCGGGGGTCCCATGGAGATTACGAAAGCTGGGGTCTAACAGTATGCAAAAATTGTTTGCGCGCGTGGTATGTTGATTGGTTATTTCTCCGAAGGCGCGGTACAATGGCCGGCGAGAGGCACAAAGGAACGAAGCCGAGAGGAAGAACGCGCGAGAGCGTAACCGCTCGGTGTCAGTCGTATCACGCGGCTGATTTTTACACGTTTTCGCAGGTATACGCCGCTGTCACGTACCGTGCACGACAGATAATTGCCCGGAGCGCTCGTGTCATTAGTTCGCGGGAAGAAGCGTGAGAAATCGCCGGTATTTTCTGCGAGACCCGGGCCCGGGTCCGAGCTGTTCGCGCGCCCGCGCGCGCCTGCGCCACTCGTAAAACCGATGCAACACCAATACAGATGTAGAACTTTTAGACGAACAGTCCCTATAAAATTCACCGGGGGGAAATTCGTCTCTCGGACGAATCGAATCGGTTTACTACCTTTATATTGCCGTGTATAAATAAAAAATCGCCGGCCCTTATTTCGCCCTACGATCCAGCATGGCCCTTGCTGTGACATTGTCTTCGATAGGATTGTATTTTTCGGGTATCTTCTGAATGAAATTGTGGTAAAACTGGTTGTTTGATCTATCCGCAAAATTGTCTGTAATTTTTTTATATAAGCATTTGAAATCTCTGCTGAGATCTGTTTCAGCTGCGCCAAGTAAGATAAAGTAAAGTATTAAGTCAAATCAAATTCGTAGCTTACAGTACCTTAAGAAGTTGTCTGCAATTTAATCGTAACATTTGGAAATTGGCAATACTGATTTCAACCCTTTGTACCCAGAACTATTTTAACTCGAAAGTTAAACATTTCGTCCGACCTAGAATATCCATTCTCATACGATACTTGCATGTTCAGCAATTGATTAGATACCAACATATTTAATAATGTAAACAATATTTTGAATAATGGTAGAGGTATTTTTAGTGGCGCCTTAAAGTCACCACTCGAGTGCTAAAGGTTAATGTTTATGTAAGGAGAGTTATATTTCTGATGCGCACTTTAACAAACTGAACTCTAGTCCGCATTTTAAAAATACAGTTTCCTCGGAGCGTTTCGCAAATAGCAATCGCGTCAGAGCGAAATCGTTTCGCAGGGGGTTCGCCCGATCGGTACCTGGAAAAAGTTAAACAACAGGTTGATATTTGGCATTAACATGCGCAAAGCGATCACCGGCGCGGCGTGGCTCGCCTGTAGACTTCGAATCCGGGACGTCGAGGAAAGTGCTAGAAAACGTGACCGGTGTGCGATGTTTAACATCAATTTTGCAGAGGTTGTTCCAGGAACCGGTGGATAAAGCGCCGTCCGGTCCCCGCGGCTCCGTCCGTGGAAAATCAAATATTGGCCGTCGATAATCGCGTTTCCATTGCATCGGGGCTTCGCGGAAGGCAATTCCGCAGTTGGCTAGCGCGATGCCACGATGGTTACTCATCGGTGTTGCCGGAAACACGGCCAGGCGCCGACGATTTCGGACTTTCGACCGGCCACGAGCGCGAGCACGAGCCGCACGGCGTGTGCTCCCGTTGTTGTTATTGTCATGCGGATTCCAGCCCGCTACGAGTCCGATAACGTGCACGCCGCGTGATCGTGACTTCTTCTGCGTGTCGCGAGCGCTCTTTCTGCGCGTCGCGCAAAAGATGAGTCGCGGATTTCGAGCGGAACGCATTAAACGACCACCGGTTCACTCGCAATCGCGAACGCTGTGCTCGATTCTACGGAAAAAAATTTCACAAAAATCATTGCCCATCGCTGCCATCGTTGGCACAATAACCAGCTTTGTAAATGGAATAACATTATTATCGAACTTATGAAATCCCTTCATCGAACAAATCTGTCGACTCGCTCAACGCCTGAATATAAATATGCAAGCCTGTTATTTTTATATCGCGACACGTGTCAGTCATTTTTACTGGCCAAGCTTTTCCTCGAGTACTGTTGTTTCAATTGCTGATGAGCATTGTGTAATTATTAGACAACGGATTTTATGCATTCACGACAAGAATGAACAAGTGGCGTTTAAAACAGCGGAGCGATTATAAGATTTCAAGAGTATCGATGCTCGACTCCCGAGTTAACAATTTCACTTAAACTTAAGTGAGGAAGGAAGAAAGAAAGAAATTATTTAATGATTTTAATGAGTTGAAAATAGTACAATGGTATCTTCCAATTCTTTAAATGTCCACCAGTAACATTGAATTGAATGGCACATTTCTTATGACTTTCCTCAAGCTGTAATAACTTAAAAAAAAATCACCATTTAACCGAAAAGTACAGTGAAATTTTTTAAATAAAATCCAGATTGTGTATTCTTTATGTCTCCGTCACCACGTTGCTTCTTTTTTCACATAATTTACAGCAGGCCGAGCGATGGTCGCGTTGAGGACGAAACAGCCACTTCGCATGACTCGCTTATTTATTAATAACTCCCACGATTTTCGATATAACATCGTAGAAAAATTCGTGCTGCTACCTCAAACATATACGAGCATACCTGCGAGACGTCGGCTTGCCGGGTTCGATCGTTTCTGTTGAATTAATTCGCCGCGTCATGTGATCGAGGAATCGGCGCGCGGGATCGATAAAGTTTACGACGTTGCAGATAGTATCGGATTATTAATTTCTGGCGAACGATAACAGCGTTTTTTATTGTACGCAGACGGCGGCCGCGTTTTCCTCGTGCATTATATCATCTTTTTTATCGGTGCTCTTTTTCCAGGTCGTCCCATATTACGGACTTATATCATATCGTGTCACGAGCCGCGCTCGCGCCGAGAGCGCTACATTCTTGCAACCCGCTCGCAGATTAGGCGGTTTTCTTTTCTCTTTTTCTCTCCTACCTCCCTCTCTTTCTCTCTCCCTCACTCGTTCTCCTAGCGTTTCCAATGTATCGGGACAAGAGCGGCGTGCGCGGACATCGCCGGCGATTCACTATCGAAGCGACGGGTATCATGTGCTAACAATGACGTGCATTTCTATTCGCGCAATTACGGTTTTATCTAGCAACGACGCGCGTGCACGGTCCTCTCCCGCTTATTGCGCGACTACGCATCGCGAGCCCGCGAGCGATAATAAACGCGTCAAGTGTCGCCATCCCCTTTGGCAATGGGTCACGCGACGCCCCGATATTGCGAACCGCGACTTTGCGTAACGCTACCAACCCCTTTGTCAGCTTGGAACAGTTTCCGCTAGCTAACGTTAAATATTTAGCAGAATTGATTTTAGCTAAAACTTGGTTCAATTGTCACGGGTCAAATGAATCACAATCACTGAAATTATAAAAATGCTTTCGTGGGAAATGAATAAATATATTTAGTAGAGCAGATATTGTAATACGAACCGCGAAATATTCAAATAAATTTAATCTTATTATTTTTATAAGGTATGAATCGGCTATTTGTAAAGCTTGGTAGGTTTAATGTCAATCCTCAAACTAACAATTATGGTTGTAGACTTTAATGACCAATTGTAACCGTATTTAATTTATTAGCTCTGGAATCGATAACCGGCTCCAATATGTGTACGCACATATCCGTTTCCAAGTAAGCGCGCACCCCCTTAAAAATGTCCGTCCACGAAGAAAATCGTTTGTAAAATGTCCTGAAGCTGCGCAGGCGGTGAATATTTTCGGAACGGCGACTGTGGGACAAACAACGGACGGAACGCGCCCACGTACGACTTAAAATATTTCCGTGGACATTGGGACAAATCGTTTTCCTTGTGGCCCATTCGACCAGTCCTCCGCTTTGTAAGTACGATCGTGTGTTTGCTTGTTGAGTCAGCTGTTCTCTATAACGCAGAATACACGTTTGGAAATCGCGATGTAAGTGGAAGGACGCTTCGGAGGCGACAGTCATTACGTGTGTTGAACACTGATCCATGATTTTCTTTCTAATATATGTAGAAGGTACACATGTAGCAGAACGTATATGCTGAAATAAGTGTATGATTTGCTCTAATAGAAATTTCAAAGATGTGTAAATAATTCTCGATCAGACAAATAATCAATTTTTACCGTAACCAATGCTCTCTTCGAGTCTACGTAGAATGAAAATTAGTCGACTCTCCTGGAGAATTGAGGTAGCATGTTGTTGTGTTAAATTCTATGGAGGTTTTCACATTTCATAATTATTTCAAGGTTTCTCTGTAAAATTGTAGAAAATTAGTGGAGTCTCCCTGGAGAATGGAAGTAGCATGTCATTGTGTTAAATTCTATGGGGGTTTTATCGTTTAATAATTTTTTCAAGATTTCCGTGTAAATGCATAATGGTTTGCAGTCTAGCGGCAGGAATTGATAAAAATGATGCAGGGGTACGTTGAATAGGGATGAAGATTGTTAAGGCAGTTCAACGATACAATTGAACGTTCCACAATGGAATAACAGACAAACGACAATCATTTCCTGGAACACCTATCAGCCCCAACATTTGTTGCGATAAGATGTCCCTTCTATGACAACTAGAAAGGCACCGGTGTATTCAACAGTTGCAACGACACGTATCGCGCTAGCTAGCGTTTTCAACAATGCAGTCCATTTACGAAACGTTAGAAAAATGTAACAATGAAATACGACATTGTCGATTATTGCTCGCGACAATGGATATCTATAAACATCGTTTCGCAATACACATAAAACACAGATGTTCATAAAAATCATAGAAAATTAAGATTTCGATGTGGTTCTACTACTTGATTCGGCCCAGTATTCTTCGGCGGCATTTTGCATAATTCTCTTCGAACATTAAATTAGCATAAAGATCCGCGGTTTGATTGCAGTTCGAGCATCCGCGGGCATGAAATTAGCTTCGATGGCCGACAAATCAGCCGGGGGACAAGTTAACGAGAAACCAGATCGAGATATCCAGTCTGTTCTGCTCGTTTTTCCGAAGATAATCAACATCGATGATCATTACTACGCTGGCAATCGTTTATGGAAGCGCCGCGAAACTTCAAGCTTTTAGATAAACAGAGAGCAATCCAATATTTTACCAATTTAGTGGAAGGAGATGGAAGCATCGCTATAAATTCAATTTACCAATGTCGAACACGAAGAAATGAATTTTTTTAGGAACCGGTCAGGTTCCAGAGGAATGTGCCATGTCGCGGCGGGGACCTTATGCTTTCCGCGGTGAGCAGAAGGCCGCCGATCGGTCCGTGCTCGCGCGATGAAGAAACGTTGCTCCTGAGACCTGTCCTTCCGGCCGCGTCGCTCGTAATAAACGCAGACGGTGCCGCGAGAGGAATGCGAATAAGTGGCGCGCGGAGCGTTGCGGAGCGAAGCGGAGTTCCCATCCCGCGTTGTTTACGACCTCGAGAGCCTCGTGCGTTCAGCGACGGACAGGTGCGAGTGCACGAGAGCGACAAGACTTTCGCGGTGAACCGTATTTGTTTATCTGCGAGCCCGAGGAAAGCGTCTACGCTCCTAATTAGAGATTTATCACCTGCGTCGCGTGTCTCGACTGACAATTTCGCTCCGGAAAGAGCGTAGCATGCGCGAGCAATAGAGTGGACCTTATTTTTCGAGCGAAACATTTTTTTCAGTCTCACCCCCTAGAATTGCGACAACTGTTGAGAAAATGATGTGGAAAATTTTTTAGGCCATTTCAATCGTGGGAACGGGCATCAAATTTGAAATTTGAAAATTTAAAAATTTAAAAATTTGAAAATTTGAAAATTTGAAAATTTGAAAATTTGAAAATTTGGTATTTGAAAATTTGAAATTTGATGCGCGTCGGGTTCCCATGATTCAATGGGTCCCAAATTTTTTTCAGACTGTTTTCTCAACATTTGTAATTCTGGGGGTGAGACTATAAAAAGAGCCTTGCAAAATAATTTTCAAGTACAGCTAAGCTTCACCCTAGAGAGCAACAAAAATATAACCTTGTTGTTCAACGGTGCTCCGGGTGGTCCTCTGGGGCCACGCTTTCGGACAGACGACGTCTAAGACTTTAATTAAATCGGAAGAACTCGCGCGTCCTTCTGCTGGAGGATTCTACGGAAATTCTCCACACAGATTTGCAAAACAAACTTTGCTTGAATTATTCTACACGCACACACGGATTCTACTTATGCCCTGTCCACATCCTTGAACCGATGACTTCAGAATTTAGTGGAATATCGTAGGTGCTAATTGTTATTGGTTCATCGCGTGTACCAATATTGACCTTCATTTGCAAGTTCATCGGTGTTTGCGCATTAATATATACATGCGAGTATATTGAAAAACTTTATCTAGAGGAAATAAAAAGCTTTGGCAAACAGCGAGCCGCCGATTAGGCTCTTGAATGAGAGTTTCGTCATGGAGTGTTGCGCGAAGGAGGCGACCAGACTTTCCTTCGTCCTTGAGCCGACACTGTTTAATAGCAAACAGCGTTCCCGCGAACGAGCAGACGCCGCGCCGTGCGCTAAAAATCATCGGCACGGAATAATAAACAATAATCACGGTGAATCTGACTCGAGGTAAGTGGGCAAGACGGCGCGGGATAATGATAGGCGAATCATCAGCTTTCGCAAATGATTGAATTCGCGACGAGAAAGACAGAAGGAAATCCGATAAGGGAAACGGGGAAAGAGGACAACGTAATGACAGAGATTCAGAGAGCCGCGAGACCGATTCCTGCAGAGGATTCTCAAGTGTTCGTTCGTAGAGCCGCGAGAGCTCTGTTTCGAATTTCAGTGCGTTAGGAACGATTGCAGGAATTTCTCAGATTTTATCCAACGTGGCCATTTTTGTAATTGCTTTTGTAATTGCTGAAGGAATGATGAAATGTGTGTGTGGACAAGGGGACAAATTCTACATTGAAGTCGTCGCGCGTAACTAGGTTCCAATGGTTTCTTCCATCGTTATCACGTCCGGCGCTTCGTCATCGCGAATGGAGATCATTCTTTCCTGGCCTGGCGATGACTTCATCGCAGTGATTCCGTAAATCTATGGCTGGTTAGTCGATGACCCAGAGGCTGTAGTCGCACGCGGAATGCGAATCAGCTGTGCCCGTTGTTTACGCCGCCGATGCTACGAGGTACGGGCTCGCGACGATCAAAACTTTACTCGTCCAATTCCAAAAATATTCCAAAAAATTCATCGTTCTCTTTAATGTTTGTTTCTCGCGGTTGATTTTAAAAAATTTTTTTTATTTTTAATCACAGATTGGCTTATCGGATCGCAGCATTAGCACGCGTGTGTACGCACCTTTAGGCCGTCCGGCAGGTACGAGGTGTACACCTGTGCGCCGGGACCCACTGTCGCGCGGTAAATATAGAAACGATGTTTACGACCGCTGGCATTCACAATGGCCAGTGATAAAAACGCCTATTAATAGAAGGCACACACAATAACCCGCACTCACGGCACGATTGAAGAGGACCGTATATGACCCAGTAATTAATGGCGGCTAGTTAGCATCGATTATCGCGTAACACCTAAACGCTCGACGCTTTCGCGTTGCCGTTTTGCGTTCGAGCAACGTGGCCTGGGCACTGGACATCGACACGAAACAACATATTCATGGCTTCTACATAGTTATTGGCGTTGTAAAAATCTTTTTCGCCATGTTTAAGCGAATGCCTGCATTTAAATACAGTTAAATACAGTATGGATACATTACGTGCGGAGCTTTTAAATGCAGCGCGGTTTTTATTGCGATTCTTTTCACCTGTTGCAGAGTTACTACAATGGAAGCGCGGACGGCGTACGTGATTACTCAGTGATAAGTTTGATAAAGATGATTGTTACGTCCAGCTAGGGAATCGTTTCGTATCGATTATTGCGAGGTCTCCGGCCTGTACTTGTGCATATGGTAGTTCTTTTCACTAGAACTGTAACGAATATCATCAAATAAGAAACTGACACCTCGCAATCGCTCGGGTTAATTGATGAATAATGAAATATTGAATAAAAAATAATTGCACGGATAGGAGCAAGATTAGTCCGAGAACTGGTTTATAATCTCTGGACTATGGATGGTTATGCAATTTTCAATTTTTGTAGGAATCGTGAAATTAAATAAAGTCTTTTAAAGTTCTATGGAATTTCATGTTGCAGCATTTTTTTGCAAATTTTCAGGTGCCGCAAACTCATAGAGATTCGCAGTCTAATAATCAACATCGGCAGACTTCGATCGGTTCGAAGGGCTCCGGAATATCGACACATCAAGGACAAAATTCTTAGCTAGAGTCCTACGGATATATCGCGATGTTGTAATCAATCGCCGTAATCCAATCTGTGCCCAATCAGCTTTACATGCCACAGTTCTAGGAGAACTTAATTTCAGAACTGGTTTCGAAGCCGTATAAACAACATCGGCAGATTCCGATTACTCTGAAACGGCTCCAGAACGTTGATACATTAAGTGTACAACTGTTTACAGTCTAGTAGGATCCTGATGCATCATCGATTCAATCTCTATACAGTACGCGGCCCTAAGAGGCAAAGATTAATTCCAGCAATGATTCAGAAGCGACGCAAAAACAGCATCCTAAAGGGACGTTCACAGTGTACCAACTCGCCAGTTGTTGCCTTCTTCTTCTTCTTCTTCTACCATTCGGTAAAAAAAGGAAAAACAAGAATTGCTCGACGCGAACGATAAACAAAAATCCCAATGAATCATCGAGCAATGATTCCACGCACAGTAATCCACCTTGCCGGCGGGCTCCTCTATTAATAGAGCCGCGAGGTAATTACCGTCCGTCCGATGACGATTAGCCGGCCGCTTTTAAATCGGCCATTTATTCCCGCGCATGTGTCATCGGCTGTGAAACTGAACTTCTTCTTCTCCAGCGGAATCCGCGACATTGACGGGGTCCGGCTATTCCACGCGTTTGCTATTCACGGCGCGGTGCACGAGGAAATAGGCGCATACCGGGCCTCCTACGCGCGGGCACGTTAAGGCTTTATAAATAAGTCTGTACGGTAAATAGCGACGCGGCGGTGGGCGCACTCGCTCGCGAATGCTAGGCTAGCAAGGCGAGAACGAATGCTATACTGTACGAACCGACAGGCGCGGCCTCTCTCTCTCTCTCTCTCTCTCTGTCTCTCTATCGCGCGCGCGCTTTTGCTTCCAAGAGATTCTCTCCAGCGCGTTTCCCCCGTTTCCTCGAACGGGCGTGAATGAAGCCACGCTCTGGGACGCCTTTGTCGCGATTCACACGCACGCGAGTACGTACCTACAAGCGCGTGTAGAAACGCGCGGCCGCCGCGAGCTGCGTGCGAATAGCGGCACGTTCGCGATACGAGGCACCGTTTCCCCACGTGTAAACAGGAAATTCCCTGTCGCCGGATTTCATTGCACCCGGACCGAGTTATTCCGAGACTCGCCGAGTCCAGGATCGCCTCGGTAATAGTAGCGCCGAGTATACCGAAATCGCGCGCGCCGCAACAAAATTATCATTGGATGAAACTGAACGGCACGCGGTTAAGAGCGTTAATTCCCTCGTGGCAATAGGTTGTTCGAGGAACTCGATTAGCTTGAAAAATTACTTCTGTCCAATTTTTCCACGGATGTGATATCCGAACGGATAATCCGTAGCCGGCGTGTACGCGTCGGAGTGAATAAAAAAGTGGTCTCCGAGTCACGGGACACCGACAGAGACTTCCGAAATAATCCACACGGTCTCTGGTGAGAACGGACCGAAAGTCGCCGCGACGAAGACACGCGTCAACCCGCGGATATAATACATCAGCGTTGTAATCCGCGAGACGCCGTTTCCCTTTTGCGCCTGGAAAATCGTCCGTGAGAGTAGAAATCCAACTTACAGTCGCGGGAACACCGTCCGACGCTCGGTTAGCCTAATCCCTGTGTCGGAAATCTGGAAACTGGGACTCGCGGAGCTGTGTGAGCAAGCAATTAACGTTTCTTCGACGTTTCGAGATTGTACTTCGATTTTTGACGATTTCGTATGTGCCACTGGAGGGTTCACGAAGCATGTGCTGCTTTGCACGTCGAGTCGGGTGAAACTGGGAGCCCCACTCGGCCACGCCCACTTTTATTATTCCCTTTTTCGAAAGACTTCAGATTCTGGTATACAACTTCTTTACTCCGGCTACCTCTCTTTTTCACACTTCTCGACGGTCTGATTACTCTCGACATCTTTTTCGCGGCACTCGAGTGCTCTTCCGAAAAAAATAAAAGCTTTCTCCCCCTCGCGACAGTGTTCCTTTGAGAAAAGCCGGAAGTCCTCGTGAAGTTCGAGGCTCGTATTTTTAGGCAAACGTCGAGGCCGAAGCGTCGTCGTCGGCGAGACCGAAGTAGATCGTCGCAGCAACCGGTGATGGTTAAATAAAGTAAGGAAGGCAATTATGTTCTCGCCTGCTGTATCGGGCGGGGGCCGTTCTTTCAAGGATTTCGGAGTACCCGTCGGACCTTGGACTCCTGTCCGCAAAAACATCGCGGCGTTATTGCGCGTCGAGTCGTTGTTGACCAGGAGAAGCCAAATTCTGTTATTGAGCGTAGAAGAACCTGACTAAAGTTCAGCCCCGAGGGCCGCGCGCGTCATAAACCAATAAATTCCATTCGCGCGTACAAAGCATGCTCTCCGCGACCAAAATAACGAAGCGGCCGCGATAAAGCGTTCCTCGGCACTCGGCCGTCGAAAAACAACGACGCCACATTCCGTGAGATCATAAATGAAACGCGTGGATCGCGTCAGCGAACGTGTGAATGCGCTGGGTCGCGCAATCGCACGCAACCTCGCTTCTACAGGACGATCTAAAAACCAGGATCCGAATACGCAAACCCAAAGATCAAATAAATATTCTATCTTGCTGGATCGGATGGTTAACCTTCGCTCTGCGTATATGCATGTAACCACAGACTAATAAAAACATACATGAAAAAAATTTCCAAAATAAATTTTTTTTTATTTCAGCATCTCAAATCTCACCTGAGATTTGTTTTTGATCCACTAAATAAGATGAAATACAGTATAGACATGTTCATACATATGTAGAACCTACATTGAACGAAATTAAATTTGTAGCTTACAGTTTTTTAAGAAATATTCCAAAATAGATTATTAAATTTATTATTTTATTTTCTTTATAATTTTATTCATAGAGAATTTTATATATTCAAATAGATTTTTTAATCTTTTCATACCTAACGTTATGGAAGTCGACAAAAATTTCAGAGATTGTTCTTTCTTTAAGTTTTCTATTGAGAATATGTAGTGATTGCACCCCAGTACAGGGTTAGAATATATGTATGCAGAGTGAAGATTAAGAACCAAACAGATCAAATAAATAAATCAGCGAGCACGTTTGCGTTGATCATCCGAAAGGCGACGGAACGAAGACCGTGTCAGAAGACTGTGTCAAGAGGCGGTTCGATAAGTCTCGACTGACCTGGGTCAAGGTGAGCCGACGTATATTATATGTACGGTCTCAGAGTTTTCCAAGAGAAAGAGCGCAGGCTCTCGGGACAGACCGGGACAACGATAGAACGAAGCGTAGACAGTTCCGTAAGTGCGCGTTGAAAGGACTTCCGTAGGATCGTGAGAAGTATCGGAGCGAGGTCGTAGGACTAGCGGAGCACGTGACTTCCCAGGAACGTGGCTTCCGTTCCCCGTACCCCGTGCCCCGTTCCCCGCTGATTATGTTGTATAACATTCTGCGACGGTGTTACCGAGAGAAAGAGACACACAGAAAGAGAGAGAGAGAGAGAGAGACAGACACACACACACACAGAGAGAGAGGGAGAGAGAGAGAGAGAGAGAGAGAGAGAGAGAGACAGAGAAAGAGAGACAGAGAGAAAGAGAGACGGATTACGACGGCGAAGCCGGGAAATTATCCTCATCCTCTATGATCGCGTTTGTTTTCATCGTAATCAACTCGCTTTTGCGGACCGGACCGCATTCTTTCTTTGATCAGCGAACCAAAGAACAGAACAAACGGTGAAACACGGGAAAACCCGGGAACGAGAACCGCATTCCAGGTAAAAAGAATAATCGTTGTTCGAGTTAATTCGCGCTTTTCTGTTTGCAGATTAGGATCGTTATCGGGCAAAATTTTCCCCGAGAGACCGACCTGCCTGACGTCCGTGATCCTCGAGTTGCTCAAGTTTTTCCCGGTGTCTACTTAAGTAATCTTAAATTAAACTTAAGTAAACTGAACGTAAACTTAAAGTAAACTTAAATAAGCTTAAAGTACATTTAAATAAGCTTAAAGTACACTTAAGTAAACTTTGCTCCGATGTGAATATTTTAAATTTAGTCTCCGATCTTATGCTTTTCTGATCGGGTGCAGTTTCAACGAGGCGAATTTTGCATTATTTTTATTCTTATTCGAATACTCAGTTTCACCAATTTAAAAATTCGTTACGGTAGAATTAAACTGGAACTACCGATAAAATATCGCGTCATCAAACAATATGAGAGTGAATAAGAGTATAGTCATAGTGAATAACAATTCTATGCGTGAAGAAAGTCTGGTTCCGTTTAGGCAAATGGGCTTCGAATCATCCTAACGATACCTCGTTCTAACACGATCGTACACGTACATAGAAAAATCTCTCGATTTCGAGAAACAACTTCGAAATCAGTGTCGTTCGGATGATTTTCCTCTTATTCATGCTGCGGAGAGGAAACGAGCTCGTTGAGAGAATGCAAAAGATGACGAATAGCTGGGTGCATCCTCGGAGCATGAATCACAAAATGATCGGGATCCGGCTGCGTGACGGTATCAATAATATCGGAGAAGAAGATTGTCTATTTCGATCTGAATCGGACAGTAGATGTTATCCTCGAGAGAGGGAGAGAGAGAGAGAGAGAGAGAGAGAGAGAGAGAGAGAGAAACTTCGTTGTACCAGATTTAGCTTGCTACTAGCGCGACAAAATTTCGAATTCATACGAGCACGCTCACGCAGCGCACAACTATTCCGAAGCATACGTGACAAAAGTCACGCCCGGTGGGCTTCCCACGCCTCGTCGCGAAAGTTTTCTAAACACCTCGTTCATTTCGAATCACCAGGAATAGCCGGAGGAACCGGGTTTGTCCCGAGACCGACTATAAATCGGCCAATTAATCGTGCGGATAATCGAACGCGAGGCCGAATTCTTGCTTTCCGCCATCGTCGACGCGGTAATCCGCTCGAAAGGTTCCTGTTTCGCGGAATTCCGTTCGTGGCGGGATCATTGAACCCTTCGGGTATCGCGCGTGAACCTGATCGTGTTACTATGTATATGTATAATACGGGATATTCGTGTAATCCGAGAGGAATTTTTGTAGCTGTAACGTGCATCGAGTACAGTAGTACTCAGTGTTCTTAACTACCGTTAATGTTCGTTAGGCCGAATATGACATTTCGCAGGTCTACTTTCATTCCTGACGCAACACGCGCGAAGTTTCACGTCAGGTTTCGCCGGTCAGACATTGTGCCGCGACATTATTATATAAATACGATTGCCCGTTTCCCATTTTTTTCAACTCCAGCTATTTTATTGTTGACGCGGGCTAGCCTACCGCTGTGTCCGCTTCATCAACTTCTGACAAATATTTATCGAACCTTGGCCGGTGTCTCAGAGTCGCAAAAATATATGAGACGTCATCTGTATAGTAAAATTGATGATCCACAATTGCAATCAAGATTTACAGCACTATTATTTCGATTGTTACTTCTAAATTATAAATTCTTAGTTTTTCGTCTCTCTTACTCATCATGAATATTTAAAGAATATTCAAAGAAATTTTTGTGTAAGTACTATAAAAGCATAAAACTTTAGCGACAAAAAATCATCAAACATTATCCCGATGGATAGCGTTTGAACGGCAGGGGAACGGAATGAACTTGCAGGCTCGGGTTTATTTATTTCGAATCGGCCCGAGCGACTGGCCAGCTTAAGGGCAGTAGGTCAGTCCCGAAATGATCAGACCGAGGCGGTCTGCGTCTGCCGGACGCGACTACTATTCCTGGCAAATTATTCCGTCCGCTGGCGAATAAATTTGCTCGGCAGGCGCGGCGCCGCCGCAGCCGCGCGCGCCCGCACCACGCCACGCCGCGAACCGCCACCGGTAATTATCGCTCGCTTGTAAAACGAGTTATTAATTTAATGAACTCGGCCGATCGCCGGCTATTGTAATCGTTCCCGTCGGCCACGGCCCGGAAAAATAATATATGCGTCGCCACATTATCGAGCGCTTTTGTTCAGACTGTTTACTTCGCGGCGGGACACGTTGCAGAGGCTCGGCCAACCGAGGGTGGAATTATTGCCGAAGAGAAATTGATTTCGAGTTGTAACCAGCCGATAAAACCACCAGGCTTTTATTCGCTACGATCAAGCCGGCCATCTTCCTTCGGAAATTATCATTTTTACATGATTCGTCTGGCTTCACGCTCTTTTATTTGTGCGTACACTTGATTTGAAATTTTTTTAATCAATTTAACACTAAACCTACCACGACCGGTCAAATGACCGGGTTCTAGATATTTTATTTTACAATTGTTAAAATAAATAAGATGCTTTCATAAGAAACGATTTAATAAATATCTTAATTAGAGCACATGTTACAGTAACAACCGCGCAAAGTCTAAATAAATTAAATGCAACATGTGTCGGTTACTTTTATAGCTCGATACGTTTACTGTTGAAACAAAAATAATTACGTTGTCGCATTTGAAATGTCCACTCCTCCACGTCGAAACGAACTGTATGTAAAACTCGCACGTTCCTTGGAATTTTATTTTAGTTTTATTCCGAAGCGTTCCGTAGGGGAAATCGCGGATGCAGACGCGAACGACCGGTTCGATCTTCGGTAGCGTGAATTTTCGGGGGCGGTGTGTTTTGCAACGGTTCAGTAAATAAAGGACCGACGACGTCGGTCGCTTGATTACGCCGCTCGTAAACAATGGTGTCCGTAACGCGTTTGTTGGGGGTAAATCCCGCGGGCAAGAGTTACGACGTTATTTGGACGTCGTTTCGCGAGTTGTGGAAGACGATTTCCGAAGCGAATCATCCACGGGAACTTTGGTGGCCGCGGTACATCCCCACCGGGAGAGTAGAGGGAGAGAGAGAGAGAGAGAGAGAGAGAGAGAGAGAGAGAGAGAGAGAGAGAAGGAGTTTGGCAATGCACCGCGTCTATTTTTGCGGATTTACTGTCTGAAATGGGTCGGTCCGTGACTGGGTTCGGTGGAGAAGCAAATACATTCTGCTTCTGTTGCCTCTTATTTGACCAGAGGGGCAGCCAAGAAATCCTCATCGAGATTCATTCCGGGCGCACTTTTCTCAACAAATTAAACAGCCATTCCGTTTCCTTCTCTCAAAACAGGAGACGGACGCCCGGGAACCGTTGCGGGGAACCGTTGCAGCAATACGGACCGGAAAAAGGGAAACAAAGTATCGTAGTTACACACTTTGACGGGGCGAACTCTCCGTCCCATTCTATCGTCGTTAACCTTTTCATTTCGTGTCGTTTACGTCCCGCCGCTGACATACGGAGTTGCTCGCGCCGGTTACAACGCGAGTTCGCGTGTCGCCGTTCGCAAAATAAAATTTCACATCGCCGGGAATCAATCTTACCGTTGTCGAACGTCCGGGACCATTTTCCAGCTCGGCTCGCGGCGCGACGTAAAAATGGTACTTCCTTAAAACTTCCCGTTGCGGTCGCCTGATTTTTACGCTCGCGCCGTTTCTCGCGAAGTTATTGCAACGGGGCTGACAGATCGCAGATGAATATTCGATTTTGATGAATTTTTCTTATGAATATTCGTACCTCGGCTCCTCGTGTTGAAAACAAGAATAAATAATAAAGTTTCATGCGATACTTATTTCGCATGTATATCCAATTTCCTCCGGAGATCATTTTTATTTCGTGCAAAGGTCCAGCGATTAGCCACGTTTGCAACGATTCGGATTTTATCGTCGCGTCGGTTTACACACCGGTGTGTGGGAACAGCTCGTGGTTCAGGTAGGCGTCGCGTCGCGTCGTCGATATAAAAGAACGGGGGCTTTATTCACAGGGGTAATAATTACTATTCGACTATTTTCGTTCCGTGTTACCGTCCGTTATAGGATCCGTCTATAATCTACTACCGCCGGTTTGGCAACGACCTCCGTCTATTTACGGATTACTAACATCGAGACCGGACACGACACGTTCCGGTCTCTCTCGAGTGGGTCGAGTGCAGTAGTTGCTCGTGGCGACCCGCTTCCAACGCGGCCTCTCGCTCGCTGATGGATGAAATGAGTCACTTCGAAATTTCCGAATGTTCCGGCTGCTCCTCCACCGAGGGACCCAGGCACAGGAATCCAGGTGCTCCAATTGAGTGGGAACACTGTCCGGACTGTCTACATCGCGAAATTAGCGAATGGGAATTGATTGTTTGGCTAGAACGCCGCCGCGCCAATCCCGCCGGTTCACTTTGCTGATTATTATTTCGGCCCAACCTCCGCTCGAACTGCCCCTTGCCGCCTGCCATGCCCTTTTCACCATTTTTGCGAAGCGTGGGAAATTTTGACAGTACGCTGCGACAGTGGCGGGACTAAAAATAAATATGATCATTTTTTATTATTTTGTCTTTTTTGTCTATGAGTTCATTTGAAAAGTTCTTACCACTATTCACAGTATCTCCATGTAGCAGCCTCTGCAACGCCGCCATTTTGGGGGCCCAAAATAACGGCGTTGCACAGGTTACCACATGGAGGTACTGTAAATATCGGGAAAAACTTTTCAAATAAACTTGGAGAAAAAGACAAAAATAATTTTAAAAATGATAATTTTTATTTTCCATAATAAGGATATAATTGTCAACAATTTTTAACTTTCTTTCTTTTGATCTTTTGATGGGATTGCAATTTTTTAATGCTTTTTAGGAAGGAGAATCGGGAAAATTCAATCAACTCAAAAAATATGTTTTTTTGTCAGTGTACTTTTAATTTTACTTAGTCATAATTTTAGTAAAATTACAAGGTAATAAGTGCAAAAATTTTGGGTCCTCCACGTTGCAGGCTCTAGCGGTATCGTAGTTCCGCCAGTGCCCTCAAGTTCCTATCGTTGCTAAAATTTTTACGAATTACAGTAGAAAGTCCAAGAAAACTGGAACTTTGTGCACGATCTAAGAAAAACGAATATCCCCTTCACAGCGAAAAACACAGAATTCTTTCAGTAGACTTCTCGGACCTTTCTTTGACAATGAAAAACGGTGGGCTATGGATCTTTATGAAAAATAAAAATTAATTCCCTCATTTAATCAGCACAGCGTCCAACACATGTTCGACGCGAACAATGAAAAATCGGCGTTTCGAAGCAGCTTAGGCGCGAGTGGCGGTTTCATGGTACAAAATCATGGTGTAACCGGACGAAGCGGGCCCCGTTACGGGTTCCCGGCATGGCGGTTTTGCGTCAGTTTCCAAAACGAAGCGCGTACCAATTACTAAACGCCTTTCGGAACAGATGGAGAGCTACGTGAGCCGGCTACGAAAAGAGAAACCGGGCATGAGCGCGTTACAAGCATCGTCCACTTTCCTCCTCTCTAGCGCGGCGCGTCGTGTGCTCGCCGTATCAAAATCCGGAACGGGAGTTAAAACATTCACGAAGCCTTCTAAAGCGAACCACCACCACACAATACAGAGAAGCGCAAGGCAAGGTAGCCGGTAAACAATGACACGGTTAACTTTACGTAATCCCGGTCTGTCTGACGCGCAATTCTTGCGGCCGCCGACGGATGCAGGTCGACGGCAATCGCGCGCGCGCATACTCGCGACCCACCAGAAATTAAAGGAGAACAAGCTCGAGCGTGACCTATTTGGGGCCATTTGATCGTGTATACCCGTCCCACTGTGCCGCCGTTCGGGTCGCCCGCACTCCGGACCCGACACCGGCCGCAGAAACTTCCGAAAGTAACTCAGGATGTCCGGCGATACATGCCAATTTATTGCCGGTCCGCCGAACTTCATTTCGCCGGAATGCAAATTGAAAAATTTCCTCAAGAGGGTCCCGCGGAACGCCCAAAAATCCGACGTCTTTGCGGATTTTTGTTCCGGAGCTGTTAATCTTTTTGCAGTTTAACACTAGGTTCTCGGAGCACTACAAGTGAATATTTTATATTATTTTGTAAAAATAAGAAGACTGAGTTCATTCAAATTTTTAACCATATTTTTTATAATATACACCTAAAGAAATAAATTGGTTCACAATCTAAATACATTAAAAATATTACCTTACCCTTAGTGTTAAAAGCTCGGGTTCGTTCAGAAATTTTTGCATCGGTCAAAGTAAGCCGTGAAATTAAAATGCATTTCCTTTTGTAATAATTGCAATAAATCGGAAATGCACCGTAAATATTTTGTGAAAACAGGTCGTAACGATGGACTCCGGCGTATTTTCATTTTGAATGGAACAGCCTCGAAGGAAAATCCACCATCCGCTGAACCGAGGAAGATAGCAATCTTTTCCACTATGAATATTACTCGGCCACGGAAATTCTTGTGTTTTTAATCCGGAACCGCCGAGTTGACTGTAATGAAGCATAATGATAACGGCTTCAATTACAGTTATTTATGACATCGCGCACAATGTATAATGGGGACTCGTAATGAGTCATAAGAGCCGTGTACACTCGGAAGCGTTTCAAAGTCATTGTTATTATTTTTTTAAGCGGGGCTGGTCAACCGAAAGGTGTGCAAACGTCCGAACAAACCTTGACCAAAGCACGAATCGTTGAACAAAAATTCAACAGCTGGTCTCACATGAACATTTATGAAAGCTCCTCTGTTCATTGATCAACAAAAATATTAGCAGTACCGGAAACATTATATTTTGGTGTGTTCATATGAATAATATCTTCGAAGCAAGTGATAAACGCGTTACGGGATTGGGAGTATCCTAACGTAATCGACGTTTATTAAATAATTACAGCGAGACAATGCGATACGACAGGAATACACGATTCATGGCCGGATCACGGGAGTTCCAACAATTTCGATTTGTGATCATTAGTTTCTCAAGCGGCACTTGAGACTCCATTGAACTGAAACGCGCAGGTATGTCTCTAGGCCATTGGCTAAAAGGCAGCTACTTAGGGAATTACTCATCGAGGCGAGCTCGACTCTCACGCAGAAACTATTCGCGAACTAATGACGTCAAGTGGTCGTGCACCAGTCTCTGCAGCAGACAACGCAGCGAATTTCCTCTCTCTCACTCCCTCTCTGTCTCTGTCTCACTCTCTCTCCCTCTCTCTCTCTCTCTCTCTCTCTCTCTCTGTCTCTCTCTCTGTCTCTCTTGCTCTCTGAGCTGCCTAGGAGCTCCGAGACACATCCGGTCCAGGTATTCTCTAGGAGCAAGCCACTCGAAGTAACCGAGACATCTCCGGGACAAGTGTCTGAATTAGGTGTTCCCCGCTCTCCTGAATTTCCCAAATTGTGGACATCAATGAACTACTCGGGACAGGAACATCAGACATTCTGACCAACCAGCCGTGTGGTCAGGCATTTAGTCATTCCTCCGGCCCCGTGATACCGTGGAACGATCCCGACGCCAACTATCTGCTGAAGTTCCCAAGAAGCTGTTCTTTAATCTGGATGACTGAGAAAATTTCTCTCCGTCGAAACGCTCGCAGAACTTTCGTTCAGCTGTAAATCTTGGTTAACTGACAATAATATATCGACGTCCTTAGACTGTTTTAAATTATGCCGTAAATGCATAAAATCACTTTCCACTTCGTTTCTAACACCTTTGACTGACATAAATCACACAAAATTGAATGCGTCTAATGAACTGGAGACAGTGGATTTCTTTTTCGAAAAGTATCTATTTTCCATTGGTAAAATCCAACCAAAATTTTATCCGTCAATTACATATCGCTCGCATGACTAATTAATTTATTCTTGTCCTATATATGTCTTCATTTAAAAAGAGAAAATAATCACAACGGTGTCCAACGAATAAAAATGATCGTGATTCTCTGTTATTTATAAACCATCGAACGAGATGGATCGTACACATTCCCCGTAACAAAGTCTCCAGTGTCCCCCGCCACAGAAATCGTAGTGATCAATGAATCACTCGCGATGGGAAGTGTCAATCATTCTGACACGCAGTTTCGACGTTCCCCTTTTCTGGGTCAATTATTCTCGGAACTGAGCCGAGAACCTAAGAACAGGAGGCATCCATCTCTCCAAACGAAGAAGCCAACAATAAATGAACTTGAAAAATTTCTCGCTCAACGATCGTACATCGATCATCGAGCAAAGAGGCATTCCATAATGCCATATACAAAGTTGCACAACACTCATTTGTTACAGAGAAAGTATCTTACACTTCCTGTCTCTAATTTATCTGGGTCACCGAGCTGCTATTCGCAAGACATTCATTCGATTCCTTAAGGATTCGAACGTTCATCCTTAAGGATTCACAAACTTATTATAAGTTTCGATTCTCGAAAAATCGACAAAAATCTCAATGTCATCCTCACATTTTCTTCGAAATTTTTGCAACTGAACCAGCACTCAGACCAAACCTACAGAAATAATACGCCTGTAGTAGACAACATCTAAATGGCACTATGTCTTCGGCTACATTCCCCACAGACACTATCCTTCGGAAGATTCTCTTCCCCAGATTTCTGAGAAACGGCGGAAAATTTAGGATCAGGGGAGTGAAAATTAGAGTCAAGCAAGGTAAGGCAGTTCCACAGCCTTCTCCGCATCGTGGTTCAGCAACGATCGCGACGACCCTCGTTGTTCCGGTCTGCCCCGTGAGTGGGTCGAGTGCATCGCCAGCAAGCAAGCAAGCCAGCAAGCCAGCAAGCCAGCAAGCCAGCAAGCAAGCATTGGTCGCGACCCGATCCGACGATCCCCGATCCGCTCGGATCCGCGAGGCCGCGCATAGGGACAGTGGGTCAAGTAGGTCGTTCCCGCAACGCTCAGACGGCCGACAAGCGCGCGACGAGGTTACGTAACCCCGTCGGAGGGAGAAAGTCTCCCCCCTTGGCCCCGTCCCGGCGTCCTTCCAGCTCTCCCTGGTCAGCCTAACCGTGTTCCCACCTCCACGCCGCCGCGCCGATCTGCGACTTGACTCGGGCTCGGCTTGGCTCGGCGGACTCTCTGTTTACAAACAAATCCTCCTCCCACCTTTCCTGTCCCGATCCGATCCTCCAACGGTGAACGCCGCCGACTGGATCCCCCTGAATCGACCATCGCATCGTCTCGTCTCGTCTGGTCCCGTCTCGTCGGTTCGCTTCGCGTCACCTCACCGGCGACCAGGTCGTCGAGAGGCTCGCCGAGAGAGCCGCCGAGAGAGCCGCCGAGAGAGCCGCCGAGGAGAGCACACCAGACTGCATTGCGCAAAATTGCAGCACCGAGCAGCCACGAAGAAAGCACGCCACTCTCGGATACGGATAGGGTACTGCTTCTGGAGAAATTCCCCTCTTCCAGAACCTCCTCCGAGAGGACGCGACGTGCTATTCGGCTTGCTTTCCCACTTCGTCATCTGCCCTCGTCAGCTTTGGGACTCGCTGAACGGACGATCATAGAAGAACGAAGAGACACCTTCGATTTAGCTTCTCGGTAAAAACAAACCATCGAATTCCATGGTTAAAATCTCAACTCCCAATAGCTCACCTACAATTAATAAAAACAACAGCGACATTTCCTACATTGGAGAGATACGAATTTTTCTCTCGGCCTATATGTACATGTACAGGTAGAACACGAAACGCGACGCAATTCTTCGCAAACGTTCCTCGTGATTGCGTTCTTGCACGATTTTTCCGGCCTCTGTTTCCTCTTTCGCGAGGGTAGGGGATTCCGCTTCGGCGTGACGAGCGTTGCCGTTACAACCTGGAATCGGCAACCGAGGAACACGTCGTCGTCCGGAGAGGGAAAAAGAGAAAGGGAGGAGAGGATCGGGAAAGGAGACGCGACCGGGACTCCGCGGTTCAGGGGCTAGAGGAGAGAGAGATGAAAGAGAGAGAGAGAGAGAGAAACATAAGCCGCCGCCGCCGCCGCTTACTTTGCTTTTTACAGTCGCGTTCCAGATTCCCCGGAATCCGGCGCGCTGCTAACTGTAGTTTAATTGTTGTTTAGCCGCGATGCCCGGCTGAGCGTCCTCCACGCGAGCCGAACAAAGGAACGCCACGCGATCGGAACGCGGACCCTCTTCCGGTCAGCCGCGAGCCGCTTTGGCTCGCTCCTACACCTGATACCCGAGATAAATCGAAACTAGGCCTGCTAAATCGCTGATCTAGGACAGGCAGCATCGGCACGTCAGACGGTCACGCTCCATAGCTCGACAGCTTTAATGTTAGAACTACCCGGACTCATAAGTACCAGAATTTTTGAGAATAAGATGTCAGACTCGCTAACCAATTTCTTCAAATATTTTATTTTCACGTGTTGTTAGCGAGCCGTTGTTTCTCGGTGAACCGGGGACGTTCAATGAGACCCGATTTTGTCGTTCGAACAGCCGAACAGAGTTTCGAGAGACGGATCGTTTAGCTGCAATTTGCTTTCGAAGTAGCGGCTGGTCTGTCACGAGGACCGTGGAAGGGTCGGGATCTTCTCACGATGTCCCACGGCCATCTTGACCCGTGCCGATCGGATAATTTTGTAGCGTTCTGTAGTCACAATGTTGCCAACGAACGGACAGGTGCGTGGAAATCGAGTAGAATTAACTAGTTTCCAGTATATTTATAAATCGTCAAGGTCTCCTCAACATCGACGACCTTGAAACCCATCATAAAGCTTCGCATCCCCGGAGTAACTCTCCAATTCCCATACTATTACGATCATAATAGTAAACCAGCAATCAAGAGACAAGTTACCAAGTAACACACATCTCGGAGAAGGGTAAGTTTAGCATGAATTGCTATGTTCAGGGGTTTCGAAAGAGGGGATGGACCCGTTTTGTAGCCCCCTGTAGAAGCAGAGCTGTTAGCTCGGCATCCAGTTTATGTAATACCGTAGGTATACCTGTCCAGGTTTGCCGGTGTGTGTGTTAGTGCTTGATCACACCAGCACCGACACGCTTCGTTCCTTGTCCGCTCGCCTAACTGCTGCGCATACGGACACTGGCGTCGCGGTCTCGCGCACGCGAGCTCGCGCCGCGAGAACTGCGCCGCGACCTACTTGTCTAGGCCACTGTGTCTGCGTTTCTATATGCAGCCTTAGGTTTTGTGTGAAATTCACGTCCGCGGCTCGCGATGCGGAATCGCCCGTTCTCTTCTCCTCTCTCCGCCTCCCGCCTCTCCTCTCCTCTCGCCTCTCGCCGCCCCTCGCCGAACTTCTAGACTTTCCTGCCAGATTCCACAGAACCGGCGGTCCTCGACGAGGCGGATGCGCTCGCTGTTATTGCCGTACTCGCCAGAGAATCCTCTTCCTCGATCGCGTTGACATTTCCAGTCTTGATTAATTAATCACCGGGACGAGATCTAGTCGGGTCGACCCCTGACCCGAGGAATCAGTATTCTTTATGTTTTATCCTTTTCTGTGACTTTATAGTTCGTTCCTGGGAGAAATAATTGTCCTCTTTAATAATTAGTTAGGTGTAATTTAAGACAGTAAACACATTAAAAGAATGTATAAATACTGTTATGGTATTTTCGAACTATTAATTAAGAAAAAAAAATGAATTTTGCATAAAGATCCGCTGTCTATTAATAATGTATTTCAATTTTAAATTGGACATTCTCATTTCTTGCAATCAGTGCATAAACTCCGCACCCTAGTAACGACTTGAAGAACTTTCCATGGTCTCGTGCAATTATTTACTTGCCATCGATATGCTTAAATACTAAAAGCAACGTGGTCGCGAAAATATACTTCATTATCTACAGGTGATATACAAACGTATAGGTAAAAAAACATTTCGGAAAGCCTACAAACTTTTGCATACATCTAATGTATATTCCACGTGTCGAATAATAATTGCAAAAGAATTTTAGGGACTGCTGGTGAAAAAATCAAAAACAAAGATTTGCCGTGTCAATTACAACGAAGTACGCTGACGATTCTCCCAGAAATATTGATACGTCGCGACGTTTAATTTCAGGCTGAGGAAAACGCTTTTGAAAGCAGCTTCCCGTGGTTTCCCGTCGATTGTAAAAAGGTCAGGAAAATTCTTAGGTACGGGAACAATTTGTTCGGAAACTTTCTGATCCCCTTCGCGAATCAGTCTGCAGACTCTGGAAGTGTATCAAGGGATTACCTCTCGGACACTCGTCCCGCCGTTTCGAGGGCGTTGGGCGGCCGTGCTTTGCATACTCCGGCGATCCGCGTGAAGCGATTTATGGGATCTTCTACGGGGAGTCCCCGCGAATTCTCGCGGAATATAAAACGAGCAGCGAAACGTGCCGGTGCGAAGACGCGCACCGGTGTGTCCGGCCGTGTCACCGGTAATTAGCACTTCGGCTCTGGGAGATTCGTCTGCTCAGGACCGTTTGAACGCGAGCAGTTCACCGAGCCGAACCAGAGCGAAGCGGAGCGAAGCTGAGCGGAGCGGAGCGAAGCGGAGACGAGCAGAGCGGAGCCGCTGTTTACACGTGTCAATTGCCTTCTCTGTTGCCTTTTCAGAGAAACGTTTGCGCCATTAGCGGAGCAATCCGATTGCGAATTACGTCGACGGTAATGCGCGCTAAGGACACTCGTCGGATCACCTAGGCGCGCTTAGGATCGCTGCGAGCCGTTTCCACGGAGATCCAGTCGAGTCTTCCTGGTCGTATACTGGGTCAACGATGACGGGACCTCGATTCGAATGCTCGATCCGTGAGAGGGAACGCCGTTGCAAATTCACGTTCGGGAGACGTGCGACTTTACCACCCCTGCAGCAAATTATTCGATCCGACGCAGTGTCCCTCTTGGTGTATATCTGATCTGGAAAATGTCTTTACGCAAAATGAAAATCAATCACGATCAGCAGGGTTTAAATAGAAATGTACATATTTCTTCTTGTAACCATTTTAAAAGGCACACAACTACCGAACACTAAAAATGGCTACTGTGCGTTGCCATATAAAAATTATACAATTGCATTTATTTGGATTTTCGGCGATTTTTATTATAATGTTTGATCGATAGTAATGCATAATCATTTCCACTGGAAGCATCTTTATAAATTCAATAATTGGAAAATTCTAAATCTGGAAACAATCATGGTGATGGTAGGTTGCGTGTTAACTTTGATAGAAATTAACATTATCCCACCATAATATTAAATTTTCCTATAAAATCATTTTTATGCCAATATTAATATCCAGGCTGCGGGTCTTTATGCATAATAAAAATTGAGTGTATTAATTGCAAGACATAGGAACCAAATAAAAATTTCTTTTTCTTTTTAGTGGTTCCATTAAGTTGTAAAAATTGTATTGATCTTCTTAAATTCTAGTAATCTTTTTATTCTTTAAAATTATACCTACCGATTTTTGCCATAAACGTATAAAATCCGCCGTCTATTAATATCAATAAATTTTCTTAATGATATTAAGAAGAAATACAAAATCGCGAGGCCAATTCATGCAATGTAGAATCGTCGTTGGTGAACAACGAGAGTAGGTTCCTGGCAAGGAAGCACAGCGTTCGATTTCTATCATCTCGGCCGATTTCTACCGCGGATGATCTACGGCCGCGATCGCTGGTGATCGTTGCTGAATCCGCGTTGATGTAATGCAACGAACCGGTCGGGGTTGTAATCGGTGTCGGATCGTCGTCGTTCTCGTCCCTCTCGGCGCACGAAAAATCGATTTCGTTGTCGTCGTCGTCGGTGGAGCAACGTGTCTAAAGAAAGTGGGTTAAAGTGTCACCCGGTTCGCCGGAACAAAGCCTTGAACAGTTTCTCGCGCTCCCTGCTAATTTCCGTGGCGCTCGCTCGTGCACGCGCGCGATTCCGCGCTCGCTCATTACGCAAGCCACCGTGCCGCGCGTTCTGCTCGTTGTTTTTCCACTTGTTTTCCGAAACGAATTTTGCATTTCCTCGCCGCATATCTCCGCGGAGAATTTGAATACATTACGCACGGTGTCTGCTCGTTGGCCAATTTCGAGGGAACTCCTCCTCGAACATCTGCCCGTTCGGGAGAACGGGGTCGAGATCCTCGCGCCGCGATACCTTTCGGATGCGATTAAATCATCGTAGAACCTTAATTAGGACCACCGACGGCCCGGGAAACACCTGCGGCTCTCTCTTTCTCGGAGAGCTTTCTTTCGACCACAGATAACCAACCTTCCGGAAAAATCGCCATTGGAGTACTCGAATCTCGCGGTATTGGACCACTTGTTCTTCCTTTATTCTTTCTTCTAGAAAAGTATTTCACTTGTTGTTTTATCCTTTTCGTTTGGCACAACGAGGCGACAGCGTGGACAAATAAAAAGACGCGTTTCTTTTAAGTCGCTTTACTTGTATCGCTGCTTTATGCACTTTCCGCAGCGTCTGCCTTGTTGCGACCAGCGAAATGCGTCGAAAATAAAGGATCCAATTTATTTTATCGCATTGAGAGATCTTACTTTGCGAAAGAAAGAGTTTTACTTAATTCGAGAAAATCTTCATTTTCTAAATCGTCGAGTTTCCCCGAGAACGCGGAGGCGTGCGTTTACGAGAGGCACACATAAGTCGCGGGGGCTCGAATGATAGCCTACATTCTCTAGCATCGGGAACAAGGAATCCACGCTCGAGCCACGTGACATCGGTATTCAAGTGTACGATTTTCCTCGAATCTCGTCCCCGTTAGAAAAATTTATACGTTCGCCGTCGCCGAGCATTCTTACGCGGTCAGGGAATAGATTAACGACGCGTCTTGGCACGGGTCGGCTCGACTCGACTCGGCTCGGCTCCCTTTGATACGCAGGAATGTTGAAACCCCGTGGCGCCGGCGCGATGATCAATTAAATTTAATTAACCGGAACGACCTAGGATTTCGCGGTGACAAAGGCCCGTGGAAATTTCGGTGTCCCGCTCACGAGACCGCGCGCGACCAGTTATGATTCTGTTATTTCGAATTTTCCCGGACGGTGGGGGGAGAGGGTGGCAATGACACACGGCCCCGTTGATTCGCGAAGACTCTCGAACCGTCCAACGAGATTCGCGCTATCCGGCCGATTAACCGGTGGAACGTTCGAAAATTTTGATCAGACGGTTCCCGGGGAATACACAGGGAATACCTCGCAGCTCGATAAAGTTGCGGCCGGGAAAGTTAAAGTTTCCGGTTGCTTGGATATTTCGAGGGCGATGCCTAAAATCGTAGAGGGATGCCTCGTCTCTATGGGAGATCCGAACTTTCCCGGGGGAAGTTCCGGGAACGATTTCATCGCGGTCTTAACAGGAACCGCCGGGGAATCCGGTGATTTTCTTTTTTTTTCTTTATTCTTCGTTCCCGCGGCAACTATTCACGAGTTCCGAAAATTTTTCTCTTCCCTTCTCGGGAAACTTCGCCTCTCATCGCAAATTTAATTCTTACAAGACAGCGACGAAACTTCGTCCAGTGAAAATTAGGAGCTACGTATCTCCTGCGTTCGGAGGATCCTGCTTTTCTGTTGACGAATATTAGCAGACTGCGGTTCACAATCTATTTCCAACGCAATCTCTACGATTTTCATCTTACCGAGATTATAACAGAAAGATTCCTGTTTCTCACCGATGCTGGACATTTTTAGTTTGCATAACGGTCTGCAGCGTGCACGTTGCGAAAGAACCAGAGAAATGATTGCCCGATCGAAGCAGGATTTCTGCTAAACTACCCGACAAAGTTTAAGCTAATAAAGATCATAGTTTGCGCCAGGCCTGTTAAAACGAATTCGATGTAACGAATCCGGATCCTTGGTTCGAAGATCATGCCAGCCGTCGAATTTCTGACAGGTAGACAGCTCTCTTGCAAAAGTCTAGCCGGGAGAACCCTGCTGTTCGAATTTCAACCAGATAAGAATCGACCGCAGGATTTGTTCGGGCAGGATTGGAGTCTGGATCTTTGAACTCGGCTATTCAACGACTGCTCAGATAGCTTTAAGTATCCGGGTTCTCTCTCGCGTTCTCCCAGATCTCGAAACTATCATCTGCGGGTCTCTCTTTCAATGAGTCGAGATAGCAAAATTATTTCCAGCCGATCAATCTCCGCGGATAAAGCGTAGAATTCAATAAAAGACTCTCTGTCAGGTGAAAAATATATTTTTTTTTGTTACAGTGAATTGTACTCGACTCGACAGGTGAAATGTACTCTGCAAACGAATCTAATAACCGCTCGGTTGCGCTGTTCCCTTCGAAGAGATGCGACGTGCCTCGCTACCGAACGTCTCTACTTCCCAAACTCTCGGCGAGGTAAGTGTCCCAATTAGCAACACGTTCCTATTACCTGTTGCGTCTTCCGTATTATTGAAAACTGGCAACTTCTGGGAATTAGGGAAAATCCGTGGTCGGAGCGTCTTTGCCAAAACGATCATCGCTGGTCCACACATCTGTTACTGTAGTAAGCTGTATTTACAACGCATACATTTATCGTGAGTACTAGAAACATATTATAAAAATTTATTTAAAAAAATGAAAAAATCACAGTACTTTCCAGAATTTCAAGATGGCTAAAGAAAACTATGAAAAAGTCCACATCATCGAGAGATTATCGTAACAATCGTAACGCCATGGCGAGCGAAAAACCGTCTGGAGAGGAAGATAGTAGAAAGAGAGAGAGAGAGAGAGAGAGAGAAAGAGCGGCGTTCGCGTAACAAAGGCGGTGAACGCGATGAGGAACGTAATAGCTGGCCAGCTGGTCGGCTCGGCTCGACTCGGCTCGGTTTCGTGCAATTTGTCCCCGCGCGTGTCGAAAGTTTACGGTGAATTATTGCGTCGCAATATCTAGACGGGAGCCTGGTTCGCCGACTATCTGGCCTACTTCCATGTTTTTACTCGACGATTCGGAGCGGCGTGCACGTACTCGTACTTGTACTCGTACACGGCCGGAGGCCGGAGTCGCGTCGTCGTCTGCCTAGAGGTCGGGTTCGCCTCTCTGCCAGCGGCCGGTCTGCGTACCGACACGTAAATAACCGGGATCGTCGACAGACAGATAGCGATAGGTCTCCGAGGATTTTCGGCTCGAGTTCGGCGGGAACCGACACGCGACGACACGCTTAAACAGTCCCAAACGAGCCGCTTCGAACCGCTATCGAGCCCCGTTCGTCAACTAAAATAACTGAACAACTGTTAATTGCTTCGTTGACAACGATGGACGTTAGTCGATTAGTTTGGTCTGGGTTAGGTGATCTTACAGAGAGCTGTGGACCACATCGATGAAAGTATTGGTTTAGTACATATCGCTAAGAAAATGAATGTTTAAGTTCGGGCTCGATTTTTCATATTAAGTAGGTTTAGCAAAGTTTCAGGAACTTCTTTAAGTGTTCAAACATGAGATTGGGTCCAGTGGCGGAACTACAAGACCACGCACCCGTCGAGCCCGTAATCGGATGGCGCCAAAAAAATTTGCATTTATTATCTTGCAATTTTACTAAAATTATCCCTAATTTAAATTAATTTAAAAGTACAATGATTAAAAACCATTAAAAAATCTAAATCCTGTAACAATATCGAAAGCAAAAGGGGGGCCGAAAATTTTTGCATTTATTATTTTCAATTTTACTAAAACTGACTTAAATTGAAAGTATACTGACTAAAAAGCATTAAAAAATCTGAATGCTATAAAATATCAAAAGAAGAAAGGGGTCAAAATGTTTGCATTTATTATTTTGTAATTTTACTAAAATTATCCTTAATTTCAATTAAATTCAAACTACACTGATTAGAAAGCATTAAAAAATTTCTATTTTATAAAAATATCTAAAGGGGGAGCCCAAAATAATATTTTATAAGAAGGGGGGGGGGAGTGCGAAAATTTGTAGTTCCGCCACGGTTTGGCGTTCGTTAGGAGTTAAATTTGTTTGCGACAGTTTGAGAACGTTTTCGAAGTGTCTTTACCATGGGACAGACTCGCAGCCATCGCTAGACAGGTAGCACGTAGGGACGGTTACGTATCGAAATGCGCATAAGGCCTTTGCGAGCCGACGGTTTTCTTGGCGGCGATCCTGCACGCCATCTGATCGGCCACGATACCGCGGTGACGCGCTAAAAATATTCACCGAGAAGCCGTTTTCCTCTTATTCAGCCTATCCTATTGACCGCCTATCGTCTAGCCTCCCGTTCCGATCTCCTCTCTGTACTTTATCGGCCCCGCGATCGATGCAGACCCGTTCTAGTCGCATACCAAAGCGTGTCTGATTATAGTGCTGGAAATAAAGCCGTCAAACCTGAACCAAGAAGCGTCGGGCTTCGCCCATAAGCGATCTTTAAAGATACAATTCGCCATTCTATTTCCGATACCAATGGTACTTTGCACGTTTCTACTCTTTTATCAGAGAAAAAAACCGAACTTCTACGGTCAAAGCACCCTCTGAAAATTAACCGAGTACACATTTAAATACAATGCATATGTATTTAAATACATTTCAACATTTGGAGACCACACATTCGAAAATCTGTCGGGAATAGTCGAATAAAATTCGCAGCTGCCAAATACGTTCTGCTCGGTATTCTGTGGATTTTCTTCGGGACCTGTCCAGGGATCTGCGCACGCGGATCGAAATAGAAGCGAAGAGCGGTTGTTATTGTTAGCCGGAAATGGGGAGCGACGTTGTCTCCCGTTGACGGATCGACGGTCGTCGCCTTGACGGGTTCTCCAAGCGAATGCGAAATGTAGGCGGCTCGAGGCTTCGACGTCGATCAAAGTGCACCGAGAGAGCTCCGATCCGTTAAAGGACGGTCGCGAGAACGGGACGAGGTGACGTAACGTCGCGTAAACGTTAGCCCCGTGAACGTAGCCGCCGCCGCCGCCGCCGCCGCCGCGTTGACCTATTGATTCGACGATCGTGGATCGATCGAACTCTCGTGACTTTCAACGAGAACGACCGACGACAAACTCCTCCGAAACGGCCCGTCCGAAGCTTTCGGTTAGAAGTGAATTACTCAGCGGTTAAATTTTACGTATTCTTAATTAGTCAATGAACAGTTTTCATTGAGAGAATCCTTGGTTCGTCTACCAGATAAAATCATAAATTATGCAAACATTATGTGTGCACTATGTGTATATGCATAGTATTCGCGTGTAACTCGAACAGGCTCTAATTGATTAGAAAATAGAGATAATATAGCGACTTCGTCTACCCACGAACTTCAGAGGATGGGATCGTGAAAAGGCAGTAACCCTTAACGCGCCCTACTGCCGATAGGACAATACAAGAGCAAATTGCTTACCCGTAGAAGTGGGAACGCGACTTTATGCGTCCTAACTCGCAGAACTCACGCAGTCCTCGCCGACCAACGACAGTTCGAAAAGACGAAGTGCTACTAAAAGAGCAGTCAATCCAGAATTAATCACCGGCTTATTTTCCGGCTGCCGCTGTCAGCTCAAAGTTCACGCGTGCGTCGGAGTCACGCTTTGAGTAGATTGAAAACGGTAAAAATCGCTGTTGCCCGAGAAAACCGTGAAATTTTTTTAACTGGTAGGATATTTTGGAAATTTACATCACCGACTCAGTTGGAAAAGAAGAGTGTGAGACGGGGACCGTCGAGTCGACGACGATCCAGCGGATCGACGGAGCTCGTTACGATCCGAGGCCCCTGCGAAATATTACAAGATGGCGGATTGATGCCTGGCGCTTTACTTCGACGAGAATGCCGAGACGTGGACAAGAATTTCTCATTTAAGTCGCGGGCACCGCCGCGGGCCGGCACAGTTGCGCGGTATTGTGTAATATTGGTCAAATTGCGAGCGTTCCAGCGATGATTGCGGCGGTCTCGAACGAGAAACTCCCCGCCCGCCCTTCTCAATAAACGAGCCGTATCGGCTAGACATCGATATCAGCTTTTTCGCCCGATTGTCGAATGTATAATCGGCCGGCCAGGTTGTCTTGCCTTGCTGCATCCGGAAATCTTATCGGCGGTGCCCCGTGTCGACGTTATTACGACAAGTCGCGGGTCTGGTCGATATAGTAATAACCGGGCAACATTCTTACGAGTCGCGTTTACGCTTATCTAGCGGCAACTTTGAGAACCGGAATCGATTTCGGTTGTCGATTCGCAATGCAACAATGACGCAAGGCACGTGCTCGGAGTAATTTACCGACGTTGGGATTAATCTATCGAACATATAGTACTGTTCATATAAGCTAACTATTACAATCAGGGCTTGAAAACAGTTATGATATCGATTTCGGTCCTCGAAACAGTTATGAAGGACCGATATTTGAAATAACTGTTATGAAGGACCGAAATTTTGGTTGATATCGGTTTTGATTACGGTCCTACGTACATGGATATCGATCCTAGTATAACGGTCTAGGACCGTTATTTTTTCGTTCCTATATCGTTCGTCATATCGGTTCTAAGTTTCTAAGTTCTAAGTTTCATGTTATAGCAAACAGGGCTTGAAACGGGTCCAAAAATAACTACTAAAATTAAAAACTGTTATATTTTGGTCATAATTGAAAGTTGTTTTATTATAAAGATAGATATGAATATACATTATTCACTATTTTTACTTTTTTATTGTAACACTTGTATGCAAAACTGATATAAACTAATTGTAAGTTACACACTAAGGCATATTGTATAATTTGTAATGTATATGCTATTATATACAGGCTGTTCGGTAACTGGTGGTACAACAGGGTAGAAGCTATGTAAAAAAATAAGTCGAAAATATCAAATATAATTTTTTTATTTAAAACTTCGTTTTCGAGATAAATCGAGTTTAAAGATCGTCAGGTTTGCGTGCTTTAGTATATTCAGGAAGTAAAATAGGTCGGCCATGATCAGACGCATCAGACGATTCTGCATTTCCAAACTCGATTTTCTCGAAAACGAAGTCTCAAATGCAAAAATTTTATTCTATATTTTCGACTTATTATTTTCATGTAGAATCCTCCACATTTCGCTTGTACCACCAGTTACACGAGGAATACCCGGTATAAACGTTGTATGGTTTAACGTAATAAATAAATAATAATAATGATGATGTTCCATCGGAAGATAGCATCGCGGGAAGAACGAGAATAAACGTTGTTCGAGTTAATGCACGCGGTAGCCATGCACCGGGACGGTTAATTACCGTTTTCCTCGAACGATTGATATCCGTGACGCAAAAGAGCTCGCGTGTGGCGCCTGGAAATTGCATCCCGAGGACTCTGCGCAGCAATTTTCAGATTACGCGGTTCCCGTTGGTGGTGCGGATCGAGAGAGGAGGGAAGGAAACACGGCGCGGCGCAGCGTCGCGCGCGTCTATCGGATTCGCTCGCCACGTACGTCTTCGCGATCTCGCTTCGTCGCTGCGCTGCTCGAGATGAGTTGCAGCAGGCAGGCGGTGCGCGTTGCGTAACGTTGCGTACCCCCGATGCATCCTGATGCAACTGTATCGATTCTAGCCGGTGCTGGTAACGTTAGCGCGGCGGGAAACGCGGGATTATCGCGCTCCGAGCATTTCGCGCGCAGCTGTGAGCACTGGTTGCGCAACCATACAAGAATCGCTCGCTGTTGCCAGTCATTGTTGTCGAAACGCCGATCCGGCCCGCGTGTGTCAACAAACGAACCTCGACACGCGTCTTGGAAGAAGAAAAAATCTCGATACGTGTTGATCCGATTTGTTTCGAGCACTTTTAATCCTACGCAAGACTGAAATCAGGGAAAACTGCTTCGTTTATATTTTTTTATTAAATTTGTAGACCATGTTATTCTCAATCAACTGGCAGAAATTGGATGACATTGGAAGATATTTGTGATTTACGTGTCGAAATGTCGATCCGATTTCTTTCGAGCAGTTTCGACCGTGTTCGAAAAACTGAAATCAGGGAAAACTGCTTCGTTTATATTTTTTTAGTAAATTTATAGTCCATGTTATTTTTGATCGACTAGCAGAAATTGGATGAAATTGGAAGATATTTGCGAGTTACGTGTCGAAATGTCGATCCGATTTCTTTCGAGCAGTTTCGATCGTGTTCGAAAAACTGCAATCAAGGAAAACTGCTTCGTTTATATTTTTTTTATGAAATTTATAGTCCATGCTATTTTTTATCGACTAGCAGAAATTCGATGAAATTGAAAGATCTCAGCGATTTACAATGCTCGTGGCTTACGGATTTCAGCTTCGTGCGCAAGAGGAAGCAACGCGAAGAGGTGTTTTCCATCAGAAGTAAGGATTGACGCAAAGCTGCGATGACGTAACGTGTTTACCTGGAGAAGGTACATACGTCTCGTAATCAATTCGAGCGGTTCGGTTCTCCCAAGTTCAATGTTATTGGGCTAGTTCTCGTGCGATCGAGCGATCCAGCGCAATCCACGATTCTTGTTCTCTTCTAAATCGACAGTTTAATTGTGTGTAAATACACAGCTTGGGAACCTGGCCGTTGGAACGCGAAGAGAGAAGAGAAGAGAGAGAAAAAAAATGCGGTTACACCGCATGAATGCAAGAGAGGTTCAGGCTTTGTGCACCGGAGTTATGACCAGTTAAGGAGGAATGCGTGCAGCCGACGCGTTACGTCACCGTCTGACCCATTCCCATGTTTACTAACATTACCAGTCATTTCCCGTCATGAATGGAATAGAGTATTAGGCATTCCGGGCACTGATTGACGTTTAGTACTACTATCTGAAGCGATAAAACGGCGAAATCGCTAAGTGTACCGGTACACCCGGTGCTCGACGGGTACAGACGTTTTCCTTGATACGCCCCTAACCCGGATGCCGAGACTGCGAAAACTATGTTTACATAATTTTACACTTTCACAGATCTTATTCTGTGCGATTATTTACATGACATTTATTTTGCATCTTCGTCGTATTTTAACGCATCTGTCTTTTTCGATGAAACAAACTTTCATTCGTTCGTACTCAATGTTTAAGCGTTAAAGTCAATATAGTTATAAAAATATTTTAAAAATATAAATTTTCTTCTGCGACTTTTTTGGGCATAAAGACGTTTCAACTGTAACTGTAAAGAAGACGTTACGGCAAGGGGTTGAACGGATTTCATCATTTTTCACGGTAGATACATTGAAATCGAACTTGGCACAATTAGGGATACAATTGAGGAATGTCTAGCGACGTAACGGCGCGGTGCAGCGTTCTTAGCGTTCGCGGGCCCGCGGACCGACAAGCATTCGGTCGAATAATCGAAACTGCAATTCCTGGCAGGCTAGGTGTCGGCCCCGTGCACCGTTACGCAAGTCCCCGTGTAACGCCGAACGATATCGCGGCTGTTATCAGCGCGGTTCTCAAAGCCGGGGCCCGGGTAATCGCGGTGTCACGGCTGTCACCGTGAATAGTCACGGCACACCTATCGGCCCGACGGACGTGAAATATAGGCGAAAGTATTTTCTTCGGCGTGGTATGGCCAGCACAGCCCGTCAGCCCACAACCACCGCGCCGCGATCGCGTAATATCAAGGGGCCGTCGGATTACCGTTATGGTCTCGGCCTCCGTGGAAACGGGAACGGTAATTGGAGTATCGGCCGTCAATGGCCCGGCGACGAGACCCGATTCCAAGATCGCTCTTGTCCGCGAAACCGACCGCCGCCATTTTCATCTGCGCCGACTCGCGAAAATGGCCACGAGCCCATAATTCGCTCGATCCTACGCTGCTTCGGCTATTTTATTAGTAGACAGCGGATCTTTATGCATTTGTGAGAGAAATGAGTAGATGTCACCCTAGTAGCATCGTTTTACTCGTCACCCTAGTAAATCGAAACGTCGGAATTATTTAAATAGTTTGGAAAATTGCTTTGTAAACAAGTAAGAAATGATCGATCCTTCGCGCTGAGAGCATTAGTCATTTAATATTAACGACAAATACGATCGATATAAGGATATAATTACTAGTAGCATTTATGGTTGGCATTTTGTGTGCCCATCGTTGGAAGATTGGTTGGGCAACCGTTAGAAATGTCGCCTTATTTTGTAGTTGGGCCAACGTAGGGCCAACACCGCAATAATACGAACGGCCAACTGGGCCGTTACAATATGTCATAAATAATATATAAACAACGTATTTCCACGGTAAAAATTGGGGGAAAAAAGGAAGAAACTAATTTATAGCCACGTCGGACTTGAACCTGAATCGCCTATGTCTTACGCTGATGTTCTACCGCCGAACTCACAGAGGTGTCTTGTGTATTGATGCTGTGATCTAGATATGTCAACAAATTTAAATCAAAGTATCTAAAATTCGAAGTCCCATTCTGAAGAAATCCGAAAACGTTTTCTTATACTACGTGAGCAGTACCCTTTGCCTTCCTCTTGGAAAATGGAAAAATTAAAGAAATAAATAACAAATTGACAAATTGCGAATACATATCCATAAATAAGTTGCAACAACCTTTCTAATATCTGTGAGACGTACGATATTTAAATTTTGGCAAACATTGGTTGTGCCACTGTAGTATTATCATACGTAAATGTCATGATAATGAACCAACTATAATAATTGTAGGCCCAACGTTAGATATTCGTTGATAAATTGATTTGTAGGCAAAATCACTAACCATGTCTCAACTAACTTTCAAATAGTAAACACTTTAGAAGAATTTAAAAATATTGTTACATTATTCTCAGACCTTTAGACACATTAAGAAAAGAAAATAAATTTCTATTCCACTCCATTGCGATTCAGGTAGGAAATTTTTATTTTGCATAAAGATCCGCTGTCTATTTATTAACGAACTTCGAAAGAAACAGGCCGTGGTCGACAGAAAAATCGCAGTAGCTCCATGTGAACTGAATTAACAACATATTACAACAAGCAAAGGAACCATATCGAACAACACCGACAGAACTAAAAAACATTCCTTCATGGTTAACGCACGCGCCTATTCGATCCCGAAGCTCATCCTCGGCGCAGCTACCGTAACGAAAGCTATTAATCATATTCTTTCGCGGCCCGGCTCTAACTACAATTGATGCGCGACAGCTTTCAGCGTTGAAAATCCTGCGCAACTTATTATAAATGTACGATTCCGTTCTATTGTATGTTAAATGATACACATGTAAGACGGTGATTTCTAATGACCAGTGTCATTGACGCGACTTTAAATAATTCACTCTCCCGTTCCACACAGCTAATTAAAGCCGCGAACTAACATTATCGTTAAACCGAGCATCCCATGCGATACCGGGAACACGCGAGAGCCCCGCGCGGTGCGCCCTTTTTCGGTTTCGCTCCGATGCAACTGGAATTTTGTTTATCGGGCCGCCGTGCAGTTTAGCAATCTGTCACGGGTGCATCGACCTCGAGCTGTCCGTGCGCCGGACGCCGGAATTAGCCTCGTAGGATTAGGTCTCCGGCTCTATCCTTGCGTATTGTTGACCACCCCTGCCTCCGCTTTATTTATTTAGTCTTCTATGGGGAAAGCCTGTGTGTCGGATGACTCACCTAGCATTAGCAGCTCGAACGATTCGGCTGTTCCACGATCAAACGGGGAAATGGGTAATGGCGGCGCGGCTCGGCGCACAGTTGGCTGGATCGAGAAATTTAGTGATATTTCACGAAAAAGTCGACTTTCTCGTATCGATTTCTAATAAATTCGTATTGCTTCCTAAATGTCCATCAACATCGAAGCTGAAAAAATTAATGTTTTACCACAAAAACTATAGTTAATATAAATTGATGAAGATAGACATTTGGGATGCAGTATTTTTCAGCCAAAAATTGTTTCTCTTCATCGAGGTGTCTTGATTACCCTATTTAATATTTCTTCTGCCTCTTTTGCGTAAATAAAAAACAGTCCTTTGGGTTAACAATTACCGCTGTTAGTTCAGGATATTTGCTCCCACTGTATTAAAAATTAATATTTAATGGAATAAATAAAATCTACATACTTTCGTAAACATTTCGAGGTATATCATTTAATTGGACACAATTGGACACATTCGGACAAATTAGATCATTTTTATTAGACCTTCCTCTACATATCCCCACAAAAATCATATCCAGCCAGATCCAGCTGAACAATTTATTGTTGTTTAAAGTTACCGGGACGTATCACCTGACGTATAGCAAGTCATATACATAGTAATACATAAGTAATTAAATACCAACCAAATATGAATATTTTTGCAATTGCATTAAAATTTTATACCTACCTAAATCAAGTATGTAATTTTTAACAATAGTATAATTAATCTATTAATTTTATTGTTAAAAATATAATGAACGGTAATAATATAACTTGACTACGAGTTTCTTAGTATTTCATTGTTAACATCAATTTAAAAACGTAATGGTAAGATTCAGTGACTTATCTTTTATATTTGTTATATTTTTGTTAATATCTTTATCTTTTATAAACACATAACACATATATGAAATAATATGAAATAACAAAGGTCGTGATATCTAGTATGGACATTATTTTAAAACAATTAAATTGAAAAAATTATTTAGAATTATTATAAATTATTATAAAAAATATTTTTTGACAGACTTGTGAGGCGTTTTTACCATTTCGCTACATTTTGTATGCGTTGACTACAAAAAGATATTTAGAAAGCCAAAAATAGTTTGGAAGATGATACTTGAACAATTTTATTTTAATAAAAAATATCAATGAAAATTAATTCAAAATTATTATTTAACAAAATAAAAAACTTTATATTTGTCTACAGTTAAAATTGACTATTTTTTAAATGAATGTTAGTGCAAATTTCATGCCGATATCTCTTGCGGTACGTCGCAACGTGAACAAGAAATAAATAGATCGTGCAATGCCGGTTACCGGGGGTTGAGGATTTAGAACCACTCTCCGATCGGAATAACCGCCTTCACCGACCGGGATCACACGGCGATTAATAAACTTTCGAGACTCTTCCAGTCGACCTTTGTAATTACCTTAAAACGACCTTGAACATTTGTATTCACGCGCAGCGCGAACGTGGCGGCCTTACGAACGCGTCTACATTTTGATCGACGCGAATCGCAGTTCGATGACCTCTCTCAAGATATGAATGTAAATCAAGATCAGAGTCACCGCTTGCGTGGCGAGGCGTGGCTCGCGTTTCGAAACGACGAATTCCAGTAGATTTTTCCGTGTGGATTCTAGGAAACGTCGGTTAATCCTGTCCACAGAAATATGCGCAGAAACATTTGTAAATTTTTCGTGGATCGATACGAAGGAGCCGCCACGCGCGAGCGAATTGAAAAGACAACTGAAACAATTTCAGCCGAGGGATGACGCTCAGGTGTCTACGGCAGGTATCGGAAGAGAGGTTAATTCAACGCGAAGCTGTCCCGGCATCGGAGGGGACGCTGAAAGAGAATCAATATAAAGGATTGGCGAAAGATAGTCACTTGAATTTCTTGTTCACGGAGCCGGAAGCTCTATCGACGCTAAGATAACCCCATAAACGTGGCCGTCTAGACTCATGAACGGCGCATTCCGGGCCGAATTCCGGTCGAACAAATCGCGTTTCGGTTCTTATCGTGGGCCGACGAAAACACGAGGGTGGAGAACATAGCCGGCAAGAATTTCGTCGATGATCGTTTTTCCGGTGCGCAGCGGGTCCATTAACTGCGTCGCTTTTTTTCTCAATAAAAAAAAAGAAAATAGCGCACCGTTATGAATTTTCTCCGAAGAGACGAGCCGTGTACGTTGGCCAGTGGATAGTAAAATTTAATTTTTGTGGAGGGCTCGATGTTACTTTACTTCGGCGTCGGACTTTTTCGAGTGTACAGTGTGTATCTGTTCTCGCGATCGGAACGCAGCAGCTGCTGTTGTTCAGCACCGTAAGCCCGACGTGTCGTCCATGGAGAATCACTCCGGCTGAGGGATCAACGTGGAAGAGAAGTGGCTCGTGCAACATTGTGAAACGCGTTACGCTACGATTCGGGTCGTTGCGATCCTCGTGTAACAGGTCGAAAAAATATCGATTTTTCTTGTCGCAAATCGAACGCACAACACTCGAAAAGTGTACTCTCGAAATTTTGCGGTTCTATTCGCGACGATAAAAAAAGTTGCGGACAATCCCGTAGGCAAGGGAAAGCTGGTACTGTCCGATAAATAAAGTTTGGAAAAATGGTTCGTCGTTGATTAAAGACCGTGTATGTATACGTTTCAAGCAAAATTTGTCCTTGTACTGGCAGTAGTTTTCTGCGAGGAAATTTATAAAAAGCGGTTACATGATAATCCCAGCTTGACGTCACTGGCAATGAATCCGCGGCGTAGATGCTCGCTTATGTCTCTCACAGTGAAAGCTGAACGGGTCAATTCTGAAGGCGCAATTCACGTTCGTACAACGCAGTTTCGACGGACCACGTAACTTCCCGGGACGCGTCACTGACGCCACTTCCGGATTAACCTGACGTCATGGCTTGCAACCTTTCGAAACACAAGGTTGCCGCTGTTTGACGCCGGAGAAATTCCTTGGTAACGCTTTCCCTAACGATTTTACATTCTTCGGCAAATAAAAAACCTCTAAAGAATTAATCCTTAAACGGATAGTTCAATAAGAATCTTCATTTTTTAGGAGTATAAGTTCTTTTATATCGACGCAAACAACGATCACGATTGTTAACACTGAATCAACCACAAAATGACCGGTTTTAGATTTTTCATTTCACGATTATTGAAATCATCAATGTGTTTTAACACTGGGTTTACGGAGCACTAAAAGTGAGTATTTTATATTATTTTATAGAAATAACAAGAATGAGTTCATTCAAACTTTTTATAATATGTATCTAAAGAAATAAATTGGTTTAATAATTCCTCATAAACGCATCTTCACAATCTCAATATTCGTAAATTAAAAATATCCCGTAAACCTAGTATTAAATGGAATTGATTGAACACATTTTTTAATTCCTGTATATATTATAATAAAAATTGCACAAAATATAAATAAATTTCACCTTGTTATTTTTATAATAGAACACACGTCAGTCACTTTTAACAGTTTAGTATTAATCTCAGCGCCACGGTTTCGAAGGGCGTGTAAAAGAAAATCGCCGCGTCCATGAAATCTGAAAAACGTCTTCCTGACAAGGGTAAATGATTTCGGGGAGCTCGGTCGAGAGATGTAATCAAGTTTAACAAGTTTTCGACGAGAGCACGTTCTAGTATGTTAAAACGCTCGCTCGTAAAACAATGCGATTTGTCCGAAAAGTATAGGTGCTCCGCGAAATCCTTCGAGTTTCCACGGTGAACGGGGTGTCGAGGATTCGTGTAGAAGGAAGTAGTAAATGTTCAAAACCAGTGACACCCTGAGCCACATCGGACACTGTTGAAACGCGTGCTCAAGTTTTGCAGCTTGGCAGTCGCCGTCGACGTCGGCATCGCCGGTTCATCTCGCGAACAAAGTCGTGCTCGCAAAGTAACCGGATGCGCAACTGCGAATTTACCGTCCGCTCGTAAAACCGTGATTCCATGTCCGTCTAGCGATCTTAGATTAGAGGAGAGAACGTCGCGAGGCTGAACTCCAATTAAACAAAGTAGCAACTGCGTCCCGCGGGCAATTAAAAGAGAATGTTTAGAATGACGAGAGAGGTCTTCTGGCGTCGTCGCACGGTACTTTGTAATTTCGTGCCTTCTTTGTGGCAAACGACTCGACAATCGCTTGTTCAGGAAGGAGCCGCAATTAAAACGTTGCCTGGCTGTTGGATCGAAACAACGTTACGTGGCCGATGGAGACAATCATTCTAATGACGAATAAACCAGCGAACACAGCACGTGTCGCGGGGACAACGAAAAATTCAATGGTGAAATAAGCGGTTAATTGTCAGTGAACAAGCGACTTCTGCAGACGTTCAGTCAGAAAAATGAAAATTCTATGGCCACCGGACCGATTCGTTTACTAATCGTTAATATATACCAGCGACGGAGCATTAACTCACAATGGCAACGAGACATGCGAACGAGCCAAAATGGCTCCCGCATTGAGGAAGGCTAGGGAACGCCAGGACGCGCCGCGCCGTAGCTTTAAATCACTACGAGCTTTCGCGGAGGAGCTCCCTTCCAACACCCCCGTCGGCGTCGAATGTCCTGGCCCAGTGAATAGACGCGTCCTCTCGTCGTATATCTGCTAATAATAAAGCGTGTACATGCTGGTACGTGTTCGTTGGTCGCGTCGAGGCAGGTACGCGACATTATGCGCAGCGCCTCTGCCTTCTCGGATGAAAGGCGTTTGCACCTTATTGGCGGACGTGTAAATAACGCACGGTGACGCACTGGAAATTCCACGCGATTCCTTATTTATTGGGCGAGCCGCCTCCGGGTACAGCTCCTCCCAAAAATTACCGGTCGAATGACCGTTTCCAGAATTTGTATTTTACAATTATTGAATTTATCAAGATGCTTCCGTTGCGAATGATGTTACGCGATTCTATATTTCAAAATTGCTACAATTCTATATACACGGTGTTAATTTTAACTCGGAACACCTAAATTATTTCCGCTACTATTAAAAGTAAGAAAAAAATAACTAAATAGGACGCACATGGTTTTCAGACGTGTATCAGATGGTAATAAAGAAATCCTTTGAAGGTTATTTTAACGGTTTTCAAGGTCACTGTATTTTTTGCATATTAACATGTATTTTTCATAATGCAATGTGGTGGTCGGCGTCAAGATGAGTTCAACGACCTATACACTGAAGGCGAAAAAGTCAGTTTCAGTTTGTCGAACACAAAAGTAATAAAACGGAAAGGCTAATATCATCTTATATAGTTCGAGTTAAAATTAACATGTATAATACATGTATAATATAACTATATTTTAAAATCCAAATAAATTCGATTATGTCATTTTTATATGGCAACGCATAGTAGACATTTTTAGTGCTCGGTGGTTTTAGCGTTAACATTCCATCAGATAGCACATGGGCAATTTAATTCAATGCGATTCATCAATGATTGAATTTTAATAGACTAAATTACGTATTTTCGACTTTTCGTAATAAATGAACAACATGTAACTATCTTGCGAAACCTACGGTAAAAACTACGGTAATTCAGAAGATTAAAGAGGCTCCCCAGAAAATTTATGAGGAACGCTCCCCCCAGGGATCGCAAGACTAGACGATTGCATTTTTATGGTACCGGCATGTCCAAACTGACGCTAACAAATGACTGTATTCATCAACACCGTAGAAGAATCCCACCTGTCCATTTCCATGCTTCCCATCAGCGAGTCCCCATGACGGTTCCTCCTCTTCGTACACCGCATACCGCTATCATCATCCACTGACTACACCGCTTTCTCCTTCTCGAAACGTGCAATCAAAACTTTTATTCCGGAGCCGTCCTTCCTTATTCTAAATTACTGCGTCATAGTCCAATCAGCTGTCCACACGAGCAACCCTAACTTTCAATTAACTCCGTCCTCGTCCCCCATTTCTATCGGCAGTCGATTATTTTCATTGGTTCTGTCAATGCACGTGATTACGATTCATTCTTTCCGACGCGACGTTGCATTCTTCCGAATCGCCGCGCAAAATAGTCTGTAATTTGAGTTATTTTTCGAAATTCGCGTTGCACAATAGATTACGGAAATTCAGCACCTCGGTTGCGGCAGGACCAAAGTCGCTTGAAATCGGCGGACGAAAACAAGGGATCAACGAGGACGACAACGAAATATATCAATGTATCCCTGCACCGACCTTGTCACGGATCCGCCGAGATTTCAAAAGGGATGAATTATGGATGTAATTCCCAAAATTTCACCCCGGGGGATCGTCGAATTTACCAGAGAGCCCTGGAGATATTGCCACTGGGACCCAGCGCGGAGCGGAGCGGAGCAGAGCGGCGCAGCGGGGCGGGGCGGTGCGGTATCCTTTTGCACGACGTTCTCCGTGTTTACGCAAACAACAACAATGTTGCCGGCAAATCCTAATTACGTAACAGTGTCACGTAACTGTTTTGCGTTGCTCTGCAGCGGCAAATGCTCCCGCGCGATGCTTTCCGAGAGACGTCAAAAGCTTTCCTTACGCGCGGCATGCGGATGAATAAAACAAACCGTTCGCTCGCGGGGATAAAATCAATAAATTATTTTCGATCCGTCGATTCCGCTTTGCGCTCGGGCGGACTGTGAAATACGGCCGATCCGGATAGCGCGGCTCGTAGTTTATATTTTAAACCCGCATTTTTTATTATTATTATTATTATTACGGAAGACGAGTTCACGTTTAATAAGATCATGATTCTTATATACAGGGTGAGGCAATAACTATGTCCACCTTGCATATCTCCGTTATTTATAATAAAATGAACAAATTTTGTACACGAAACTTGCACGGTACAGAGGGGGAAATATTGTGATACAAACATTTTTCGTGTGATTGGAGGCATAGAGGTGATCTCAAGGTCACCTTGATTTTTTAAATAGAATCTTCTATTTTTTTGTACCATAAATCGATAGAATGTGAAATTCTGAGTATAAAAGTGTTGACCTGCATACGCCCTAAACTTAATAGTTAATGAGATATTTGAAGTAGTTTTATACATGTAAAGTCGTGTTGAAAGTTCAATGTCTCCGAGTGATTCGCGAAAACTACCGCTAATATCTCATTAACTATTAGGTTTAGGACGTATGAAGGTCAACACTTTTATACTCAGAATTTGATACTCTATTGATCCATGGTATAAAATGTAGGACATTCTATCAAAAAAAAAAATGAAGGTGACCTTGAAATCTCCTCTATGCCTCCAACCATACGAAAAATGTTTATCTCACAATATGTCCCTTTCTATACTGTGCAAGTTTTGTATATAACATTTTTTCATATTATTACAAATAACGAAGATATTCAAGGTGGACATAGTTATTGTCCCACCCTGTATACGTTTATGTATATGGATAATTTGACGCTTCGTTGACGAACCATGGAGAAATTAAAGAAATCGATTAAAAAAAATGTAAAACGATTTTGAAATTAACACATCGAACTGTTCTTTCTCTCCTCTGGTCTGAAAAATTCAATTTACTGCATCCTCGTCGAACGGGAATCTCAACTCGAGCCGCACTTCATTTCGCATCGAAGCAGGACCATTCCGCTCATCTTTACTTACACATTTATAAATAAACCACAGTCGGTAAAGCCACGGAGGACGATCAAACCGTCCGAAAAATGTCTCGTTTTACGAGGAAGAAACGTAAAAACTCGCGGCGCAATCAAGATTAATGCTATCGAAAACCAACGCGCGATTTCTTCTCTCTCTCTCTCTTACTCTCTGCGAGCCGTTCCACAAATTACTTACACCACAACTGGCGAGTAACGACGCTCGGTCATTAAATGATTATGTAAAATTCGGATTCGCCGCTGGCGCCAAGCGCTAATCACTGAGCATCCTCGTCAAGAATGCGTCGTTTACTGCTCACGCTCATTACGACAAATTGCTTTCGGGGAAACGTTTCGTCGGGATCCGCGACGCGGCGGCCGCTGTCTTCGAGACATAACCGCGATATCGAATAATGACGCGAGGACAATCCTCGCGGGACACTGGTTTCCGAGGAGATTAAGAAACTATTTTCACAAAGAGGCCCGACGAGCATCGAATAATTAACATTTCCTCGCGGGCCGGGACGAACAATACGCCGGAAAATAACCTCCGGTTCTTCCATCATCAGTCACTTGTCAACACGCCTGGAAAATTCGAGGTGAGCCAACTTCCGCGAATGTGTTGTCGTAATCGTCTATCGTTGAAGCAAGAGTCCTCCTACCGTAGAAACATTTTCGAATTTTTAGACACAGGAATTAGTGAAAAATTCATTTCTTCTATCAACAATTTCGACCCTTACAACAGAGTCACTGTTCGGTACGGAATGGCGAGAAAGTCTAACGATTGATTCGCGACCGCGTCGTTTCCCGATGCCGCCGAACGTTGTCCGCCTAATTAAAATTGGACAACTATTTAATATGGACTAGTTTGTCGCGGATTGAATTAATTGCGAATCGGCGCGACATTGTCCGTTGTCTTGACGTCAGTCGACCGACGAAGACAATCCGATATTATAAAACGATACGTAAACTAAGACGCGAGCGGTGTAATGCGCGTGGTCTTGAAGTTTGAACGCGGTGAAGGTTATTTCGATGCTGCGAGATCGACGCGAAGTGCTTCGATGCTTAAAACCTTCTGACCCGCTGCTCCGAGGTCCGTTTTCCATCACCTCCGTTGGTGTAAGCAATATTCTGGGCAAGGCCCATTTTGGGGAAAAACCAACCCCATTCGTTAATTACCTTGAGGAAGGAGGCACCTCGCTTCCTGTTGGAGGAAGAAGAACTCCCGCCTCAAGGCTTTATTTGGAATTACTTCCAAATGTTAGACCTCAGAGCAGCGTGTTTTTTATGGCGTTAACCGTTTATGAACGGCGCGGAGTGCACGTGCGGGCAAAGCGTGCATCCTTGCCCACGTGCACGCCGTCTTAAGGCCCATTGACCTAAATTAGGGTCCTACGCGGACGGTGCGCAGAGCGAAGGACAATTCGCAATGGTTTTATTGCCGCTTTCCCAATGCTATAAGCTAGAATCTTCCAGTGCCGTGTTCGACATCTGGAAGATTAGCATCCTTCGAATTTGCGAAGGATAGCATAAAATTGGGAGAGGGCTTGAAATTCCGTTGAGGACGGAACAGTCACCACTAAAAATTGCTGTACCATTATTCAAAATATTTACTTTATCATATGTTACAGTATTGTACTGAGGTATTATATCAATTTTGTTGGAATACAACGATAATATAATTAAGAGACTTAGGTATGAGGGTACATCTTAGGTATAAGGCGTAAGGGGCGGTTTTACTTAGGGATGGAAGGGCCCAGGCGAGGGCATAAATTCGGGATCGTTGTCAGTCCGGTAAAAGCAGCTAGTCTGAGCACATCGCAACATTGTACGGTTCATTAAACACAAGATACGCGGAAACACTGTGGCGTTATTTAAACTATCCTAGTATATAAAGTATATAAAGTGTAGTTTATTAAATAGCGTCTCCACATATAAAGACATTTCCAACAAATTTCGTATGCAAAAAATGAAAAAAATCATATAGTACTATTCCAGGTTGGAAGAAATGTTTAATTTTCGAGTTAAGACAGCTCCGAGCGCAAAGGGTTAATATTTATTTTTTTCCCATTAATTCTCGAGTTTGATTTTTTGCGCGAGAATGGTAGGTTTCCTAGAATCCGCTTAAATCGCGTGGCGAATATAAAGAGAGCCCAGCCATTAAAACTTGCGGGAGGACATTCATAATGATCAACGCCTCGGCGTCGTCTTCAGCTGTATATTTTGTTTGGTCGTTCGTCGACCGATGCACGCAGAACTATAAATAGGGGGTCGACGTGACGCGCGCGGTAAACCGAAAAAAAGATCGTCGACTCGTTTAACGCCCGCCGATGTTCATTCATATTTATAGCGATGAATGAAAACTCCGTGACGAGTAGTTCCAACCGACTGGAATGTCCGTCCAACGCGTTTTTGTGTTTCTTTTTTTCTCCCATGTTCTTTCTATTTTTTTTCCTCCTTTCACTCTGTCGCGGCATCTTCCGGCGCACGAGAAATAAAAGTATTGTCCGGCGACGGCAACTCGCTGGAAAATATAGTAACTTCGCGGCCGGTCGACAATGGAACTGGAAAAATTAACGCGTTGACCGCCGCGGCGGACAAGTATTCATGGAACTTCTAACCAGCGCGAACAAAACACGGTTTTTCCAACACACCGGGAAGGTGTACATGTATATCGTGCAGCGTTTTGTCACTGACGCGATTCTGTCTTTCTATCTCCCTCTCTCCTCGTCACATTGAAGCAAGCGTCGCACGCCGCGCTATTCGAGCATCAAAGAAAATCATTATCGAGTCGCTCGTTATCGGTATCCCATTGAAGAATTCAATGCGCGACCGATTTCAATGCAGTCTTCTCGCACTCTCTCCCGGTAATAGAAACGACAAAAGACGCGTTACCATGTGTTTTGTTTTCTTACCGCCCGGTACAAACACTGTCGCCGATTCCGAGCTCTCAACGGCGATAAGTCGCACGCGATTTACTTATTCGTTAAACGGTCGAATCAAACAATTTACGCGGATTTTTATAAAAATTTTTCTGCGTTGCCTGTAAAAATTGTAAACGTCACTGTTCGAAATCGAGCTCAATAATTGTAAAAGTCAATGTTCGAAATCGAAATGAAAAATTGTAAAAGTCAATGTTCGAAGTCGAATTCAAAAATTTTAAAAATCAATGTTCGAAGTCAAACTGAAAAATGGTAAAAGTCGCTGTTCGTAGTCGAGCTGAAAAGTTGTAAAGGATCTCGTTCTAAATCGAGCTGAAGAATTGAAGGTTACCGCTCGCGATGAGCGCTAAAGAAATCTGTAAAATGGGAAGAACTGTTCCGAAGATAGTGCGTTAAAGAGTCCCGAATATCATGGTTTACCATTTTTGAAGAACTGTGCGCTTCGGAAGCGACTGTGCGGCAGATATTCAACAACTGCGAAGAAAACAAATGCCGGTTGTTCTATGGGGCGGGGGGGCAATTACTCGGACCCGTCTCTCCGTCAGCATTTCCCCGAAGGCACGTATACTCTCGCCGGGAATCGTGGATTCCTATGGCAGCCGGTTGTCGCTGGCGTGTTCGCCGCTGAAAACACGATACAGACTTTTCGACGAGGTGCAAGGATCGCGTTCAATCAGTCTTCGGCCGCGTGTCCGTGGAGCACCGTCGTCCGCGCGGGTCTCTGCCGTCCTTTGACCGGCTCCGTTCCTCTCTTCGCCACTGGCAATTGACGTTTTTCCGGCCCCCCCCATCCTTCTCCCACCGGAAGAGAAAAGAATCTCTCGCTCTCTCTCTCTCTCTCTCTCGAGGAAGAGAGAGGGAGCGAGAACGCAACTCGACGGTGTGCGCGTCCCGCAACCGGCGAAATAAGATTACCCGTGAGCGACGATCAATGCGGGACGAATACGTGACCGGCTCCATACCGTGTTTTCAACTTTGCCTGTCTTCCTCGAGCGATGCCGCAACCGCAGCCGCAGTCCCAGCGCCCTACGTGTGGTGAACTTTGTTAAAAACATCACGGGACAAGACCGGCTCGACTGCAACGGCGATTGAGGCGGCAACGGTGTTCCCAAAGGATTGTCTATCCTCAAAAAAACGGAAACGATGTTGGAACGGGGAAAAATTAATTTTTCGTCAATACTTTTGGATTTTGGGGGAGTATCGAGGCTTGCGTCACGGGAAACCATAACCATATGTATCACGTCGGGCTCAATTTGTTCGCGTAAACAGCGCGCGGATGGAAACGGAACCGTGATTCCGCGGGAGATCGTGTTCGTATGTCGCGGATCCGCGGGGAGGAAATATGAAAAACAAGGAAGGCAAATAAACGGGAGTGTTCGCAGAGAGAGAGAGAGAGGGCGGGGAAGCTTTTCGAGAAACACGGAGCGGTTCACTTCCGGAAGATAATGTACACACGCCGCGCCGGGCGAGAAACGAGGTCAACTGTTTGCGCATAACGCTTAATGGAAACGAGTACGCGGCCGGCTGAATGACACGCGGTGCGTGTCAAGGCTCTTTTGCGTCATTTATTGCACGCCACGGTTCGCGAAGTTAATTAAACCTCGTTCTAATGATATGCAATATACAGAATCAACGCCGGTGTAGCAGGCCACCCCCTCTCTCTCTCCCTCTCTCTCTGTCTCTGTCTCTCTTGCTCCATCTCTCAGCAGCGGCCGACGATTTATTGTGCGAACGCGCGACACGACAAATTCGCTCAATTAAATAATTCCGGAGGCAGCTCGGACTTGCCTGCGCATCGGCGCAGCGCACGGCCTCCCTCTGTGATCGATTCCCACAAATATTGGCGCACGCGAAATTGCTCGTGATTATTAATTTCAAATTAATCTCGAAACTATTGGTTAATTATTATTTGAACGGTGCCTGTCCCGTCAGAGCGACGCGGGACACGCCGCCGTGAAACCCCCCCATTCTTCCCGCGTTCTGCGTCCAGTACCCCTTTCGATCCACGAGGCAATCGACAGGAACCCCGAGTAATCAAAATGTTAGAATCGTTTGCGCAAACTTTATTATTTTACATTGAAACGATTTTTTAAATGGAAATCTTCTTTCCACATATCACCGATAATTATATTATATTGAGTAGGTGTAATTTATAACAATGAAAATATTAAAAGAATTTAACAATACTGTTATGTTATTTTCAATATACTGAGCATACGGAAATTAAATTTCTAGTTCATTCCAGTTTGCTGCAATCCAAGTGGAACATTTTTATTTTGCATAAAGATCCGCTGTCAACTGATGATTTATTGATGCTTGCAAATTACAAGTGCGTGGTAAACATTATTCATCGTATCGTGGAAAAATATGTTTTCTGAACTGTGGCTCCATTTAATCTGCCACTGTACATTTTCGTTTTCAATATTGTGCTTGCGATGTCCGAGTTGACCCTTGTTGCAAAGAATATTCTTCCCGAGCATAGTATGTTCAACGCAGTTCAGAATCTTGCTGAAATTGTCAATCGTGTTCAAGATTGATCAGCCAGATCAATATTTTACGGGTTGTCCGATACATTCTGTACATTTCTAGTAGAATACAGCAGCCAACACAATATTATTTAAAGCCGTGGATGGTCGGGAATCCGCGCCCCATTAATTTCCATGCCGGGCTCGTAAAGCTTCGGGCCAACTCTGGAAACCCCAAACAATTTTCTGCTCTTAATATCCAAGTCAAATCGTCCCTGATTGTCGCCGGGCTCGCGGCGCGGCGGAAACGGAAGATATTAAAATTTCAGGACAAGCTGGACGCGATTAGACAAAGTTACGACAGCGATTGCACTTATCTACACGTCGATCCGGGTGCTACATTGTTTCGGCCTCGGCTGTGTTCGATATTAGCTCCACGGTGGGGTGGTTTCGGGTAAACGGTGGACAATTTTCGCGGTTGACACACGCGAGTCCTCGTTTCTACTCGGTTGAGATGCTTGAACCTGTTTTATTTAAAAATTACTCGAGGATTTTATTATTTTAGAATTTTCAGCAGAATTTTCAGAACGGGTATCATGCGCAACGAGACTCGAAAGGCGGCGATGAAAACGCCGAGCATTGGTACCGCGTCGCGTGCAAATAATCGATCTTATTTCAGCCGGGGGGTGCGTGCATTATCTTCAGGAAGTGAGCCATACGCCGCTGCTTTTCCCGAGATTTGTGAACTGGAAGGGTTAGATAACGATATCGCCGATCCGCAACCGCTTTCCATCGCGATTATTTCTTATTTTCGTGGGGGCCGGGTCGGGCCTGGCCGGGCCGCGGCGCGTATCGCTCTTTTTGCGATTAATATTATTCCTCGCGGATTATCGGCCTGTGCTCGTCGAAGCCCTTTTGTTGCGTTACCTCCTCGTCTATCAATGGACCCCTTTCACCAATAATTTGTACAATCATCGAGGAAAACCACAGCTGCATGCAACTGTCCTACACTGGACGAATCGAAGCTTTTTAAAAAGAGGTAAATTTTCATCAATTTTTTCTAGGACCAAATGAATTCCTCATTTTCTGTCAGCTTAACTACTTGCACTACTATTTATTTTGTGATTACAGCGATTAGAAATTCTTGATCGTTCAGAATTTCATAGAAAACGAGGCTAGTTTATATTTATTGCCTATTTTTCTTCAAAACCTATAATATTTCGACTATACCCAAATAGAATTTTATTTCGTTTTAAAAGAAATACAATAACATACATATTTATTAGACTCTGTTCAGAATTTTCATCGCAAGTTTGACTCGATATTATAGGGCAAGGGGTTAACGAAATTTTGCTCTACCTTGATCGTATCGAAAGTTCTACAACTTTATTAAAAAAAAAATGGAGAATTGTGCATTGCTTTGGCTAGCTGCTCGTCCCGTCTCGCACGCTTCTCGGTTCGTACCCTTCGCGACATTCCTGTAAATACTTGTTCCAGGCCTGGATTCAATGTTAGCAGTGACGTTAACGCGAACGTATCCATTAGCGGGCACGTATAAGCAGCACGTAAACGAAAGCCGAGCGCCGGGCGAGGCATTACGTGTCCGGCACTATTATTTTACCGTTTAAGAAACATTATCTAATTTACCCGTTGCTTTGCATTAGCAGCGACACCGTATCGACCGGCGTAATTCCCCTAAGAGGGCCCCGTTGCGCAATAATTATTGCACTGTAAAGACGCGGTTGAGAACATCGTGATCCTCGAGCGTAATCGTAGCGACACGGAGTCTACGAAATGGAAACGAGTTAACGTAATCGGTTTTATCAAATTTTTTTCGAGAAACACGTGTTCTTTAATATTCATTATATGGTTCGGAAGATCCTTTCTGAATATGTTTCTGTAATTTGTTTGGATTTCAACAAAAAGTTAAGCTCTCTTTTCAAAGGCGTGAGAGCCACTGCATCGTGTTATCAATACGATAATAGTCCTGGTTATTATGACGCATGGCTTCCTTTTTCTAAATTTTTGGTCCAAAATTAGACGATGATACCATTCGCGTTGCTAATCTTCCTCACGCCGCGTCGCGTTGCGTCGCGTCACAACGGAACAGCCGCGAACAGCAGAGAAAAATAGACGCTCTTCAATTATTTATACCAGCAGGTAATAATAAAAATATAAAAAAGGGGTGCCATGCTCTTTTATACTTTTACACTCCACGTATATCCTCCCAGGCGGGTAAATAAATGAAGAAATAAATATTCGAACCGCTATTTATATTCATCAACCCCTATCCCGCGCTTGACCTCAAACAAAACAAGAGGCGAGTCCAATAATAAACTTCCTCTGTAGAACAATACAACAGGAATGTTGATAATTCTAAAAAACTTTATTTCTCTTTACGTTAGGCCAGGCACGGCTCGTATACAATATTTTCGTATACTATTTTACAAAAATACAACTGTTTCTCCTCTAATAATAAAATAAATTTTCCTTATATTTCATACTTCTGCAAACGCTATAAATGCATACTAGCGATGAATTCGAGTCTATCGATCAAGGCAGAACAGATTGGAAAAGGTCGCATCGAAATTACGGGTGTCGGGCTTGCGAACGTCGACCGCCATCATTAACCAAGAACAACGTACCCGGTGTACGCACTTTTGCGATATACATACATACACAGAGAGCCGGAGGAAATTGGTATCGATCAAAACACTGTTCTCGTTGAATGGCGTCGCCGATCAAATTTGGTTTCAGTGGACTCTCATCGGGACAGTGACGGCTATGAACCCCCCGCTCGCCGATTTCAATATAACCCGTTCCCGGGCCGCGGATTGACACGCTTCATTCGAACCTGTCCGGTTAAATGGCATCGTAAACAATCGACGGAAGACATTGCCACGTGGGAATTCCGCGGAATCGTCGTCGTCCACTGTCTCGACGTCACGCGAGTCATCCGATCGATCGCGATCGCAAAAACCGTCGGCTGACTGGCAAAAGAAAAAAAGGAACGCAGACGGCGACGTCGAACATGGAGAAAAAGACGAAGAAAAATGAAGTCTAGGCGCCTGTTAAGTCCCCGGGCGATGTTTATTTCATCGGCATGAACGGCGCGGCGCGACGCGGCGGTGCACGTTCACCGAAACGATTACCTCAACCGCGGAAATCATTGTTTCCGATTCGAGACGCGCGTGTACTACGCAGCATCGCGTAACAGAATAGTACATACGAACCATAAGAAATTCCGTTTCGTAAGACCGTTTCCGCTTCGCGGAGCGTCCTTGCCGGTCGTTACCAACGATCCGCTCGATGCTCAATGTCGATGAATGGCGGGGAACGCATTTTCACATTAGAACCTCGCGGCCGAGCAACAATCGTTCGATCTTTCAGCTTGAAACGCTGCCGATTTTTCATCTACGATCACTATCGGCGCTCGTTCATGCACTATTCATCGATGCTGGTATTGTAACTAGACTGCGGATCGTTATGGAAAATAAAAATCTTCGACGGCGATCGTGGGAAACAGGTGTCAAATAAAAATTCATTTCATCCCCTAATAGTTTTTCTTTTTTACACTGAAAACAACATAACACTATTCTTGGATTTTTTTAAATTTTTCGCTGTTTTATATTTGGATAAAACATTTGCAGGAAGTGCTGTCCACGTTGTTATAAACATAATTGTGCTCTTCTTATTAATTATGATTTAAACGAATTCCTCAAAGGTAATTCTAACATTGTAACCTCGACCTTCGATTTATTCGATGTATACGAACCTCGAAAACCTTTGAGAAAAAAGGTTGAGGTAACTCAGAATAAAGTCTGTTGAGCCGCAAGTAGGCCGAATGTACGCGCACTAGACAAATTTTCAAACTCATTTTTCTCGAAAACAAAGCCTTGTATCAAAAAATTTTATTCTATATTTTCGACTCAGTTTTTCATGTAGAATCACCCCCTGCTCGGTTATACCACCAGTTACGGGACACCCTATATATATTTAAGGTGCAAACATTAGGTGACTCACCCTGTATACGTGCGTATTCGTGACAACGAAATGTGTTTCATCCATTATTTCGGAAACTGTTTCATCCACTATTTCCAGCAACAATCGCCCAACAAGTTTATCGTCCCAGCAAACATAGTCGAACAACCCCCTCACGGACATCGCCATAATTTCTAAAGGGAACATAATCACGTTCCGAGGCTGATTCCGAAACACGTCCACTCGAGATTGCGCCGGGGGAGATCGGAGAGGACTTCGGGTCGGGCCGCGTTAATACCGTGAAAAGAAGAGGAGTCGGAATCAATATAGCCGGTGTGGCCGAGGGATGGAAAGGGATCACACAGGCGTAAACAAAAATTCCCCAGCCTCCCAGTGGTGCCGGAACGAAGGATAATGGAAGCGTGTACTCTCTCTCTCTCTCTCTCTGTCTCTCTTGTCCAGGCAGCCCAGTCGGCGGTCGGGGATAAAATAATTCCAGCTCCATCAGGAAGCTAATCTCAGGAGGGTTAATCAGCGGCGGGGGCCGAAGAAGGCGTCCGAGAGCTGACTTTCGAGCCGGTAAACTTATTCCGCGGGCGTGCCAACTTCAAAAAGGAGGTGGCAAGAGCGCGTTCGGTGTAATTACCGGACTGGACGAGAGACAGAGCCTGACTTTGTCCCTGGGGTGCCACGTCGTCGACGAGGAGAACCAACCCCTGTCGACGCACTGTCGAATAGCCATTCCTATCAGGCAGTGAGAAAAAAACGAAAATGCGCCCTGAAACCGAAACCGCTTTTTTTGGTAACTTATCCTGAAGAGGGATGACATCCGACGACATCAGTCAAGTTATTAGACAACGGATCTTTGCGCAAAATATTAAGCTTCTAAAGGGTCTGCTTTTCTGCCCGATAAAATAGCTGTTTGGATCACCGGGGGTTGCGGGGATAGAACTCTGTCGGTAGCAAAATTCCCGCCACGGTAAAGAGGAACGCGTCCCGGGCCGCTTGTTTTTCCTCGGGTAATAATTTATGGGGCCAGGTTTAGGTTTGCCGTCGCGGAGGCAGCTCGGCAAAAAAGTTCCCGGGACGTGATTCGACGGGGAAAACCGTGCCACCGTCGCTGATAACGAGTCACCCGAACGCGAACGGAGGGAACAGATAAAGGAAGAGGAATGTTTTGCCCCGGCGAATCCTCGTCCGAGCGATTCTTCTTGGTCAGCTGACCGTATCGAGCGCCGATCGCTAGAAACTCCGAGAATTCCTCGCGCCCGGGAAATTTATGGACGGAAAATTAACAAGACTGTCAACCCGCGACCACTGTTCTGCGTTTCGCCCGGCTTGTATATGTATAGTGATCCTACGGGGAACGATATTGCTCGACGGATGTTCACCTGAACAGATTGGCCTGTCCGGTTGCGATCTCTCTTCTAAGTTAATATCTTCGCTATAAAGATTGATGCTGGTTCGGATGTTGCCAATTGTACCGGCGGATTTATCCTGCACGAAGATGCTTTGCGGGAAGTGTTGGTAGCGTGATCGAGAACAGCGATGCACCCCCTTAGAAAAATGTGTGCACGAAGAGAAGTTTGCAAATTGAACGTATCTTGTGAAAAAATGTTTTTCGCCAGTGTGTGTCACAGCGATGGGTCAGAGTGTTTCCAAGGGGCGCGAAGAATCCACGATCGTTATTAAAATCGGCAAATATCGGTTCCATTAAAGGCAGAGACTTGTTGAGCGAGGAGCGAGGAGCAACAGGATCGCAGTTGCAGCAGGACCGGTCCGCGTACCCGCAGTTTCCCTCGAATTATAAGTTTTTCGCTCGTAAGATCCATCCGGACCGTGCTAATATTGGCACACCGAGTGATTTTAATTTTACACTTAAGGGAATCGACGTTATCGAGTTTACACAACGAGGCGCGGGGTTCCGGCCGGCTCGTCTCATCTCATTTTCCTCTAGCCATCATCCCCGACCATCCCCGCATAGCCCTTCGACCCCGTTCTATTGCCGTCTCTCTCTCTTTTCCACCCTTGTTCTCTACGATGGAAACTCGCGCGAAAAGTCACCCACCGGAAGCGGCGCGTAATCAATCGTGTTTCGCGATAACGTCCGTGGGGGTGCGAGGAACCAATTATAATCGATTCTCCTCGATTAACATCTGTTCGTCTGCCGTCGTCGGATCCTTTATTGCCGTCGTTTCCAAGAGAGAAGAGAGAATCACTGCTTTCCTTCTATTTATTCGCCGGCCTGAGTATTTATACTAGGTGGACTGGAAAGTAATGTCGTTTCTTTACATTAAATTCAATAAAATACATTTTTAACAATTTTTTATTTTAATCAATGATGTAATCATCCTCGTTATCAACAACCTTTTGCCATCTAATGTACAAATAAAAAAAATTTTTTTTAGTGAAATTAAAAAGAATAAATAAATGTACGAACGTCTAATTCACTTGGATAAACATCGCAAATGTTTTTGGTAGCAACTGTTGCGTTACTACCCTAGTGAAACTCAAAAAGCATACAATACCGGATATGTACCTCTTCTGGTATTTGATTGAAAAGTTCATCCATAACAGCAAAAAAAATTTAACATTTAATTATTTGCAAGTAAACAAGTCACTTTAACCTTAAAATGTCTTGGCACGACTTTGTAGTACGCATTGAGAATTGAATATTGACATGCGCAGAAACGACATTACTTTCCGGTCTACCTAATATTTTGCGGAATGTTCTGCAGATCTTTTAGACTGAAGGATTAACTCAATCGAATCGATACAAGAGATGCTTTTCTTTCATTTGTTCGCGAACCTCGGTATTTTTATCCGGAGGCTTGATTAAATCAATAAGAAATTTCATTTTGTGTTTATGAAACGTGTTCATTTTTAAGGGAGCTTTCAGACAATATTAATAAATTCAAGTTTAATAAAAAATGGGTACTGTCAATGACGAAGTCATTAATATGAGATTATTTTCGAACCTCGTAGAAATATACATTTTCTTGATGAAACATTAACCCATAGCAGTCGAGTGGTGGCTCAGAGTCGCCACTAAAAATGGCTGTAGCATTATTCAAAATATTGTTTAGGTTATTAAATAAGTTGGTATCTAATCAATTACTAAGCATCTGAGTATTGTACGAGCTATTATATCAATTACATATACTTAAAATGAAAAAAATCGTATACAATGGAATTATTTTAGGTTGGACGAAATGTTTAATTTTCAAGTTAAAATAGCCCCGAGTGCAAAGTGTTAAATTCTTCTATGCAGATTTCTAAAAAACAAACACGACACGAATGCATAAAATTCATAGTCCGGTGATCATTACCATAAAACAGCTGTGTTTTGGCTTTCATATCTGTCAAATGACGTTAGCAAAGTCATTATCGCTCGCGCGGCCGCATAAATAACATCGAACATACACACGGTGTGACGATTTCTAGAAAAATTTGCGTATCCACGTGTAACGACAACGAAAGATGACGCCACGGCACAAAGACAGTAGCGTCATTCATAAACGAACGTCGCAGCGGATAATGTGTTAAACGAGTTAGTAAACAAACTTGTACGGGAATCTTGACTTTGATCGCGCCATGGTCGGAGCAGCAAACGTTCTCGCCCGCTTAACGTATGTATACCAACGACGACGACGACGACGACGACGACGATGCCGACGACAACCACGACGATGACGACGACTATGGTGGAGTTTCAAGTAATGGATGATATAGCGGCGGAAGGTTCAAGGTGCAGGTCTGAATACGATAATTAATCTTGCGAAAACTCGGCTGGGATTCGTTGTACAGGGTGTATAAAAATTATATGTCACGAATACCGTGGAAGGATTCTATACCTCTGGATCGGTGGAGATTTGTTAAAAAAATTGACCGCAGAATTAACTTTGACCCTTTCTTTTAAGGTTAAAAAATTTTTTATCGTATCGTAAAAGTCTCGTAGGAACAATGGGTCTCGAGTCAACCGTTCTCTTAAAAAACAACTTTGACGTTTCATAAACTAATTTCTTCCATATGTCTATAGGTTGTCCCAAAATGATATAAACGTGGAGGGAATGATTCTACATGAGAAAATAAATTGATAATATGTTAGTGAAAAGTTCGTTGAAAATGTGAGAATAAATGTTTTTCATTTGACGCCTCGGTTTCGAGAAGTTAATGTTTGAAAATTCAGCGAACACGCGTGCTCTTGAATGGTAATCGTTTGACGCGTCTGTTCATGACCTACTAATTCTACTTGTTCCAAACGTTAGGCCCGCGAACTTGACGGATTTTTAAAGTCAATTTTCTCGAAAACGAGGCGTCAAACGAAAAAAATTTATTCTATATTTTCAATTTATTTTCTCATGTAGAATTATTCCCTACATGTTTATACCATTTTGGGAAGCACTGTAGACATATGGAAGAAATTAATTCACGAAACTTCAAAGTCGTTTTTAAAGAGAACGGTTCACTTGAGATCCATTGATCCCTTGAGACTTTTATCCCTTGCGATGAATACGATAAAAAATTTTTTAACCTTAAAAGAAAGGGTCAAGGTTAATTTTGCGGTCCAATTTTTTAACAGATCTCCACCGATCCAGAGGTATAGAATCTTTCCATGGTATTTGTGACATATCATTTTTATACACCCTGTACTGTTTAAAGTCTGTTCTGAGAGAGCCTCTCGATCCCGGGCCCAAAAAGTGTTTGCTTTCCCCAATTTTTCGAGTACGTAGTTCGTCGTGATAAAAACATCAAAAATTGTCGATTGTAAGTAATAAGTTGTCGAATTATATTCAATAAATATGCAAACAATTTATATTTTTATTTCTATTCTTATAATCACGCCATGCACGTTAAGAATTTACGTCCCCGAACTTCATCTACGTCTTTAAACATGTACTGCGGTAGACCAATTCGGGATCGATAGATCGGAGACGTCGCGATCACGGCGCCGACAATACGTTCCCTGGTCAAAACGCAGTTAACAGTAGCGAAAAGGTAAACGATTCGGAATACATTTCGCAGGGTGGGGGCAGGAAGACAGTGGGGCAGGAATCAGCCCGGACGAAAATTTACGTTATCCGGCATCGATAATACGAGAAAGAGTGGATCGACCGAGCACGACAAACGCGGGCCGTTTGCATAACTTAATAGCCCTCGTAAAACTCGGCCACAACGGATGTCTCTGCGATTTCCTCCAGGATTGTTATGCCCCTCAATTTCCTGCGATGAAAACCCCTCCCCCCTCTCCCAACCCCGGTGAAAATCGCGAGAAACTTTTTTTTGCACTGGTTGGAATCGTCTAAAAGAAAGAAATATTTAATGGAAACTAAATAAACGATCGGTTCCTACGATCCTCCCTCTTCTGCTCGGAGAACCTGATCTATGATTCGGGGAACGAATTAAAACTTAGCTTGGTTTAAACATTCGTAGACATGCGATCAACATATTTCCAAACATATAAAATATATAAATATATATCATTTTATTAATATATATTTAAACAAATTTTTTTATTAATATATCTTCAGTGTTTACCAGGAGATTATTATGGACAGGGGGAGTATAAATGATTGAAACTGTTCAATTAATTTATTTACTTTCTTGCAACTATGTCTAGCCGATGCGTATGAATTTAGAAACAATTCTGGAGCCATGCAACGAGAATCCCAGAAGCCATAAAGGCAGGCTAATAGAGAATCGATGAACGCGTTAATAAATGATCGTGTACCAGGAAGGGGTTCCTATTTCGCAGGAACAGTGTCACGCAGAAATACCGCCCGAGAATAGCGCAATTCCCAAGAACCGATTCCAGTGTGCGCAAAACGTTTCTCGAATTATGCGTTAACGTCACCGACGACGTTTTCTGACAAGGTGAGAACGCGTCGCTTCAATTTCCATCGGAGATTCCCGGCCGATTGTGGGCTCGTTCCCGATCAGATATACGTGAGAAGAAAAAAGAAAAAAGAAAGAAAAAAGACGGAAGGCTTTTGCTATACAGAAATGAAAAGAGCGTTTCCTGTTCCATTACCGCCGCACGATCATGACCCGATGACATTGATTCTTCCGCGGGGACCTTTGAACAGAAAAAGACCCAACACGCGCAACACCGATGGTCTCATCTCGCGTCACATACTCGGCGCAGTGCTACGCGCCACAATTTTACTGCGAGCACAGTACACGTGACACGTTCTCCAAAATGGCGGACCTATGACGTCCGTGTTCTGTGTGCTTCGCAAATTTGTTCGCGTATTACTTGGTCAAATAATTTGCTATATCAATAGTTGACCACTTCTAGCGAAAACTTCCACGAAAAAGTTCAATGGTAAGTTAAATCAACCTCATTCGCTTGTTCTCGTAGATTTTTCAGTGGATTAAAAAAAAAATTCAAATTCAGTTAAATTCTATCGAAGTTCGACTTATGTAGTGACTCTTTTTCATACAGCATCCATTACATCCTTTTTCATATTCAACGCGGAAGCCGGTGATTCGTTATTTGCATCTTGAAGCGTACAAAGGGTCAAGATGGCGTTCGTCTTTACTTCGCGGAGTCAAAACGGCGAAGAAGTCTTGTTTGCGAAGCTCGCCTTGCCATTTCCAAGAAGAGTTTTCTAATGCCCGTCGGCTCTCTCTCTCTCCCTCTCTCTCTCCCGGCTGGAATCGCGACGTATTTCCGAGTCAACCGTTCAAACACGACAAAGTAGAATTTCGTATAATCGAAATGTACGAGTCCCGCGGCTCCCATGAATAATTCAGCAGGTTTTTGCTCGAAGAATTACGCGATTGTTTCCGAAGTCCTTGGCCGGTGTTTATTAAATAATATATCAGAAATTTGTCGGAGAGAAGCCGGGCCCCTGAATAATTGAGCCGGCTCACTGAAGCACCCACGCGCGCGCGCGCACACACACTGTCAATATTGTGTTTTTCATTATTCATCCCGAGATGCCACGCGCTGTCGTACACCACTATATCAGCCGTTTCCGTGATCGAACCGTATAACAGCCGTGGAGGAAATCACGAACGTATTCTCGAGTCATTGGATTATGCTAATGCCGCGTCCCCCAGCTTGCGCCGATCAATTCGGACCTTCCAGACTTTCCGTCTGCCGCGGAGATTCGTCGGACAATTCGCTTCGCCAAAGTTTATAACATTCTTACTTTCCAGTAAATTGTCAACGACCATTGCCTCGCTGAAAATACCGGTTCTCGTTCGATCACCGAAGTTAAACGGCGTAGGGCGGGGGACGCACCTAGGATGGGTGACCGCTCGGTAAAAAGCCGGGAAGTGACCCTCTGGGTGCGTTTCACGTGTTGTTGGCAAAATAGGTGGTTCGGAACCCACCTTAATAAAAAGTAGGTCCCGCTGAAATTGGAAATTAGGCGATAGTTGAGGATTGGTAAAGGGAGAGAGATGGTGGAATGGATTTGAAACCCTGAGGGGACCAAATATCATTACATACAATACTTTCCAGTAAATTAACGTGTCTGAAATGCTGAAATAAAACGGGAGAATTAAAAACCGTGTAATACACGTGGGTGCAAAAGTATTCCGGACGGTTTGTGTACATTCCACGCGTACGCCATATCTCAATCCATTGTGCATCCATTTTTGATCGGCACCCTCTCAACGGGGGAGTATGTTCCGCGGTATACACGGAAACAATTCAATTGGGCGATTATCGTCGTCAAGCCGATCCTCAAGTTGCCGCGGGTCCGAGGGTCTCGAGGTCGAGTTCGGGCCGGGCGATTGTCGCTCGCTCGAGACAGGGAGCCATAAACTGCGGCGCACATGCGGCCCACTTGGGCATTTTTCGCTTTATTTCGGGGTCTCTTGCTTTTTTCCGGCATGGATTTTGGGTTTTTCCAGACGGACTTGAGAAGGAGATTTCCACCTCTACTCGGCGAGGGCTATTTTGCACGATTTCCCTTCCTCAAGTCCGTCAGCAAATAGAATCGATTTGAACAAATTCCAACCACCCCCCCGTTTTCCACCACCAAGGTGATAGAAGGAGACCTCGAGGCAGAAGCAAAAAGTCACTCATTCTCAAATTAGCCATAACGCAGTTCACTTCTCCGTAAGACTACCGTCACTTGTTATTGTATCAATTAAGTGTTTTTTTTTTTTTAATATATTCTATTGTAGTTACGATACTGTTTCTGATTATTATTCTCCGTAATTAAACCTACGTGAGAAATTGTTCGGGTTGAATAAACTAGATTAGTTTGAATGAGGACTTACACCCTTCATTTTTGAACGCAACGCACTGCCGTCGTTCGAGTTTCAACAGCGAACATAAACAGTAGGTGAGTTTACGAACACATATGTGAATGATCTAACGAACCAATCAGACGAATAAACAAAGGATCGTTTGCGAACAAATGGAATAAATGTACAAGATACGAGGTACGCCTCGGGAATTCGACGTTAGTATGTGTTTCGTGCTGCAACCCCCAGCGGTCAGCTTGTAACGAGCCGAACCTTGTAATGTACTAAGGTCAATAGTCTAGCAATAGTTTCTCTCTTTGTTTTCCCATCAATGAGAATACCTAATATTAAATTTCTTTTATTTCGCTTAGTAGCCTCTATCGGGTGCATCCCAGCCGCCCTTCGATCACTACGACGTTTCCGAGGGCGCAAATCGCGTATCTCCTTGGAGATCGTTGTCGATCGCGCCGCCAAGGCCGCCTCTCTCCTTGCCCATCGATCCCGACGCATTAACGTCTATTTATAGCGATAATAAGCAGAAATCTTTATGTAACGGCTGCTAACGGAACTTTCTGCGCCGAGTCTCGACCTACTTTTCATCTTTAGCGGCGCGCCGCTCCCGGCTAGTGCCGATTTCGGCCAATTAATGAGCCTGCCAGCCGTGCCGCGATATTGCCGGCGAGAAATTCCTCGCGTGCCCCCCCCCCTTGTTCTCCTATCGAGGTCTTGTGTAAACACCGACTGAAAAGGAAAGTGTCGGGATATTTAGAACGCTCGACCCAAACGATACAGAGTGGTCTCGAGAGAGATGGCGAGAGAGCTTGATCGTGGGAGGTCTCGGCCTGGACTGTGTGATTAATCGTCCGGGATACTTTGGCTTTATTAATGAAATTCCACGATGTACACCGTTCGAGCTCTCTCTCCTCGACGTTTTCAAAGGATCCGGATAGTAAACAACGTTCTTTCTTTAGCTGCTCGTCGAACGGGACTTGCGACGAACTTGTAACGAAGCAGGCCGTCCGAACGTCAACGGATGTTTTCATCAAGGCTATTCGAAGGTCGTCATAGCGCATATTCATAATTCAGTTTATATTAACCGTTCGCACTCGGACCCATTTTTTAACAGAAAAAATTAAACATGACTTTTTTTCATTTTAAGGGTATACAATTGATATACCTCATACAATACTTAAATGTTTAGTAATTGATTAGGTACCAACATATTTAATAATCTAAACAATATTTTGAATAATGGCACAGCAATTTTTAGTGGTGAGTCATCACTCGAGTGCTAGCAGTTAAGAGATGCCGTATACTCTTTGATCGTGAAATTCAACGAGATTAACAATGTCCTGACGTTTCTAGGAACCGACCAAGACGATTCCGAGGGCCATAATTCCGTGACTTACCCTAATCGAAATCGCGTTAGACAGCCACAGTGGCTGAAACCACTCGAATCCATCATCCCCTGGGGTGGCGGGAGAGTGTGGGAGGATCCACGGCGGTTACAGCGGGATTCAATTAGAGAATATCGGCGGGACGGTGTCGTTTCCGCGGCGAGGAGGATTTTCCGAAGGACGCGAGGGAAGCAACAAGTCAAAGATTCCTGCCACGTTCCACGAAAGACGGTGTGCTCGAAACGGATACCCTGGGCGGTGGTGGTGGTCCCGTGGTTATTACGGTTTCGCCGGCGTTGCACTTATGTCACGTATCTTTGTTTGCACGTGCCCCCCTCCCTCCCTCCTCTCCTGCCGGCCCCATTCAACCCTGTGCGTCCCCCGTGGCCGCCCGCGAAAGAAGACGAAGTAACCGAGGAAGAGGTAAACCCGACGATTTACACCGAGTAAACGCACCGCGTGCCGCCTGCATGTCGCAGATAACTTACACTCGTACCCGTTACCCGTTCTTTCGCTGCTCCAACCTCCTCTCTCACCCCCGCGAAACCGTTCGAGCTCCTTAATACTGCGACTAAATTTGCTCGGGGATATTTGTTCCCGTCGCTCCATCTTCCTCGGGTCTCCTTCGCCCCTTAACAGTGCTATTGTGAATCGTTTAAGAAAATTGATTTTCCTTCGCGAGAACGATGAAGTTTCTTGTTGAAGGAGGAACAGACAGAAACGTACAGCGGATCTGAACATACAAGAATATCCCAGCATAAAAAATTTATTTATTTATTAATGCTGTAAATCGTATTTGGTTTATATAGCGTACACTAGGGTAACACTTTACAATTAACAAAGAAGTATATATGTATCGTTGTACAGTAATGGCACGATCTAAGCCTTTTCTCGGTTCTGTGCGCGCGCTTAGATCGTGCCCCTCAAATCGTTCTTAGATCACGCAATTACTGTGCTAAGCTAAATTGGCATAAAAAAATAAAAGAATTAGCAAATTCACCCATCAAGAAAAAGCAAGTCGAAGAAAGTCGGCGCTCGATAATTCAAGAGCTGCTCGATGCTGTTATTTATTACGCGAACTCGTGATTTACGTTTAGCGGTCTCCACGGACGTCTCTTTGAGAGTGCGCGCGCGTGCGCACAACATCGTAAATCATTTTCGTGGCAGTGAAAACGGCGAAGACGTTTATTAGCGGATCTAAATCGAAAAATCCCGTGCAAACAAACGGTGTCCGGGGAGCGGTGTGTTTACTGGGTAGTTTTCAGCGGAACGAAAGTTCGGTTGTTATATAAAATAGGTTCGCGTTTGAGTTTTAATGGAATATGAAAATCGAGGCGCGCCCCGCTCGTCAATAAATATTTATGTTTTCGAGGGCATGAAAATTTCCGGGACGTTTGCGCGCGCGCACTGCAACAAACTGGCCGGGTCGCGAGCGGCGGTTTGACCGCTATAAATTCTAAGGTGATCGCTATTTGACAAACAGTGCTCGCTCCCTCTACCCCCTGTTCTCTCGTCCCGTGTACACCCATAAATCGCGGCGGGAAGTTAAATTTAATTTTAAATTGCGTCGCGAACGTCCCATAAACTCAAACTTCCTGACCCGTGCAATCCTAGGAGCTGCGACTTTCAATCGTATAATCATAGACCCGTTTACTCGGCATGGTCCACCCGTAGGGTTAATAACGTCCCCCCTGTCCTTCGAGAGTCCGAACAGCTGTTTCAGACAATCATCCCTCAGCACGTCTCACTCTATATTGTTGTACAAGGGGTTAAACAAATAAGGAAATTCATAAATGCCCAATTTTTATTTTCCATCGAATCATGACAATGGACTAGTTTCGTATAAGAAGACGCATTTCTTTTTCGTGATACAGGCTGATTAAATTCGACCACCTTAAACATTTCGCTTGTTTTGGCAAATGGTCCAGGGGGGGGGGGAGTGGCAAAACTGGAAAATCGGATATTCGGTTCGAGCAGGGTGTCATTCGGCGAACAACGCGGGAAACTGCGGCTTCGGGGTTGATCAGCGGCGTTCCACCCCCGCCGATCGCCGTTCCCGAACCGGTCCGCTGACGTGACTTCCGTGATCGCCTGCCCGAATAAAAAAAAAACCGACAAATCGGCTTTTATTAAACCCCTTTTCGCGGGCCGGTGTTTGCTTCCTGTTGGCAGGGAGCTGCGTCCCTTTGATTGGCGCCGTTTGTTTTCGCTCGTTCGCGGCCGCCGATGGGAGAGAGGCGAGCTTTCAAGAGGCATTGTTTCTGGATCGATGCCTGCCCGTGTCTCCGAGAGATCCGTTTTTCAACGGGCGCAGTGATCGTTGATAGTCCGGCACTGAAAGAGCTTCATTTGTTTTTCCGAGGGGACGTTCGCAGTCCTCCGAAGCTCCTCGCGTAAAATACATTTTTATATCCCGCCACAAATCACACGACTAATTCTAACGTTAAATCGGAAAACCACCCTGGGGATCGCACACACTATCATAACGCGCTGTGGCGGCTTGGCGAATCTCATTTTCCAGTTTTCCGCCCACAGCGATTTCAGGGCTGGCTGTGTCTGTCCCGTTTTCTCGAATTGCGGGGGGCTCCATGGGGAGGGCAACAGGGGTGAGGGGGTTGAAATACGAGAAACGTATCTTGTCCCGGCGCGGTTCCACGCGTTTGAAAGAGAAGTTCAACGCGAGCTCAGTCGCGAAAACAGACCCGCGGCGGAGCAGAGAGGGCAGGAGGACGGAGAGGGGTTGTGCATCCAGCGTAAAGGGAGCCGGTCCCCCCTCCCCTCCTCCTACACCCCGGTGCAACAAGTACACGCAATTCAGGAAAGTTGCGCCGCCGTCGATAAGGCAATTATTCGGTTGCGCCGCCTCGCGAGAACAATGCCTTTTGTCGGATGAAGCAACAACGGGGTTATATGGAAGACGGAGAGAGGGGGTGGGGGTGGGGGAAGAAGAGCGTCTTTATGCGAGACGCAGACACTTGTATCGGGAGAGGCGGGAGCTTTCTTCGACGGGGACGCTATTTGTCGTATCCAACCCCCGTTCCCGAAACATTTTTGTCCCCTCCCCCTCCCCACTTCCTTCACCCTACGGGTAAATTGAATTCGCCTCGCGCGTCGACGTTGAATAGGTACAAGATCGTCTTTTGTCTCCTACGTACTCGTGCGCGACCTTGCCGTGACCTAGCCTGTCTGCTGGATTGATCTTCGAGAGAAACCGTTCATACACGGGACAGCGAAGAATCGAAGTTTCTGCGCGTTGCTTAGCGGTTTTGCGCGGTGAACGACGGAGGAATTGGAATTCGGTGCGACGAGAGAGAACAGTGCGTAGCAGTATCGTTTTAATGGAACCGGTGACACCGACCGACGTGTATTGGTCTTTTTTGACTTAAGTATTCGATGCAGGGTGTCCTAACACCTTGAGTGCCAGTAACCACACCCCATGATGGTAACAGCATCTCAGGACTCAATTTCGAAGATGCAAAGAAAATGGCGTGTTCGCCCAACCAAAAGTGCGACTAGCTCTCCGGTTAGGCTAAAGCGAACCGCAGTCAGGAGCGAGTTTTCCCGGATGGCGAACGAGAATAGGGTATAAGGAAACAAACGCTCGGACACGTTTCAGCTGGGGCAATTTCCCGCGCTTCCGGCGCGGCAGAACGAGCGAGACGCGAGCCATCAGCTCGGTAACTCGATAAAAATGCAATAGCTCCGCAGATTTCGCGGGGAACGACGCGTCAGGGTCGCGCAGTATCGAAGAGGAAGAGGCGAGGCTGTTGTCTGGGGCTACTACGAGAGAAAAGACGATATTCCTTTTCTCGCGGCGAGATTCGTCCTCTTCAACGGCACGTACACTCATTTCGCGTTTTTCTAGCAGCCGCGTTTTTCAAGATCGACGCCGTCCGTCAGACCGGCGTAAATAAGAATGGCCCCGGTGTCTCGGGCGAACGTGACCGTCGTCGCCTCGTTTCCAGACATCCTTTGTCTTTTCCCCGTTTTGCGTCGGTGAGCCTGCAACGAGCTTTGCTCCTCGGTCGAAGCTTTCGTCCCTCCGGAAAAACCTAGCCGCACTGTTGCCACACGAAAATATTAGCCTGCGAGTTTTATAGGATTTATCTCGATTTCGTTAGTAATTCAGATATTAAAATGGCGCTGGAATTACGTTGAGAATTATTATCGGATAATCTTACTACTTACCGTCATCGGGCAATCGCATTCGCTGGCGGATTCACTGTCTGCATCGGGCTCCTGAAATAGAACAAAAGAAGTCAGAAATACTGAATTCTGTCATCTAAAAATTAGAATTCGGATCTCGTTTATATCTTATGAACAATTAATCGCTTAGGTTAAGTATTTTAATATTTTTTCGAGTTGCCAAGGATCACGAAGGGATTTCTGCTGCTTGAAAAGAATCTTGCTTAGGTTTGGATTAGGTTTTGCAGTTTTTTACAAATATCACTTTAATAACATATTTCAAGTTCATTGAAATCAATGAGGAATGCCGTATCATAAATAATTACTAGACAGCGGATTTTATGCATTTAGGGCAAAATTAAGTAGGCGTAATTTAAAACAGTAAAAACATTCGAACAATTTAATGATACTGTGATATTTCTTTCAACCTATTAAACATATTAAGAAAGAAAATAAATTTCTATTTTCCTCCAGATAACACCTAACAATTACCTGCACTTTTATGTCTCCGATAATTGCAAACCAGAAATGAACAATGCAGTGCGTGTAGATCGAGGAACGCAATCCGAGACGCAGATCCACGGAGAAGTATTTTCGGTGCAGACACGTGGGCAGACAATAAGACGTAGCTCTGCTAGCAACAAACGAATTTACCGAGTTTTACGCAACTCGCCGAATACGTCGTCCCTCGATCACCACTCGTTTCCTTCTGTTTCGTAAGTGCATAAAGATCCAGAGTCGAACAACGAATAAACTTGAAATGAATTGTTGGTTGTCCAATACAGTTTCCCCAACAAGCACCGTCCCGAAGTGAAATAATGGACAGCCAACAGCTTAAGTACCTCTCCTTAATCGCAACAACGTTGATAATTTCAGGAAAACGCTATTGATTTACAATTTTCTATTAACCCTCCGACTGTGAATAATCGGTGAAGCTTCTATGATTAACCGTCGAGAAACAGTTGGCGACTCGAGACGACTTTCACGGCTGAAAATGGATTTAGAAGGAAGAATTAGTTGCGTCGATGAATTAGCAGAATGTTTAGAAAGAGAGATATTTAGAAAGTCTCTGTTTTTTCGCGATATCGCAATTTATTTCTCCCTTTATTGGGTCCGTGTAGCGTTCGGAGAGGAGAACTTTCCCCCCGTTCGTTTTCGCCGGGCGATTGCCTCGCAGAATACGCCGAACTTTTTCTTGGTTAGATCGACGTTCGATTCGAGACGCAACACGCAGCAACAGCAGCAGCCGAAAATGAAAGTCCATCTAAAAATTGATTCTACATCAGCGGGAGATGTTTAGCTGTTCGTCAGGCGGATCAGTATGGCGGATAGCTTCTCGGAAAAAATTGCTTGCTCGCCGAGTCGCGTAAACTGAGCAAGCAAAATGGTGTTTGGGAGACTGGTGTCTGCTGCTGGGAACGATCTGCGAGGAGCAAAAATCTCTTCTCCGATGAAAGGAAAAAATGCCGAGTATCAAAATTCTGAATAACAACAAAAGAAAGTTCATAGGTACCACTACTTTCGCATTCTGATAATCCAAGAATAAAATTCGTTTTACCACGTACCAATTTATCCGATTAAAAAATTGAATAAAAATTCAAATTTTATTTAAAAATTTAAATTTAGCCAATAAAATTCGAATGTGTCGCGTTAAAAACGACTTTACGAATCTTTTGGAAAGTTAGTGTCATTATTGGCGTGTCAACAGTAATGTAGTCGCTGATTTTATAATTTTAATTTAAAAATTATAGAAAAACTTATAATTTTTATATAGCCTGCGCCAATTTCTAGCGGAGCTTTATCTTTCGCGGACCGTTTCTCTTATGCAAATAATCGTCTGGTAGAAATGATCGTTCGATGTTGCGGTAGATCCGATTGCAACCGGGAATTAATTGTTGCCAGGGATTTATCTGATCATTGGCTCGATCCTTCGTCCCGCGTCGGAGAAAATTGGCGTTTATATAGTAATTTATAAACGCGGGCGAGGTGAAACCGTGCCTCTTCGTTGTTGTTGCAATTTGTCGGCTGACAAACGGCGGCGCGAAGATCCTATCGTTTCTCGAACGTTCTTATTCTTTTTTGTCGCGCTTGGTTAACGTGGGCGGAAGAAACACAGGCGAATCAATCCGGGAGATGTGTTACTCTTTAATCGGGTGAGTGGAGGAGGGGGGGGGGGGCGAGCAGAAATCGCGATTCGAATAGTATATAACGTAATAAATTGCAACCGGAGTTCTGCCGGATGGGAGCAGTCGGATTAATTTTCGTCGTGGAGCTCGGGCAGCTTTCTGCGAAACGATGGAAACAATAAATCAACCTTATCGAATACCTCTCCGGTACAAGCGAAAGAAAACATCGGCGAGCGCCGACGACGACGTCTACTTCGGTTCTGCCGGTCTTCAATAATGTTTTCTTCAACAATGTAATTGCTGAACTTGTTCCAGAAGAAAGTTCTGCCACGGCGGGCCATTAGGGTTGCGCTGCTTTCGCAACGCAATTCATTGGCAACTGGCGAAGCAATTCATTATGTATATGGCGATTATAAATTCTTCGCAAAAGTGTCGGCGACAAACTCGAGGACAGGGCCGGCTCAAGACACGATGCGAGTCATGTGCAGCGTCAGGGCGCCCCCCGTAACGAACTGCCTTACAAAATTACTTCTTCAACTGACCGACTACTGAAGCGCGAAGTACTGTGCCGGAGTCACTCTGACACACACCGGATACTTTGCTAATACATACTTGAGGTCCTCTCCACTCTACCTTGGCCCGAAAACAGTAAACCGAGTATTAAATAAAATGTATGCTGTTTTAAAAATTTGTATTAACCGAAATTTAGCCACTATTGGCTTTCAAAATATAGAGGGGCGCTATAGAAGCAGTTCGCAGCAGGGTATCGACTACCCTAGCGCCGGCCCTAGACCGATCCCGTAACCGATGCAATTTTGATTTTTCATAAACGTTAGAAGAATCGCAAGTGCACGCCTGCTGGTACTCGATGCGACTCTTATAGCAATAAATGCAGAAAGAATATATTCAACGATATTCCGTGAAAGTAACTTTGCAATACTAGCTGAATGAAAAAAATCTGGAACGACTTTTCCGAGTCGATCAAATCAACCTGCGAGCGCGTTAAAAATGCAGCCTCGTTGAAACTCGCTTTTTTATGAAGAAGGGGGTGAGATCATTCATTTCTGAGAGAAGAGGGATGGGGGAGGCGGGAGGAACGTGACAAAGGAAACACGATCGTGTCAAGGATAGAGCATTCGAGGATCGGCGATCCGAATAATGAGAAGAGCAAGCCGCGCGACTCTAGCAAATGCGGCCGAAGACTATCTCCGTTTCTCTCTGGCTGTCTCTCTCGGTTTGGCCATCTGCGGAAATCACTGCGGTCGTTGTCTCGGCGCGGCGGGCCGGAGCGGCGCGGCGCGTTCTCTTTGCTCGTGGCTGCACGTTCAAATTCGACCGCCCCCGGCTGCTGCGGTTCATTCATCATCCCGCGCAACGGAATCCACATAACTGGAACACCTTTCATCCATCACGTCTCCGGCGGCCTCCGAGCAGCCAGACGGCTTCATACGATTATCCTGATCCGTGGGCCTCGATCTTTATTTCGACGAAGCCTGCCGCGCTCTCTGTATCTCTCTTTCTTTGTGTCTCTCTAGACGCAGTTATTAACCCTGTTGGGACCGAAGTCACTACCGATCCCCGTGGACATCAACCCGTTTCAAAAAATCGATATCTCGATGTGTGAATTCTTTCATATTTAGTTGGGGAGCGTGTAAAAATTTCCAACAGTATCTTAGCCGATTTTCCGTCTTACTGTCAGCATAACAACTTTAAAGAACGACTTTAACAGCGACGCAGTTGTTAAACAGATTGTCTAAAGTCCCCATAAATTTTCCTTCCATCCGACGCGTTTAATCCAAAGGCGATTAAACGTGTTGCGTAACGAAGACACACGCAATCGGTCATACATTTCTCAGTGAAACGTCATACGCGCACATCATCTAATTGCAAAGCATGCGAGGAAACCGGACCGTAACAACGAAAAAAAAAATAATTAGAAACATCCACTATCAATTAGAAGCTAAGGTATTCGAGCAGAAAGTTCTCCGTGTTGCAATGACTCCAACTCTTCCTATTTTACAATTGTTCAAGTCGTCAGGACATATTGATTCGATTCAGTGTTAAATTCTTTCTCTAGATTATCAACCGTTTAAGCCGAAATTAAATGTGCATGTACATGAACCCCCGAGGAGCTTAAATCGCACGAATCCACAGAAGATTAAGAGATCGCATCGATCACGGAACCCTCGGATCAGCTCGTGCACCTTAAATTGCGTTTCGCAATCGTCGACCAATCCCCCGATCCCTTGAATAGCACACCCCATCGACAACAACCTCGCCGTCCTCGTTCGTCAAATCATGCACGACAGCGAAACGGGGGACCCGCGGTGTGTGTCCCTCTTTTCACAGCCTCGCTCGAGCCGATTTTGTGTTGTGTTGTGCTGTGCTGTGTTGTGTTGTGTAGCTGTAAGGCTTCCCCGTTATTGCCGGAAATTCGGAGTCGGCTTGACCGATCGCCGGGGACTCACGAGACTTAGCATAGCTGAGGTGTGTGCTACAGGCTGCGGCCCCCGCTAAGGTTTCACTATTATTGGCTAACCGTAGGTTACCGTGTCAATCTGTCTAGACTGACACGTGTCGCGTGATCGATAACCAGCCCTCGAAGCACCGGCCTGCTCTCGATCGACTTCTTCGTGCCCCGTGGAAGAGAAAAGAAAATAAAACATCGCGCTGCGGGCTACACCGGAGGATTTAGCGGGTCAGAATCAGTATAAGTCAACCTTTTTACACGCTTAACCCTTCTAGGATCGTGTCCGAGCAGCAGTACTCGCTCCGGAGAATATATTTCAAAATTTCTCGCACGAGATCGGATAGTTCGACGGTCCTTTTTTATTAGAAATTTAATCTGGTCTAAATCACCGGATTGTATATTTTTATTGTTTCAACGAACACTGAGAACTCAAGATTCGCTATATGTATGTACCAATATTACTATCATGCCTCCGCGTACGCCATACATTATTTCGTAGCATTCAACACAGCTTCCAATTAACCTAAATTAACTGAAAACTCAAACCATATAAGGAACGGTATTCTCATCAGTTTCTAAATTTGCATACTGAATTTATTCGCGCTCCAGCAGTCAATTTCGAGACGAGTTCGGAGCTTAGGCTTTCACTTCTGCGCACCCAAGTTATTTTTGAAATATTTTTTTTTATCGTGGGTAATGTAGACACCGTCTCCCCGAGCATATTTTGTCTGAAATGTTCAGCCTGTAAAATGTTTAACTATACGAATAGCCCGCCATTCGGTATTATCGTTATCTCGCACCGCGATTGTCGTTTAAATATTTTTCGATGTTCCTCCTGCGACACGGACGTCCTATCTGAGCCGTGATAAATTTTTCGGGTTTATCACCGCTGGAGAACGTTTTCTCCGCTATATTCTCTCTCTCTCTCTCTCCCGTTCTCTCTCTCTATCCTCGATTCCCATAACGGTCAGAAGCGAGTGAATTCTGTGGGCGATTACTCTTGAGACGAACGCGTGTCGTTAAATGACCATATATTTTTTTAGCTCCCATTAACGTCCACTCCGTTACTTAGAGGATCGAAATTAAATTTTTTTTGATTGGACACTCGCTGATGGGACACTTGGACAAATCGTTATGGGTTAATAAGTCTGCAGTTCATTTGGACCTCTTTATACCCGAATGATAACGCCGTAAAACCTGCAATCGAGGATATCATCGAACCTTAATATTTTTCAACAAACTCGTACGTCACCGACCGCGAAACAATTTCCAAGAGACCGTCGAGCCTCGGCGAGGTCGTGAACCCAGGGTCGTTGTAACCCGCGTCGCGCACATTGTTCGAGCCACGGCTGACGTAATTCATAAATATTCGCCGACAATTGGCCTCCTCCGGACTCTCTCCGGCGTGCTCCCCTCCGGGCCCGGTCCCGGTGTGTCCCGGTGTGTCCGGGAAGCGCTTAAGAGATTAAACCGGACGGTTCAAAGTTCTTGTCTCCCGTGTAAACACTTTAATGGCGGCCGAGGAGAACGGGCTGTGCACCTGTTGCGCGCACTCGACGCCCGCCGCCGCGCCGCGCCGTACCGAAAAATATTTCGAGCTCACCGGGGCTATCCTGCCACCGACGCCGACGCCCGACGTCGTGGAAACTTCGCTTTTTGCTTCCTCTGCCCACCGATCCCCCCCCACCTCGCTCCTTCCACGGGCCATTAATAAAATTCGCGAGCACGTGTCCCGCCTGGTTTCACTTTGGCGAACCGACCCCGTGCTTCATGGACCTCGACGCTGCATTAGCTGTCCCGCAAATTTCGAGATCTACCGCTTTTTCGTGGGCCAACCAGCGGCAGCCACCGATTATAGTAATTTCCAAGAAATCATACTTTTGTTGCTTAGAATCCTATCATTTTTTTAAGCACTTCTGGGTTTATTTCACTTTACAGGGATAACTACAAGCGAATACGATAACAATGTCTGTTAACGTTAAATATGCAGATTGCAACCTTTGAAAAAAAGAACGAACACGAAGACAAGCTTCAACATTTGATTTCGCTGTGAGTCTACGTGTTTAGAGGTGGTAGAAGGCCCACACTAAGTAGGGCATTTGTTAGCTTACGTCTTTGTGGATTGTACAATTAGCATTGCCATATTATGTGATCAAGGGTTTTGCAGCACTGATTGCGTTTACACTGACTATCGTCGATAATATAGAATCTTATCTTATAAAAATATCTTTTAAAAATGGTTACTATGTGTTGCCGTATACATAAAAATGACACAATCAAATTTATTTGGATTTTGCGCGAGTTTTATTATAATGTGTGTTTAAATAGAGAATCGTGTATAATCATTTCTAATGGAAGCAGCTTTATAAATTCAATAACCGTAAAATACGAAATCTGGAAACGGTCATTCGACCGATAACGGCAGGCTAATAGAGAATAAATTATTTAGAAATCGTGCAACCACGAAGCTGTATCTTCCAGGTTTCCTCAACGCGGTTGTATCGAGCGGAATAATCCGCAGAAGAATAACGCGCCGATTCCAGAGTTGTTTAATTAGAGGATGCAAATAGCCGCCTAATTTGCATCAGAAGTAACCGGGCAGGAGATATCGGGCCGGAACGAGGACGATTTGTCCGCTGAGCAGGGATTTACGGTATCCTGGATCTCATTGATCGGAAATACGAAGAACGACGATCGTCAGTGAATCGACGACCACTGGGAATCCGGTTTCTTTGCCGGATGATTTATGGTTCCGAAATAATCGTTGGATCTGTGCCCCGGCTTAGGCAGTCGCCCTTTCTTCGGACACCGTAAAGATCGATCCTCGATCGTGTAGACACTGTGGACTGTGTAGTGTGTAGACCACGCTGTCACGATACATTTCGGCGGTAACAACGCAATTATCACCGGAAACTCTGCCATTCAACGGTCACCGCTCGACAGAGGAGCCTAATCGCCCACGAATCTCGATCCCCCCTCGATTTTCGATGACTGGTCGATTTGTCAAAACCGAATTAGAAAATCTCAAGTGTTACACCTGTTCAATCGTCCGCTGTGATTCAGAATGTTGGAATGTTTCCTCGTCGAAATTCCTCCCGGACTTTCGAGGTATCGTTACCGACCTTCCAAGGTCAATTAATTTTACTTTTTAATTGAACGTACGGCGATAGATGAAGTGTTTACAACCGACAATATGTTTATATTTCGTATTTACCTGCCGTAGCTAAAGTGTTCGTTTTTAACAGATTGCCGAGATTATATACGCAGTGGTTCATAAAAGTCATCGTCGTTAGGGATTTTATGAAAGACAAACATTGTCGTAAATAATTGCAACAAACAGGAGTCGAATAAAAATTCGTTTGCTTCATCGATGAACATATGTATAGGAAACAGTGTATCAGCTTTATATTTTTTGCGTTTATTTTTCTCGTAAATGCACAAAATCTTGTCATTATACTTGCACCGGCCTCTTAATAATGTATTATACATCAATGTATGCTGTATATATTATACAGATGCATTATACATCGCGCGTATTGTAATTTAAGCAATTTTCTTTGATCATCAAATTTGGTGGACCAACAGTTTTATCTTAATTGGGCGAGGTTGTCAATAAATGGAGGAAACTTGTATAAAAATAAAAGTATCGATTTAATTTTTCGACGAGAGATCAGTTCTGATCTTTGAAGAAATACAATAATTTAAAATAAACTTATAACTGGCCTCGTTTTTTAGGTCTCGCATACAGCGATTTATTAAATTTTTTCGAACAAAATATCCATGCCTCGAAAGAACTGTAATGCATTTAATAATTTGCTAAAAACTTATAGAATGTTAGTGGATGGAGTTAGTGAATTTATAAAAATCAAAGTTTTGTAGTTAGAATAATTTGTAGCAGTAAGGGGTTACGTCCCGTGTTTAATTACGAATTTAATTGAATTGGAAGCATTTTTTGCGTCCGCAGTCCACGCACAGTGGCCTAATGAAATACGTAATTATTCCGAAGCAAGATGCCGATGATAAATGCGCGGTTATTGTTGCGTCATTCGGGCATTGTTGCCGAAACAAAAAGATCGGGCCACAATGGGGGCCGAGGAAGCCCAGAAGCGTTACAAATTCCGGCCCCCGGTGAATTTACAGCCGTTCCGACTGGCAACCAGGCGCGTTTTTTTTCGAAAAATCATCGTAAATTAGTGCTCGATTATCGCACAGGAAAAAGTGACGCGAAATTACGTCCATAAATAAGCGGCGAATTATCGAGCGGCTTGTTTTGTACAATATAATTTACGCATTTGCAATTCCGCGAGAGCTGACAGAAATACATATTTCCAAATTCCTTCCATCGATTCTATCTCCGGTTCTCCGTCTTTCTCCGATGATATTCGTCGGTGTCGTTCTTTAAATAACCTGTGAAATTGAGCATCGAAGATTTCGTCGAACAGATAACGACGGAATTCATGATTCGTTTACCGAAGGCGAACGAACGGTCTCTTCCCAACAAAGTTTCACTTTTCCTTGTAAAGCGCCTTGCCCGGCGAATTATCGTACGGGAATTGTTTCGGAATGCTGCTCGTATTCGCGACGAAATATTAATTTTCTTTTTTTTTTCAGTCACCTTGTCATTGTTCGGAAACGTGTTGCCTCGACTACTCCGCTAAAGGTTACCGCAAATTCCAGGCGAGCTTCCCGAGAATTAGAGCAAGGAGAGACGCTTGATGGATTTTTGTGGTATTCGAGTTTCTTTTATTCATTCCTTATAATCTGAAAAATTTCAATTAAACATCCTATATTATTCATGAATTTCGATAAAATAGTCCAGTCGTCGACTACATTTACCAAACGAAGGTCGCATTACCTAATCGATAACTCGTGATTACGGCGCTATAGTGAAAGTTTTCGGAGTTGACTCGTTAAAGTTTATAATCGGGGTGTGACTGCATTGTTTCAAGTGCATCGCAATGCTGGCTCGGTTCGATTCGATTCGCACTCGAGCACGGATCCGCGGATCGAAGTGAATACATATTATCGAACGGACGCGGCCGGCCGGCCGGCCGGGTGGTATTAACATTCCAACGTGGCAATTATCGCGAGAAATTGTTCGAGAAATTAATTTCGCGGTGGCCGACCACGGTCCGCGGACGATAACGCATCGGCCAGTAGAACAACAAACCGTGGTATCGCCGCGAGATATCGCCGGTCACGATCGTCACGGAAAGTGACGTGGCGGATCGAGCCGATAAGATCTATTGTTCGACGATCAACGGCACACTTCGCCCGACCCTCGAACGCAAAACCTGTAAAACGGGAGATTAAAGTGTTTTGATCGGCCGACGAGCACAAACAGTTCGTTAGGCGACTTGATCCGAGCTCTACAGGATCGTTTTATGCGTTCGTTGCACTCTGCGCGATGATGTTTCTTGGAAATTATTATTATACGCGTATCGTCCCTTTCTTGAAACATTATTCAAGAATAGAACATAAAGAACACGTTCCGACTACAGATTCAGGGAGAAAATTGTTTGAGACAGCCGAGCCAAGTTTTCCGACGAATTCCGTCTTTTTAAGTCAAGGATAACGTGCATTCTCGTACTTAGCGAGGAGGAAATCCTTCGACGACCTGATTCCTTGACAATCCTCTGAAGCTGCGTCGCGATCACAGCGATATCCTCTGGGCCGACCTAATTCAAATGTTACAGACGTTTGATATTGCTCCGGTTCGACGCAAGAAAGAATTACTGCCAAGGCTGAAGTATGGTCACGGTGACGATCGCAGAGGGTGGAACGGGACCAAGGTCCAACAGTAGGCAACATCTGCGCCCTATATCCGCATTGCAATCCAATATTAGCGATAGAGGGTCTAGGATAGCGAGAACACTTCGCTGGGTGAATGTTAATACAGCGTGGAATAAATTCTAGTCGCTCCATTTGTTTCCGAGAACTAGAAATTGGCTGCAAATCCTCTGTATTGGAACCAACGAAGCTAACCGAATACCTAATACTGCTTTCGTTAAATCAAGGGTGTTCTTTATTATATACATATATATATTTTTTTTGTACAAACTTCTGTTTGGTAATTTGACAGATTTTCAGGAAAACGACAATAAGTGAAATATTGTTATCTACTAGTTGTCGTTAACTTCTACGAAATACTAATTTCTGAGATAATTGAACTTTGCATACTCGCTGAAATGTTTAAGAAATCGTAAGCCACCGGAATTATTCAGTGTTTTGTTCCACCAATGCGCAAGTGTCGAAGAGCTCGTCGCAATATAAATACATACATTGTTTTCGTCGATACGAACGTAAAACAACAAACGTCATCACCTGACGTCTGCACACGGCAGAAGACCGAAAAGTATTGTAAACAATGAGCTATTTTCCTCGAAGGAAAGAACCGACCAGAAGCTTCTTCCTCCAGTCGAACGTCAATTGACCGACTGACGCGCGGAACGTATGAATATTGATGACCGAATTTAATTCACGAATTCAATTAATAATAATACTGACGTCCAGGCTCGCGCGACGTCGACGATCAAAATAATTTTTGAGTTGACGCTCCCCGGGGGACGCGTCAGTGTCACCACGTGGGGGAGGAAGATTGTGACGCACCGACGACGGGCGTCAATGGATTTCAATAATTAACCACCTAGCCGGCTGATTCCCCAATCGACAAACATACAAATCGGGACCCAGGTAATAACAACGTCGCTTTAGCGCCGGAGGGACTCGCGTCATCATTAGACTGCAAATTTTCATCAAATTGAAGCTACGAATTTACAAATATTCAAATTTCACGTATACAAATTTTCACATATTTAAATTTCACGCGTACAAATTTCCAAATATTCAAATTTCTTGTATACAAAATTTCAAATATTCAAATTTCACGTATACAAATTTTCAAATATTCAAATTTCACGTATACAAATTTTCAAATATTCAAGAAATCGGATTTTCAAATTTTTGAATATTTAAATATTTAAATATTTAAATATTCAAATATTCTAATATTCAAGTATTCAAGTATTCAACTATTCAACTATTCAAGTATTCAAATTTTCGAATGTTCATATTGTAACGAAAGTACCGCTTCCTTCAAATAAATAAGCACTATTTAAACAGTCTCCTAATCCTCGGAGGAAGGAAACTCCTTTTTCTCTATCGCCTTTATTGCCTTCGACGTCCTTAGACATCCGTTCACCACCACGTCTGTCACCAGACTCTCTTTCGTTCCAGTGCCGTTTTCATAACGACGCTGTAACCAACCTGAATCTACCACCAATTCTATACAACAGGTGTACCGGCAGACCCGTAACACCAGTATACCGGTAAACCCGTAACAATATATTCAAATTTTCAAATATCCAAATTCCCTAGTTTTCGAACATACGTATATTGAAACTTTCAAACTTTTTGTTGTCTTCGATCATCGATAGCCCTAACTTCGTCGATTTAGCCACGGTATGGTCACGGCAGGTGCCGCGACGGGATTTCTCGTCGTCATCTAGATCCGAATCAGGGGTCCGCGACCGGATCAACTATATCCGTGCGTTCGATACATGAAATTACACGGTAATTGCCGGGCAACGACTAACGACGGAAGGATACAACATCTTCTCCCGAAGAGGAGGCCTGCCGGTGCAGCGGCGTTCCACGCTCCCGTTACACGGGAGAATTTCCCGGGCAGAGTTCCGCTGATTAAGCTTCCATGCCGTGTTATTATTTCTGGAATGATTTTAACGAATTAATTGGCATCGAATTCCCCGGCGATAATCTATGCAAACGTATTCGCCGTTTCGCGTTCGCATTCGCCCGATGTTGGCCATGCTTCTGCCGTCCAACATTCCTGCATAATGAAATCCAGAAAAGCAGAACTGATTGACGCTTGTTACATAACATTAAACTGGAATTCCGTCGGCCCGTAATCGCAACAAGTAGCGTGCCGGGCGTGACTACTGTATCCGCAGCATGGCGCAAGTAGGCGCATAATTATCGGGGACCGAATATCGTGTTCTAACCAACCAACGAGAGAGAGAGAGAGAGAGAGAGAGAGGGAGAGAGAAACAGAGGGAGACGATCGACCATGGTATACAGAACAAAAACTCTCCTACAATGTATCATTTACCCGAGGACAACTGCAATTTCGTCGTTAACGATCGCGAAATAGTAACTTCAATCCGAGCGAACATAAGCGTGCAGCATAATTACTTGCAAGTGCTCCCTGGTGTGTTCGCAAAGCTGCTTCCAACCCGTTTGACCTTCGAGAAATTATTGTCGTAATTTGATTTTCCGCTGCTGTTGGAAAATTGAAATGCTGCTTTTACGCTCTATCCGGCTGCCACAAACATTCATTAAAATCACAACGATCTACACGAAGAATAGAACGATCACGAAGTCTGAAAATACCGAAGATCCTTTTAATCTTTCTATATTTAGTGCAGAACTTAATCAAATTTGATACAGATCGAAAGTATATTTTTTTTACAAACGACTCCACCAATCGCCAAACAACAAACTCCAACGTTGAACAAATGAATGTACAGTTTCGAAAGATGTCGAACTCGATCCGCTGTTCACAGTTTCATCAGAAATTGCCGATGGATTGCGCTCGATGGTTATCTTGGTCCGAGCTGGCGAAACTGAAGTTTCCCACGTTTCGAAATCACCGCTCAAACGTTTGGCTTCGTTTGAACCCGCGGCCTCGGTTGATGTTTCGATCAGCCAGGTAAACACGCTCAGAAGCCGCTCGCACGGAGCCGTTCGACTTGCTGTTCGACACGTTTCCGGAAAAATAGACGCCATAAATTTCCGGAATTGTTTTTACAGGGAGTGGGTGTTGTTCCTCCACGGCTTCTCGAGGATCGACAGGGGAAACCGTTCGGCAATTCGACTCGTTTATTTCCGGTTCGGGTTCGCAGCTCGTTAGCACGCGCGGAAAATCCACAAACAACTGTAAAACCAGAAGCTCTTTCGAGGCTCTGCCGACTGGTTGCGCGAACAATTTCCGTTTCTTCGTCAAACACTTTTTCCCCCGCAAAAGCATCTGGAGAGAAATTCCTTCTTCGTGGCGAATATGTTGCAATTCCTTAATTCTTCAAAACCGGAAAGCTATAATTAATTGGAAGCTCTGTATAAGCTTCTATCGCACGTATTAGGTTATATCTACTACTAATACTACTTTGTTTATTTAATGTTGCTTCAACATCTAAGGTCATTAGCAACACGGTACATTTTCTTACAATATTTTATAGGCGATATACTCCTCAGAGCCTAACAGAGTGGGTAAGGATCCAGGCAACTTAGCACTTTTTCTTTCATTCTCATATTTTTTGCATTCTATTATTAGATGATTCGTGTTGACTGGTACTTTACATATATCGCAGATCGTGTTTTCTTTTTTGTTTAACAAAAATGAATGATTATTTCGGAGTGTCCAATTCTGATTCTAGAAATTGCAGTTTGGATTTGACAATCTACTGGACTTGGAAATTTTTGCCACTGAAAGTCAGCTCCTTCATTATGGTACTTTTGTATACAATTCCTTTTAATTTTGTCAAGTGCGTGTTTCCTAAAAGTTTCATTTCGTTTTGATTTGAAATCAGCGAACAAATTCAGTCTGAAATCGTGTCGCTTTTATTTTCGGATAAATCATAAAGAAAATTATCCAGTTAAGAAATACATTTTTATCGAACTTCTGTTCTTCCCGTTGGACTAAGAAAATGTTTAATAATATTCTCACAGTGATATCATCTCGTTTCCTTCCTCGGTGTTTGTATTTACCGAATTCGACTGTGTAACAAAGGCTTCGGGGTAAGTAAATAAATTTTTCCGACGGTCCAATAGATCGCAGAACGTTGCCAAATGAGTCTCCCTGTCAATAGAAGTCTGCGACGTAATACCGATGGAACGGAGAGTCGTCGAGGCTCATTATCGATCGCAGTCCGGCGTCGATATTCTCGATATTGATATTGGATGACGCCATTCCGAGATACAGTCGGATTCAATGAACTTCTGCGTCGGAATGATAAAGGCTGTGTTAGGCGTCGAGACTGAAGAAGAACATACATATAAATAGATTTCTTACAAATTCCTTCTCCGACGTGGATTTCTCGAAAGAAAGAAAATGGAGTCTCGTATACACAGAAACTGTAAATGCACGAACGATTCTCGTCTATCCCTTCGTTCTTTCGTGAAAAACAAGAAAAAATACACGTCACGGTATTTTATAGAGCAATAAAACCAAAGGGCTTCGCCACAAAAATAAGTAAAGAATCTTCGCCATTACGTAGAGTTTTCCAGCGTACACCCATGTAGCCGGGTTTAAGGGCGTTTTATCCTGCAGAGACCAAAAGATAGTAGCCATAAAAGTGACCTTCTTAAAAATTACCTGACACTCCACCGGAGGACGCCGACAAATCTATTTCATGGTTCCATAAAAATCGCAGTTTTCGGTTTAGGGACATTGTTAATAATTCTTCCGACCCTTCGCGAAGAATTGGCGACCGCAAGGACTTGGGGGCTGGACGATCTCGGTGAATTGGAAACCGAAAGACAATAATAAAAGTTTATCGATTGAAGACACTTCGCGTAGAAGCCATTCACAAAGACCCTAATTGTTGGCAATTCTTCTATTTCTCGAGTAGGCTGCGAGTGGACGTTCACAGCCCGAGGCCTACATCATACGATATACAGGGTACGGCGCCAAAATCCGGACAAAATTCATTTTGAATTTCCCGTCGGTCGATACAATATCGAAAGATCGTAATCGGCGTTCAATTGTTTTGACATATGTATTAAACATACATAACCACAAAATTGTCGCAATTTCGAAACAAAGTGTTGAGTATAATCGAAGAGCCGCGATTATCGAAAGTGTTCGCGCTGGGCGCTAAGCGACAGAAATTATTCGATTCTTCGGGTACCCAAGATCGACTGTTTATGATGTCATCGGGAAGTATAACAAGTCGAAAATGTCCAATGAAGATTTTACTACACCGACAAGGAAAACTCACTCGAAGGAGCGCGTTGTTTTTTTTTCGACATGTTTTGGTCCAAAGAATTTTGGCCTCCCAACAGACCAGATTTAAATCCTTTGGACTATTATGTATAGAGCGTGGTAGAAAGGGTCACTAATAATATTACAGCGGCATTCGCCGATATGGACCATTAAAACGTGCCTGCGAACGCTTCAGACCGTTATATTGAGTAAATATTTTCTGTATGATCTAATAAACAATTTAGTAAAAAAAAAAGAATAAACTTTTTCATTTTTGCAATAAAAATTATGTTTCAAACAAATGTCTAATTTGTCCGGATTTTGGCGCCGCACCCTGTATAAACATGCAATGTTTATAAACATTTTCACTGTAAGAAACGAAGAGGAGACATACGAAGAAATTATTCCGAAAACTCGGTAGTGCAGGGCACTGTAAATCCACGGTGCTCCATAAAAATCGGAATTTCCAGTTTACCAAGGGTCCCGTTGTTCGCGACCCCTCCGGTTGAAGTAGCAAAGCACAGACGAAGCAAGGCAGAAACATTGGAAGTCTAGAGCGCCGCGTCACTCTAATTTCCCAGAGGAAAGGTTATCGACAGGCGCGGGCAAGACGGGCGCCGTTTAATAGAAAATCGAGTAAACAATTTCCCTTTTCTGCCCAATTCCCGAGGACCGATCTCCAGAGGGTCTCCCTCATCTGAGTGGAGTCCTGGCAGCGCTCGCGGCGTCCATTACAAAATAATCTAGCCGATCCATAGCGAGGCATCCTCGTCGACTAAACTCGAACTTATTGTTGTTCGATTTCGAATCGATCGTAGACCTGCGCGATTAGTTATTCAAATCACATGAATTTGTCGATTTTTGTGCTCGCGCGATTCCGGCTCTCTAAATGCCTTGAAAAAAATCGAGTCACGACGAGAAAATTGTGCAAGCCGGTAATTATGTAAATAAACACACCGGGAAGGCAGATACACGCCCACTTTGCTCGTGTTCTTCCGTCCCACACCGACGTAGCTGCTCCAAATCAGGATTCGGGTGCACAGACATTAATGTATTCGCGATTTTTTTATCTCTCGACATGCCGTCGTCGACGTGAAAATGATTCTGCGATGTTTGTGATATTTTTTTATGATTTTTCGGATGTGAGAGGAAAGTGTCACGGAGTAGTGGAAGCAACAACCTACAGCGGTCTCGTAGACCATAGAAGGCTGAAAGACTGTCGCGAGACAATAATGTCAGCGGCGAGTAGGTGGCCGAACACGTAGGCGACTGCTAAGGCAAGGACGTTGCTGACTGACTCGCGGTTTCATTGCTGGATCGTTGACTGGTCGTGTACATATAGGTACAAGAGACTCGTTGGTACCAGTTTCTACGCGCGTTTGTGTTTATTCAATCACGAGAGAGCCGAGACTCCTTCGAGAGCACTGTGAAAAAACAACGATATTCAGTTCCATCGAGAGATCTTTACGAATTTAAAGTAATCGTACTTATTTTTTCGAAATGCAAGAAAACATTTCAATTATTCTCCCAAACAGATTTCCGAACAAATTGCAGAAACCGGACGAAGCTGTTTTCTGCAAATCGACTTTATTCGCCGGCCGGCCATGTCCGAATTCAATTCCCGCTCGTTGTTTCCCAATGTAATTGAACTCCGACCCGATATCAAACACGACACCTTCGTCCCGATCAAACTTTCCAGGCGATCGATCAGAGTGCGCCGCACTCTTCATCGAACTACCCCGCATGGTGTCCGGGCCACACGGATTTCGTGTAACTTGCCGAACACGAGATCAAGAACCAGGGCCACCATTTGTCCGGGCGTTTCGCGATCTCGTCGAGGCGGTTTACCGGGCCAGCTGGTTGCTAACTTCGATTTGCTGGCGGGCGACAAGTCCACAGTCCGAAATCTTCGTTCGCAAACAAGTCGATCGGACATTGCTTTCCGGTATTTAAACAGCGAGAGAACGGAGGCCACGCCTACCTGTCTTCATTAACGCTAAAGAAGCTTCACAAGCGGCCGGTAGATTTTGCCTTGTAAAAATAGCAGGATTAAATTGATTTGAACTTTGCGCGGCTCGTATTATAATATCTGCTCTACTAAATATATACATTAGAAAGCATCCTTATGATCTCGATAATCGTGAAATAAGAAATCCTGGAACCGGTCATTTGCCTGGATTAAATCTGTGGTTGTAAGGAAGAACGTCGCATGTCACATACTTTCACTTTCGACATATTTCCGATTAGAGTTTTGATCACTTTTTATAGGACATCCGTGAAGTTGCATTATTCTTTTTACCCTTCCGAATTTGTTTTTCATGACTCTTTTTCTGGTAAATGCGTAAGTCTTATACTCTAACGCTCCATTAATGCATAGATTAAATTTTTTTGGAATCGTGATACATATGTGGCGTTTTTCCTTACAATCACAGAAACAAAAATGTATTTCTCCTTCGTAATTTTCGTGTTTACTGTTAAAATTATCAAACGAAGAAACAGATTTTCAACTTCTCACGACCGATTTGGACCAATTTTTACCTTGAATGAGTATGAGAAATGGCCCGATTTCGTGTTTGCGAATCGGAGGCTGCGCGCAGCAAAAGCGAGAGCAAGAGACAGAGCCGCGTGGGCGAAGTGTCTCGGCGCAAAAAGCTGGCGGAGTTTCCATAACGATAAGTCGGATATCGCAGCCGGTCGCCGGGTGAGCTCGACATCCGGTTCCAAGTTCGTTCAGGGCGCTCGGCGTCGGCGTCGGCGTCGGCTCGGCTCGGTTCTGTACGGCGCGAGGCGATCGGATCGACGGGGATCCAATCGGGCGTCGCTGTCAGAATCCGATCGCATTTGCATACAATTGGGCGTTATCCGGCTGTGCTGCGGCCGGCTAATTTGCATCGCGCGTCGCGCTATCATCGGGCCCGGCGTGTTGATGACCGGCCGACACTCTCTCGGAAACGGTCGCCCACGTTTTATTAGACCGCCTGTCTCTACCGGTCCACCTCGGCCCGATACGCTTTCTCTGCTTTTACAATTTCTGCTAAATATTTCCCACGACGCGAATCCCAGCATCTCGTCGTTATCCTTGCTCGCTGAAATCGTTTTCTGCGCGATCTTCGATCGCACGCTGCACGAAAATCGACTTAAACTTTTCACAAAACATCTTCGACGCTTTTCTACAGTTAGTTTCTAGGGGGTATATCTGCGAAGCTGTGGAAGTGAATTTTCTGAATGAAAAAGAAATAGTGTACGTTTAGAACGGAGCTGAGAAAGCAAACAATTGATGAAGATGCTCAGGATCGAGTACACAGTAGAGAAACGCCGTAGACAATTATTGTCGGGTAATTAAGGCTATAAAGATGCCGGTGAAATTCGCTGTTAATCAATGGCGGCGGGAACACCGCGCGACGATTCGAGTGTCCTACGCCGTTCATTTCGGTCGTGAGCGATTGGAAACCCGGAGAAATTTTCAACGAAACTGGAGTACCGCAGTGTAAACACCTAGAAAGAGAGAGGGGGAACAAGGAGAAAGAGAAAGAGAGAGAGAGAGAGAAGTGAAAGTAGAAATGCGCGAGCCTATAGAAAGTGACATTATGCAGTTATGCGGGAACGAATACAAATCATAAAAGTAAACGAAGCCCGCGAACGCGTTTCGTGTGGTTTCCCATTATATAAACAAAACACGAAATAAACTTTAGTGTCGGTGTTACCTTGCAATTCGCGAAACCCTCTCTCCTCTCGATCCCGAATTGTCAGAAAATTTTCCCCGTAAAGAGTCGTTCATATTTTTAATAATATGAAAGTTATGGAATTTTATTGTCGCAACTCGCAGGAATTTTAATTAGTTAAGACTATGACTTTCCATTTTATGTGGCATTTTACACTCCCGTGTTTTTCATAAACGTCATAAAATATTTAAATATTCAAATATTCAAATTTTCAAAATTTCAAATATTCAAATATTCAAATATTCAAATTTTCAAAATTTCAAATATTCCAATTTTCAAAATTTCAAATATTCAAATATTCAAACTTTAAAATTTTCAAAATTTCAAATATTTGAATATTCAAATTTTCGAGTATTCAAATATTCAAATTTTCAACTATTCAAATTTTCAAATATTCAAATATAAAAATTTTCAAACATTCAAATATCCAAATTTTCTAAATTTTAAACATTCTGATATTGGCACATTCAAATATATCTCAATATATTTTTAATAATATGAATGTTATGAAGTTTTATTGTCGCAGTTCACAGGGATTTTTTGTTAAGAATACGACACAACGTTCAACTTCTCCCGATGCGTTTTCCATTTTATGCAGTATGTTACGTTCCCCATGTTTTTCATAAACGCTATAAAGCTCGAAGTCTAGTGATAAGAAACATTGTTAATACAAGATGTTAGTTTTTTTTTTATTTGTTTATAAGTATTTAATAGTGTTTCGTAGAGTGGTTAAGTGCATTATATAAATGCACGAGCATCCGCAGCCCACGTATAAGGGTCACGGTACCGTGACCGTGTTAAAGATTCAATTAGCTTTTAAACGAGCTAAGAACTCCATTCAAGTTAATTAAATCCTTCGCTACTGCGAATTTAAAACAACAACGCGCTCTTAATACACAAGATATCCGCAGTGCAGTGATTCACTATTTATAGATTTTATACAATATATTATATCTACCATTACTAAACTTTTTTAGATTTATACATTCTTACATGTATAAAGATGGAAATATGCGAATTCTTTTATTATCCCTAATTATAAAGATCGTTAACATTTCCGTTTTCACAGCTGTTTGCACTCGCGAAATCTAGAGAGAAAGATCATCGGTTGGGTTCGGTTGACGATCGGATCTTTCCCGTTAATTGCCGAACGATATTTTATAAAAAAATAAAATATGGTGAATGGATAATGATTAATTTAGGTTAGTCCACGCATAGTCTAGGAAGTATCGAAAAAAAGTCGAGAATTTTCAAAATCATACGAAACCAACTTTCATTTACATTTCGGAAAACGAAAAGGAACGAACTTCCATCGTAGTTTCTCCTGACGGAGTGTCGCAGCTGCCCAGCCGGTCCAATATCTTTCCTGAAATCGGATCGACGACGTTAAACGTGCCGCGCCCTTCGGTAACGAGCACAATCTTCGCGGCCACGGGACCGACAAATTAAATAAAATATTGGAAAAGTCCATGCATGTCCAGTATCGCGGCGCAAACCCGATTCCACGGGTAGAAAGAAGAGGTGTGTGTGCACTCGGTTCACCGGCAACGAAACGAATCTGTCCCTTTTTCGACGAAGGTCTAACCTCGCTTCCCTGAATCTCAACAAAATTCAGCCGGCAGAGGATCGACCCATCCTTCCACCGAATAGAATTTTTCTACTGAGACGGATTTCTACCTCGACGGACCGCGGGAATTCGGGACAGTATGTTGATCCTAAACATCCTCGCGATGCACTTTGTCCTTAACCGCAGCCGCTTGCACCCGATACATAGGTTTCGTCTGAATGCAGTTATCGCGAAACGAGATTATTCGCAAACCATTAATTCGAACAGGAAACGAAGTCGACGTGGAGTTTCGCGAACCGTTCGTTTCAGGAGCAGTTTTCGCGAGGCCGGGAGGAAAGGGAGGATCAATGGAAAAATTGAAGAATCGCGTGACTTGTTGGAGCGGAGGGGAGAGGCTCGATGAAAAGACGGGGACGAGAAGGAAACGCGATGCGGGTAATTTCGGTGGGGAAAAATCGAGAAATGGCCGGGACGGTTTAGGGGATGGGAGCAAGAAAACTCGGAGTAACGAGACTGCCGGAACTTTCTTTCGAAGTATCTGCCGGTAAATGGTGGCGGGGCTGAATGATACTGAATCACTGTCCGTGCCGTTTTGAATTATCCTCGCTATTAACGTCTCGGTAATCCTAATCAATTGTGCGTAACTTTTCCGACGCAATTATCTCCCCTGTTACTTGGCCACTTTTCTAACACTAAACCTAACGAGCACTAAAAGCGGTCAAAATTGTTTACAAAAGTAAGCTTACAAAAATTACAAGGCTCTATTTATTTAGATTTTGTGCATTTTTTAACACAACCATGTGCTTGGACAAGGAAATCTATCCATTCAATTTCCATGTGAGCAACTTCATATTTTTTATAATTGTTAAACGAAAAATATAAAACGGGTCATTTGACCACTCGTGGTAGGTTTATTGTTAAACATGTATTTTCAGCAGAAAATGTTTCTTAACACTAAATCTACCAAGGATTGCAAGCGATTGAAATGTTTTATAAAAATGACGAGGCACTGCTCATTTAGATGTTGTGCAATTTTTACTCGAATATGTGTTTTGGAGGAAAAAATGTGTCGAATCAATTTCCATGTAAGCAACTCTCATAACTTCAATAATCATGAAATGAAATAGCAGGCAGTGGTAGGTTTAGCGTTAACTCTCGTATCTTAGGATTTACAATTTCTGCGAGAGGGAAAAACTAAAGATGTTTTTGCCTTTCGTTCGGGAACGTAAGTGGCTTTCTATTCGCCATGTCTTCGTGATTTTGTAATTAGAGATCCGGAACGGTGCCGCAGAACGCACGCAATATTTCTCCGGGCTAGCGGACCGTTGCGTCGACGCAGATGATAGCAGGTCGGTTCTCGATTATGGGAATCGGTTGATTAATACGCGTGATAAATACGGGATGTGCGTGTATACCGCGGTGGTCCGTGTCGAGTGTTAAAACAGTAAAAACCGATGGAGATTATTTCAATTTTCGAAACGGGCGCGGTGTATCGATGATTCATTAATATGGATACAACTTCCGAATGCGAAATCCGCGGAGCTCATCGGGGAACGGTAATAAATCTGCATCGCAGACGGATTATGAGCCTGATCTCGTAAACGTTTGATTGATATTCGTTTTCATTCGACGATAATGCGGCTCGGCGTTCAGCGAACGTCGGTGCGATTCTGATGTCTCCTTTTCACGTGAAGCTTCTTGTCAATCGAAAATGAGGATATGGAAATTCCATGAAAACGAATCATAGAGGATCATGCGATGCAACCCACGGAATCGGAATAATTATGTTTACCGTACTACTGCGATACAAAAGAAACGATTATTCTATGTGTCGTCGATGAAACTATATTGGCTGGAGATCTGAAACGAAACGGATCTGAAGGATGGATCATATCTGGAAATTTATTTCATGCAAATCTATATATTTCGTTCAATTAAACGTTTTATTCAATTTTTTATTTTTTACATAATAAGCAGACTGCGAATGTTCATGCAGTTTTCAATTTTTCTAAACAAATTTTGAGAAAGTGGAATCGTGCAAAATCTTGTTCTCAGTGGCAGTAGTCTTCGCAATACATACTACTAAAATCTGTGGAATTTTATATTCTAGCATTTTTTTACAATTTTCAGATGCCATAATGCATAAAGATCTAAGCAGTCTAATGACAAGATACACGTAAAGATAATGCTAAAAGAACCTTGCAAATTTCGATCGCAATTGTGCATTTTAACACTGTATTAGTGTTATTATTTATTTATTGCTTCAAGCCGTATAAGGTTTATATACATTAAAAATAATTATACATACTATATTATTATACAATTAGTTTATATTAGCTTTGCTAGGATACAACTACCTCATTGAAATGACATTTTAACCGAGCATAACTCAACGAAATCAAAAATAATTGTCAGGCCTCTAATATCTGGGCCGCACATGTGTGTTTCATTTACTCATGTTAGATGTTAGCAGCGAGTGATCGGCAGTACCCGTACCCGATGTAAGCGACATTTTCCAGGTCCTAAAGTAAACATACGTCGAGATAACACTGGTGTCCCGAGGAAAGGTCTCCTGTCGGAGCAGGTCAATGTGTACCGAGCATTTTTCTTCGGCGTATGTATTTTTAAAGGAGTCAATACACTATAGGTGGTATCCTGCCAGGATACAGAGAGAGGGAGAGAAAGAGAGAAAGAGAGGAGGTAGGTCGGCTGGTAGGATCAAGTCGGGGCAAGGTCCTGGTAGCGAGTGGTAACGGTAAACAGTTTCGTTCCTCCTAGTTTCACGTTCCACGAGCAGCCTAGCCGGAGGAACGGGAAACCAGCGTCGCAGGTTCTACGGGCCGCAGGACGCGGAAGGAAGAATGAGAACTTGTTGAATTTCACGCTTCGTTGCGGGAATTATCGCGCTCCTTCGAGGATACAAGGGGGCCGGGCGTGATATCCTTCTTCCGTGTTCTGCCGCGGCTATCGCGATCGAAAATCGCCGATCGGTTTCACTTGCGAAACGCCGGACCAATTTCGCCCACAACAAAATCTTACACGACATTAAACTTCATTTAAAACGTCATTACATTTTCTAAGTTCTTGCATAACAGAGTACAGAAATAAATTTCCTCCGACGAAGCTCCGGACAATTTCGCAGCATGAAAAAGCTTAAAGTTCCCGGATGGAAGGAAGTCGCTAAAAACGTTCCGCAGACATCGAACGATCCGAATATACGCGTACATATAACAGTCGATTTCTCGAGCGACAAAAGAGTGCGTCACGCGAGTGGCAATTCAACTGCGACGTTATCTCGAAGCCCCGAATATTCCACGCGCTCTTAACTCCCGCATTCGCGGTAACATTGTCGTCGGCTGGCAAGTTTAAGTTCGCTGCGAGAAAGAGAGATAGAGTGAGAGAGAGAGAGAGAGAGAGAGAGAGAGAGAGAGA
>CM052221.1:15357360-15474692 GCA_028454225.1 Lasioglossum leucozonium | reverse complement strand
AGAGAGAGAGAGAGAGAGAGAGAGAGAGAGAGAGAGAGAGAAAGAGAGAACGAGCGGAACACTTTTCCATGGTAAAGCTAGTAGTAACCGGGGATCGTTTCGCCGTCCGAAAGTTCACTAAAACTGTCGGTCGGAGGCGAAGTATCGGCTCGAAATAATAACACGGGACCGCCGCCGATGTCTCTCGATTCGCGGTCCCGGTTCACATTGCGAACTGAGCGGATCCAAAACGCGGCGAAAGAACCGTGTTAAAAGTTTCCGAGGCGCCGGGTGGTGTGGGACCTTCCGAATGGTAAAAACTTTTCGCAAGCCGAGAACGATCGCGAACGCACCCCGAAATTCACTCTCTCCCCCCCCCCCCTCCTCTCTCGTACCTCGCGAAAACGTTACTTTCAAGGTGGACGGAGAAAAGTCGAACTCGAGGCCGCGTCTCGTCGCACAGTGAGCCAGATCGACGCGCTAGCTAGCTAATGGACTAAAACATCAGTCCTCGTATCGATTTTTTATGGTTATTAAAAATTCTCGTTACAGTAAGCGCTCAAAGATCAAACTTTTTCAGATAATCTTTTTCACCGAAAAAATTCCTTTTCTTTATTACATTACGTGTCCAATTTGCTTTTTAATAACAATATATATATATATTGAGAACGCGCCAGGAACTAAGAATTATTGTCCATAATTTATTATAAAAAAAATACTTAGTGAACTAAAGAAAATCGTCGAAGTTTTACACCTTTGACGAGACATAAGTTGATGTTCGTGTAGATTCGTGTGCTCTAACAAAGTAGAATATTTTCAACAACATCTCCCCTAAAGGATCCCGCAAAGTTTTAATTAAAATTGAAATAAGTCTTTAATGTTTGAAATAATGGTGAAATAGGTGTGAACAGCTAGCGCGTTTATCTGGCCCACTGTACGCCCTGTCGAAAACGCTCGGCAACGAGCCGCGAAATGACAGTGAATAATACAGGAGGAAATCTGCGAGCCGGCCGGATATGCCGGGAGAACTAGAAGTTGGAAAATTATCCGATCAGCGTGAATCATTGATACCGTTCCCGCGCCTGCTCGCCGACTATGAGCGAATTTTCTGGACAGGGCGATGAAGCGTGCTTTGGCGGCGCTGAAGTGCGTGAGAGAGAGGTGGAAAAGGAAAGGGAGCGTTTCGTCCTAGGCCCGCTAGAGGATTCATCGGTAAGGCTATCTAGCGGGCCCTGCCTTAGACGCTGGGATACTAGAAGGCGGTTGAGGACGGTGTACAATTGGAATCGGTGACAGATCAGGTAGAAGCGAGAAAGGTCTTGAGTGTCTGTCCATCTTGTGGCAAGCGTAGGAGGTAGCCGCCACAGTGCTAATGCGGGGACGCGAGGAGAAAGTTTATCTAATTTTCTCTAATTTTCCGAGATTTCTTAGTCTGCACTTATTGCAATTGTAAAAGTGTGCAGAGTTTATTCGTGGTCGATCAATAAATCGTTCGAGCTTATCGTATGCTTGCACGTGGTGTGCCGACTAACTATATAACTATCTCGAAGGACCACTTCCTCTGTAGAAAGAACAAGAGTTCAGATTTGCAAATAGAATTTTATTACTAGTGACTAATAAAAATTTCGACTGTCGTTAAAAACTAACTAGTGAAACGATGACCAGGACCAGGATGAGGAAAAGATGGTCTTTTTCTCTTCTTCACGATTTCAACGAGTGGGGGTGTCGATGGAAAAAGTGGAGAGTGAAATGCTAAGTGTTCGAAGAGTTGGCCCATGGGTGGGCCGCGGAAAGTAAACGGAGATCAGATTTTTGGCGCCGGGTCGACGATGTGACAAAAGTCAGATGGGCTCAAACGAAGACCCCTTGTTTATTTAAACAATATATCTAAACAAGGTGCTTCCATTTGGATTAAATATGAAATACATCGTGCGAGCACGTCACATGAAAAATCTCGGACGTTAAATAAATTTGGTCGCTCACAAAATTCCGCGACCGCGCCAATTAACCCCCGGAGCGATATTTATTCTGCCGGAATTGGCCATAAACCGGGCGGCAATCTTCTCCGCGCAAACATTATCCGGCATAATCGCTGTATTCGAGGGGTCCGCGTCAGAGAGGGAGCAAGTTTGCGTGCTAAAAATTAAACAACGCCCACGCACCCTCCTTCGGAGGGAGGGTAGTGGCAGGAACAAAGCGTTCCTCGGTAAACAAAGGAAACGTCTGTTTCTTATCCCTTGCGGTTCTTTTTTTTTTCTCTGCTCCCGTCCACCCCTTTCCCCGGGACCGTTTTCCCTTTGAAGCTGTTAGGGAAAGGGGGCGGCTGGCGTGCGGGGGTGGAGATCTTCCGCGTGCTTTAGCGTGGTTCGCGATAAACTCGTCCGGTAATTGCCGTCGTCGCGGAGAGCTTTCCCGAGGCCCGTAATCGGCTCGCGAACGAGCTCGTCGGAAGACCGTCGAGGAGAGCCACCCGCAAATCCGATCAATGCTACCCCTCTGCTCGCAGGATCCGGGGTGAGGGGGGCATCGATCGCTTTTGACTTACGAGTGTCCTTCGATCGGGATCGCCTTCGAGTCGACGTGGATCTCACGCCGTAAAGTATTAACCACAATAGCCGAAAAGTAAGCGTTATCCCGCAATTGTGTGAATCCAAGATCATCTCCTATCGCACGTATCAGCGTAAAATGTAGGTCGCGAATATACATATATGTCGGGCAAATAAACATTTAATGACTGTTTAACAAGCGTGAATATGTAAAATATGCACATGTATGTATGTACATCGTAGGCAGGAGCGATTTCCCGTGTTCGCACGGGCTAACAATGAGCCTCGCCGAGAAATTAGGCTAGAGGGAAAAAATCTCGGTGGCCCCGTTGTTCCGCTATTAGCGAAACCCCCGGATAAGCGAAACGCGTGGTAACATTAGACCGGTGGGAACTCTCTGACGTCGGTGTATCTGCTTCTGCTAACGGGATCAAAGCTTTACCCTTTCCGCGATGGCGGAATTGGGCGCTTGGTACGCTATGAGCATGCTCGCGCGATGTGCGAACGGTCACTAGCTTTCCCGAGTCTGTCGTCTTGGTCAAACAAAAAGAAAATTAGGTTGTGTGAAGGGCTTTGCGCTAACTCGCATTTTCGTAGATTATTTTTAGGAACGTCGGCGAAAGTTCTCCCGATCCTATCGGCAACCTTGAACAATCTTTTTATTAAGTCATTTTTAATTATTTTACCAATATATTAAGCAAAATTATGTTATTCGCGTATAAAATGATATTATTTCCGATTTTTTTCCGGGACTGTTTAAGTTAGAATTCGCAACACTACTTTACGGGATTGTTACCGTCGAGGCTTCCGTGCGAGAAGAGTTCTTTTGGAAAAATTCCAAATTCCCATCTCAGCGTTATTTAATTGTTACTTAACCAAAATTATCGCCGCTTGTTGCAGCTCTGGCGAAACATTGCTGTAACTTTTCCCAAGGGGGACACGGGTTAAACCCGAAAGGCTCAGCAGTAAGAACTGAAGTGCATGGAGATCGTTTCATGGCGAGCTGCCTTAATTGTCCGTGGTACCGGACGGAGCCATATAAAATGACACTGGCTGTTTGCCTCCCCGAAAATTACTAACATAAACGGAACTTTAAAAAACTGACAGATTCTCTCTCTCTCTCTCTCTCTCTCTCTCTCTCTCTCTGCCGATTGTCTTGGAAAAATTAATCGAACGGTCAAAATCATCGCTTTCGCTCGCACTAGAAGTACAAGGGCGATCACAAAATATTTCCACAGGCGAAATAAAACTAAATAGTCGAACAGCTTAAAAAGTTTACTCAACATCCAATTTCCGAGAAAAAACATTCCACTCGGCGCGCCGACCCTCGAGCTTCCTTTCCGGAGAGCAACTTTGTCAGCGAAACAACGCGTTTTCTCTGTTTACCGGTCAAGAGGCCAACTTCCTAAGAGGTAATTCTGACTTCCGGTGGCCTTGGGTCTAGTCAGCTTTCACTGGGGAACACTCCGTCGATGCTTTGATACACACAAACGAAGCCAATCAACCGATTTTCGACGCAGAATCGCCCTCGATCAAAGAATCCGGGCGGGCACGAGCGCGAATCCTTGCTGTTCTTTTTAACGCGCACGATAAATCGAGCTTGAAAAGCGGTTCTCGAGGTTCTCGTGGTCGAGCCGCACACAGAGAGTCGCGGCACGCCAGTTCTCGTTTCATCCCTCCCGCAATTAAGTCGCGACGAAATTGGCCGGCGGCGGCGTTGGCCGGGGGTTGTCGCACGAACACAGGGGGTTGATATGGGTCAGCGCGACTTTTAACTTGACATTCTTGACTTGGAGCTCGCGAAACTTTCGCGTTCCCTTGCTCTCGCCGTGTACCCTTCAATTTGACGGTAATGGGCAGGTAATTAACTCATTAATTAATTCGGGGCCGGACGCGCTCCGCTGCGGACAACAATATTGATCGATATTTTTAAGCTCTGCGAAGCTACCGTTTGATTAAAAATTTCGTGCGCTCACAGTGACCTGGATTGTTTGTCATTTTATTCGTAACGTAAATAATAATAAATATGTTAATCGTTTTAAAATTTTACGGTAATACAATGTGCACCACGAGAGCTCCGGACGACCGAAAAATTTTTATTTTGCATAAAGATCCGCGCTCTTCCAATTACAAATATCGAGCCTCATCGCGTCGGTGCGAACGCAACGGGAAGGTGGTGGTTACAGCGGACGTAATACACGTTGACGAGCTAAAAACACGAATCGGAAGAGGTCGAAGGAAAACCGTGGGATGGCAAACAGAGAGAGGGATTGATCCTCCGGCGTGGATCGGACGTACCACGATGCGATGCGACGCGACGCGACGCTGGATGTCTGAGCACTCTCCGCGGAAAATGGGAATATCCGGGGAGCATCGGAGCGAGTGGCCCGGTAATTGTCAAGCGGTTTCCTCCTTGGCGACGGGGAAAACGGTCGTCGTCACGGAAAAACGATGCTCCCGGGCCCGGTAATCGATTTCAATTAGCGAAACTGCCGCGCCCAAGGACATTCCTCCAAGTACCGTTTACGTCGAGAGGGCCTGGGGGCCACCGATCGCCTCCAACCCCCGTCGTTCGTCGATTTTAATTGGCAAAATTCCCGAAATGCCTCGCCGGTGCTCGTGACTGCTGCTAGCCGCTGGCTCTTACCCCCCACCCTTCCTGATCGTCCATCCTGCAACCCCCGAAAATCGTCGCGAAATCGAAAGCTATAGAAAACCACCACCACCACGGGGTAGACCGAATCCTTCGAATTGATCGAGCACGCTCACTTTGTTCTCGTTTTTTCGAAAACCACCCCTTCCTACGTTTTAGACGAATTAATCGATGGGGACAACTATTACGCTCCTATTTCTACCGTTTGAAAATTAATTACAAAATTCTCAGTCTATTCGTAACAATGCACCAGTTTAGCTTCGAATAAAATTATTCAGCTTCGACAATCATTCCTTGTTACGGACTCCTCGGACCTTTCGGAGTGACGGAAGGATTCCGTTAGTCCGAGGAAACGAGGTGGCAGAAGAAAGTCGACGGATCGTAGATCGAAAGGATAATAGAAAATCGCTTAGATCGTATCGGTGGTCGTATGTACAGTAGACTGCCACGATCGACGACCAGCGCGATCGCTCGTGGCGTTTCGCTGCTCGATCCACCCGGGGGCTCGCGGGAGTGAACGCACGTTCGACGTCTCGCAAGCGCCGTCGAGTCAGTCGTCTGAGTCGTGTTTATTGACATATTGTACATAGATTGAAACAGAGTTGCAAATAAACGTTAAAGTTAACAGTGTATAGGATATGATGTGTGTGGAAATGAGGATGCGGATACCCTTGCAAAATCTGCAGCTTCTTCTCATTTTGCGAACATTTCTCAAGTTCCTTTTACTGATTTTACTTGTTACTTTAGACTAAATCTTTATACTAATTCCTTAGTTACAGAGCAAGGCACCTGTAGAAGTATACATTATTTTCAAAAATTCTACAATCCCAATCAAACCCCCTCGTTTACTCAAAATATCGCTGCTAACAACAAAAGGGGATTCATAACCACTGTAAATCGTATCAAGGTCAACCATTATAATCTTGCTGCTTCTCTGTACAGAATAAATATTGTCAACGATCCTAGATGTAAGTGCAATTGTGACTCAGAGTATCTTGATCATGTCCTATGGCAGTGTCATTTATAAGATTCGCAAAGAATTAAGTTGGTAAACAAGATGCGCAAAATTAAGTGCTTTCTTCCACTAAAAGCCGACATATTCTTTGCAAAACCAAATATTAAAGTCTGCGAATTTATCTTCCAGTTTCTAAACGATTGCAAATTTCAACTCTAGCGGTGATTAAGACTGTAATTGAATACACACTATAAACCTCATGTATAATTGTTACAGCCGAAATAAACCTAGGTTTCAATAGCTCAATAAAAAAAAAATTGAGCTTAGAGCCCCCTCCGCCTCCTCTCGATTTCCTAGTTGGAATCTCATTTTTCAAGCCAGCCACCAACTGCCGCCTCGAAAAACAATTCAATACACAGCTCGCCGAAATTGTTCCAACAGCTGAAAATTATTTCCGAGCGGACCACCACGGCTCTCAGAGGATTAAGGTATCAAATCGACATCATGGCAAGCAGCAATCGTGCGGCAACAAGCCGCTAACATCGTGGACCACATGCGTCTGGACAACAGGACACGAAGGCGACGTGACGCGACGGTGAGTCAGTGCATACCTTCGGGTGCAAGTAGTAGTCGTGTCTCATAAAAGTGTTATCGACAGTTTCCAAGTCGCCGGACACATGTACGCGGCGATTGTCGGCCGGGATTGGATTAGGTCTAAGTTACACGACGCGATCGTTCGACTCGCTCACACCTGGTAGAAGAGAGTACACCTATCCCTCGATTTACACGACACTTTTTCTCACACGATTCTCAAATATGAACACTTTTGAAAACAATCGGGGGAGGGGGCGTTAGGTGTATGAAGTCAAGTTAGTGTAGTAGTTCTTGCGACCCGGTGCAATGATCAGTAGAGAGGCGAGCGAGGTCAGTAAGTCGAACCTGCTCGTTAACACTAACCCTAACGAGCGCTAAAAGCGATTAAAATGTTTTAGCTTATAAAAATACTCCAGGGTCATTCCACTCCAAATCGATCACTTTTTGCGGTGAGCATCGACGATTTTGTTCTAAATGAAATATGTTGTAGTCCATGTGAAATTAGGGGGGTTTAAGTCATCATTTTGCCGGTTTCGAATTTTTTTAGAAATAACAACCGTCGAAGTTTGCGATTTTTGCCCATTTTGGCGAAAATAGGCCTCACTTCCGAATTTCTATCTCAGGATTGTCCGATTGAGCTATATTTATTTTCTTTTATTCAGAAAGGATTGGGCTATTATAAAATAATTTTTTCATCCTCGAGAATTAACTTTATAATACCGAAAAATATAAACAAATATTTTTTTTACATTTTTTCAAATGATTGTAAAATGAAAAATATAAAACCGGTCGTTTGACCGGCAGTGGTATGTTTAGTGTTAAAGATGTTCTTTATGGAGAGCAGCTCTCTAATTAGATGGCCGTGGGATGGTGTAATTAGAAATGGACTTTAACGAGAATTTAAGTGGGCAGACCTCCCCCACCCAGGAGCCCGACATCTTCATGCAATATTCCGTACTATCCTTGCAAATTGGGCAATTTCGGCGCTAACTAGTCATGCCCCGGTGTCCTCGAATGAGCAACCATCAGTAAACGTTCTTTACGACCGAGATTTGGCTCCTAAATACCTTTCTATCCCCGGTTATATCATCGGCGTAGTCACGAACGACCGTTGAAATTTCAGGTGTCATTAGCCCCGCTGTGCGCGTTATACACTCGGGACTCGACACGTTGGTACAATGCTCGTCGATAGAGTCCTGATTGTTGGGCGAAATTAACCCGTTGAGAACGAGGATTTTCCGCTGGAAACACTGTCCTCGGGAAGCTAAATCCTACAAAAGCTTGTTCGGTTCTTAAGAAAATAATATTACAAGAGTATCGTGTATTTTTCATTCATAACAGATATCTAACAATGGCGTAGAGGGAAGAGTTGATAAGCTGACATTTTTTTTAACACGCCTCCCGCGGTACGCGTTGATCCTCTTATTAGATCTAATCCAGGCAGTCCGCGCGGCGAAGCTAATGTGATTATTCATATCCACAGCGTGTCCGCGCTTAAGTGCAAATGGACCATTATCTCTTAAAGTATCGTGGCCGCGAAAAGAATGTTTATGCATAACAGTTGTGCGGTATTAAATAGCGCGTGTACGCTGGAAAGTTCTTCCTATTTTTATTCATTCATCGGAGAATTCATTAGTAGAATTTCATTTTTGACTAAATCAAAATGTAAAATGCAATTTTACGAAAATTCATGCAGTTTCAGTGATCCGAATGAAAAATGGAGAAACAATCAGCCGTTTCGTGGTACCAGGGATCGTTGACCCGGGAGAAGATTCTCGCGTCTGTCGGTATCCCGGTGGCCCTCTCTCTGGAGGGTTTGATTGGGGATCGAGGGCAGCTACGAAAACAATAAGAAAGCCACAGGGTGATTCGGGTCGCGGCGCGGGCCGCGTCAAAATCCCAGCAACAGGGTTAACGGGGGCAATTACGGGCGTGCGGGGGTGGCATCCCCAAACGCTTCCGCTTTATCCCGCGATCTTAGCTCCGGGAACGGGGCTTTCGAGCGTGGTTGACGCGGAGGTTCAAGCAACTGGTGTCCAATGACGGGGCGAAAAGGCAAGGACCTCTTGAATGCACTTACATTCTGAACCTTACATATGCTCGCCGTCTCGAGCAACCCATCGTCGCAGCTCTCTTCCTATCTCTGTCTCGTTCTCGTTCTCTCTCTCTTTCTCTTTCTCTTTCTATCTTTCTGCCTGCATGTATACACCGATAGTTCGCGCGCGAGCATGCCTGACAAATAGATGGACGAGTATGCGAGAGACGCGTGTGTTTGCGCGCACGCTCCGACTCGCGCGTTGGACGAAGATGGAGAGCACCACGGGAAAACGATGCGTGAGAGAGCAAGCGAGAGAGAGCGCGCGAGATAGAGATAGAGAGAGAGAGAGAGAGAAAGAGAGGGAAGGAGGTGGTTAATCCGCACATGTGTGATGACAATCGTGAACCACCTGTTGAACAGCCCAGCCGATACCCAAGGCAGAGTCTACCTGGCCTCAACACCACAAAAGGAAGCCCCGAATTTCGATCGGACACGATCCTGTGCTTTGTTAACCTCGATCCTGCCCTCGGATCCTCCGTGCTACACCCTTCTTCTTCTACTCATCATCGTCCTGCTCCCCCTCGTCTCCGGCTCTAACCCCGGACCAATTAATTCCTCGTTCGTGCCGAGATCGAGCCGGAGCCTCATTCAATCCTGTTTCTAGGAATTCCCCTAGATGCTCTAGGAATCCTGGGGCTGCGGAGATTGATGCTGGGGCCATCGAGCTGTCGGTTCAGTCGGTTGCTTGTATGAAAAGTACGAAAAATTACCGAAAAGTGAAAAAATAGAGGATGTATAAATACTGTACAAATACTTCATAAAAAAAGAATGCTATGAAAGTTCATAGCGAGTATAAAAAATTAAAATTGAAAGCTGTTCGCAAAGTTGACGGAAAACGAAGTCACGGTAGTAACTGGTATGTGTGTGCGTGTGTGTGTGTGTGTGTGTGTATGTTTCTCGAAAGTTCTTGACTGGTCGAGCCACGAGCATTAGTACTCATCGGAATATGCAACAGTTTATGAAAATTTCCGTCCACATTGTATAACGAGATTAAACGGAGGCATTTCAGTGAGCTGTAATGAATATTAACCGGACACGTGTCGAACGCGGAACTTTGATCGATTGGACGACAAGGTGTCGCAGTTTATGGCACGCGTGCGGATAGCTGAAAAGAAAATAGTCGAACACCGATTCGACCACCTGCGGAAACAGCGTTCACCCGTGTACTCAAACTACACGAGAAACAACCATTTTATTTCGGTAGATTTATCAAATCGAACATTTGGACAAATCCATTATGCACTGAAACAGAAAAACTAGATATAAAAAAATACGTGAGACAACAAAATAATACGAAGTATAATGCAGCCGGAGAATAAAACAATAATGAACGAAACTGATTCTCCCGAGAAATTAAAGAGAAAGAGAGATTAAATCTTCCGAGAAGCGAACTTCCAATTATCAGAGGCTTGATTTTTATGCAAGAAAATGGTAGAGCGAAGCCGGTCTGGAAATAGAAACAATTTTCCGTGGGACGGAGAACGATGTCAGGTAAATTGCTTTGTCCTTTACAGGCGCCATTGAACGTTTAAAAGGGCGTTTCACCGGAACCGCGCGATAAACTCTGGCGAAATAGAGCGCGGAAGGGATTTATGATCGGAATCGAATCCGAAGCAAGATGCTCCGGTAAACTCGAAGCGGCGGGTCGTGCGAAGACTGTAGAAAACCGTGCAGCTTGACACGCGAAATATGGATCGAAAACCCTCTATGTATATCTGGAATTATTGAAATTTCCACGCAGCGAAGCGTGGTTATCGACTCTCTACTAATTCGCGTGATAAGGCTTCCCGCCACGTATTACTATCGCAAAACACCGGTTTTTCTTCGTTTCTTTTTTTTTTTGCTTTCGTATCTCTCGTTCGATTTACGACGCCGATGACTATTCTCATCTTTAATTCCAATCGTATTAACTCGTCTTTACGCAAAAAAAGAAAAAAATGCGCGAATGTCGTTCAGGAAAGGCGCGTACCTCGCTTGTCGAAGGAGCGTGTTTCGGGTGTTGCTCTCGCGTGATTTCCCGGCGGCCACGAAATCGCGGTTAAAATGCTGAATTGGCCGGGCATGCATATACATGAGACACATAACAGGTCGGTTGAATTTCACGGGGAATTGACGCACGTACTCGACTGAACAAATGGCACCGGGGCAAGGCACACGTGGAAATTTTCGAGAGAGCCCGGGCGATCGCGACAAAATACACACACACACATACACGCCGCGTCGGTTTTCCATGGGAAAAATAACGGCGGTTGAGCCGCGCCTGGATAATTAAAGAGCCTGCTTGATCGCTTAATTGAGAGTTCATTACTACTAATGAATCAAACGTATAATTAGAATTCCTGTTCCGGTGTACATTCTTTTTTCTCTTCAACGCACGCGCGAACACAAAACGGATTCCGTTAATTTTGCAGTTTTGTTTTTTCGTACGCACATCGATTTGTCCGATTACACCGTGGTCGCGTCGGGTCGATTGTTATTCCAGTCTCTAAAGCAATTTTTCTAATTACACGCCGTCGAACGTAATCGACCATGGTTTTTCCTCCTTCCTTGGCCCGAAACACACTCGACCGACGAGTCGCTTGAATTATTACCCATAACTATTCATGATCTTTCGAAAAGCTGATTATGCCGACTCGATGTGTACACGTACAAGCGTATAAATATTAATTTCACCGATGTAGTTTGACGAAAATACGAGGCCGTAGAACTTTCCTGCGATAAGCTCGTCGAATGCCATTTCGTTCGCTACATGTGCTATTTTCTTCGGCGAGTGTACGAAATTTTATGGAATTTTTATTGTGGACATTAAAAATGAAAATTCTATATGCAACCCAACAAATTTATTTCTTAATTTTCTTCCAAAGAATATACAGGGTGTGTCACCTAACGTTTGCACCTGAAATATTTTTATTGTTTTCAAAGACACGTGAAATGTCTGAAGGAAAAAGTTGTATGGTCCCGTGAGGCCCACACGATGAAATCTGAAGGTCACCCCCATTTTTTAAACGGGACCAACCCCTTTTGAATACTCTCACTGTGACCTTGAATGACCCTGAGTAATCATAGTCACTGAATGACTAACGAAAAGGACTGTCATCGTAAATGCTTAAAAAGGGTTGTTCTCGTAAAAATAAAAAATGAAGACGACCTTCAGATTCGAAAAAAAAATAAAAAATAACAAAAACAAATATTTTTATGGCATCGTGTGGGCCTCACTGGACAATTCACCTTGTCCTTCAGACAATTTAACGTTAGGTGCCTCACCATGTACACGTATACGATTCGGTTGTAAGCTGGGCCTCCAGCGAAGTGTTAATAGATAGTAACAAACATTGACTTTCAAATTTGGTGGAAACATTGTGTCGGTAATATACGACTGACGTGGCGCTCGTACTGTTAATAAAACATTGCAACAGCGAAGGCTGTCGTTGAAACAAATACCGCGCATGACGTCCGTAAATCACCATAACTCTAGACTACGAATTACACGATTTGCGGATCCTGGAAGAGATGTACTCCTGCAAATAAAATAATCTCGCGAAAGCCAGTGACGTCGGAGTGGTATTGCCCAGAGCGTGACGCGCCGTGTGGGTTCGGTATCACCGGCCATTATAATATTGTACACAGGTGACAAGGGACGAAAACGTCGAGCTCGCGTATCAACGGCCAGTGGTATCTCGGGGCACATATGTTCCCATGCACGCACAGGTTGCATCGCGTTGCATCGCATTGCATCGAGTCGAGTCGGTTCGAGCAGCACGTGCAACACCGAGGTCCTCTTATCAGCGGCTTCCCACGGCGCGGCGCGGCGCGTACGCGCGCGATCCGTTATCAAACGAAGCGCCGCTCCGAGCTGCCTCGCCGTGGCCTGGCGCCTTTTATGTCCGCGGAATGAAACAGCACATTTTCGCGCACGTCGTCGACGACGACGTATGTACGTCGACGACGACAGCTGACGATGCACGCGTGCGAGTACCGTTGCTCGTTATCATCGGCGACGTAGCAAGAGGCCTCCTCTGCCAACCTGCCAAGCCGCTTTTCGCGTATTGTCAGCGAAATTTACTCGTTTCTGCTTTTTAACTAGTCCTAGGAAAAACACAACCGCCGTCACGAATATATATGTACGCGCAGAAAAATAAAATTTGTATGTTTGCAAATATATGGAACAGAATGTTAATTTCTGCACATTTATTCGTGCATTTTAATTGCTTGCGCGAAAGAAGGAAAATTCTAGAACGAATCTATTTGCCAGGACCTTGATCGCGAAGGTCACCGGGTCACCGCTTCTCCCCTCACCCAGTGACGTATTATACCGCGCAGATTGCTATAGTGTCGCGTTTTATGGCCGTCTGGGTACGATGATAGAGGTTACGAGGATGAAATTGTACTCCAATTACACGGTGATTCAATACAGTATCCCGAGATCGTAGAAAGTAAATACTTGGTGTCCCATCGGAAAGATGATACGTCGTATCCTTTCGTGCAGAATCAGAATGGTTCTGTACATTTTACGATCGTACGATATTTACCGTTTTGTTCTGTTTCGGTATTTTGCTGCGCTATGCATTTATATCCGTATCGGTCGTAATTCATTGCTCTGCCTTAACAGTAAACCTACCGAGCACTAAAATCGATTACAATCTTTTGAAAAAATGACAAGGCTCTATTCATTTAGATTTCGTGCAATTCTTATTTCAATATTATGCTTGGACAAAAAACAATTTTATCCAATCAATTCCCATGTAAGCAGCTTCCACAATTTCAATCGTTGTAAAACGAAAAATATAAAACCGCCAGTGGCGGGTTTAGCGTTAAAACCCACAATCCACCGCGGACACTGTACAACAAACAACTCCACCAAATCCAGAACATAAACACATTCGCGACCGGCTTCGCAAATGCCCCGGCTAAAGCCTCTCTCTCCGAAGCGGTTGCGCGGAAGGATAAAACAATTCGGTCCGCCCTTTTGCTATAAATTAAAAGCTCCGCGAATAAATTCGCCATAGTCCGGTAGCCGGCGAACGGTCTCGATCGGGCAGGCTCGATAACGAGACGCAATCTGCGCACAGCGAACTATCGCCGGTGTTCCTGGAACACGCGGGTGCAATCGGCTTTTTATGGCTGGCAAATTCTTTCCCATTTTTCCTCTCTCTTTCTCTCTCTCTCTCTCTCTCTCTGTTCTATACAACATATTTTTTTCCCGTTCTTGCGAAAGGTCCCTGGCTCGTCCGTGGGGCGCTTGTCACGAGCCCGTACACCTGTAATTTGCCCGAACCGGGAACACGAGGCCGAAACTTCCGGCTCGCGTGTCCGCAACAGCCACCCCCGCGTGCCACGGTGTCGTGTAACTCATTTTTACTGATTTTCGTTTCTATTATGCCGTCAACGTGTTACGTGTGCCGCAGTTAGACGCCGTCTCCCACCAGCGAGGGCTGAATTTCTGGCTCGCGGCGGCCCGATCGAACATTTTGACACACACACACGCCGGGGACTTCGAAATTCAACGCCCCCATGTTGTTCTCCGGCCGAGAACTTCTCGCACACCGGTAACCCGAAACCACGAAAAGAGAACGTGTGTTACAGGCTAACGAACGCGCGTAAGGACTTTTGATACCTGTCCGCCGTCGCGCGAGCCTTGAACGTGTAAATCGAAATTGATTTACGGCCAACCCCCTGTCGACCACCCTGCTGCAACGCCTCGGCACGATTTACTACCCGCTTGATTACCACCGGACCCCCTAGGAACGCGTTTCTATTTATTGCTATTGTTACTTTCATTATTTCGTAATTTGTTGGGTCGTTAATTTTTTTATCCCGTCGTTATCATCCTAGATTGTGTCTGTTTGATTGCATCAGTAATAAAAGTAGTTAATACTATTCGAAGTTGCAATGAGGTAAAAACTTTATCGACGTTCGGAAACAAAGTGAGAAACAAACAAAAAACCATAAATCATGCACACGTGTTATTAACGTACACGACGCACGATAAAACCAGCAGAAAGAAGATCATTTATTAACGGTAAAAACGGAGAGAAGGAATACGTTTCGAGGTGGATTTGCATAAACCGACTTCTGGAAAAACATTCCGGTGAAGCATTAATTAATATAACAACAAGGTAGTACAAAGAGACAGAATTCTGCGTTTGTGAAAGAATGTTTAATAACTCGGTTTACATCGCCTCGCTGTTAAACGTGATTTATTATTAATTAATGTACAGGAATTACGTCCTTTGACTACGGCGATTGAAATGTAGCACTTGTATTGTTCCGCTGCTTTGACATGAGAATATTAATGCGCGCTGGGGAAGGGAACGTAGACGAGCGAAAACAAGAAAAGAAATTCCGTGTACTATGACGCAAATCGCCCGAGCGGGGATTATCTGCGGATAAAGCCGAAAACTGCGTCAGAGAGCGCGATCGGAATCGTAATAACCCGCTCGAAGTATGATAACGACACTCCCCCGGTGTTATCACTTCCGCGTTGATTAGTCGTAGCGACGACGCAAAATGTGGTTTTGCTGCGCCGAAATCGGAGAAAGAGACGGAGCGACGCTGAGACAGCTTGAGGAAACCTCGACGGAAATTTATGGCTATAAGGAAAACCGGGGAAAAACGGCTGATAACGAAATTACTTGAGGTTTAGCCTGTCTTCGACTTCCTATCACAGCTCGTACAATTTATTGTTAGATCCGCAACTCGTTAGATCAGCGCCAGAATATTTGCTGGCCGACCTACCTAAAAATTATGCATGTATATTATGATTAGACTACAGGTTTTACGAGTTGACTGGGAAGTGTACCACGAAGACAATTGCATTTGCATCTAGATCGCATAGTGTTTACAATTTACAACGCGTCGACTTGCATGCCTATACGAACATGAATTCACAATATAAACTAATTGAAAGTTACAAATATAATATTTATTATAGTAATAATAATAATTACCAGAACGAACGTTACAATTAATAAGAATCTACAGAAACGTTGTTGTGACGACTATCTAAATTCAAATTGAATTTTTCCGCGCGCGATAATAATTGGGCCGGAAAAGGAACGAGCAAACGCCAGACCGTCCCGTAGAATCAAAGGCTAGCGGCTACGTGGATCCACCGCGGGGGGGTTGGTTCTACCCGCGAAAGCGTAAATTTCCCGGAGACCCATTAAGTGCTACCCAAATATTGCGACGGTGGGCCGAGTGTACACAGAGAGGTGGAGGCGATTCCGGCAGCGTAGAATTAAAGTGCGGCCCGCGGAGGCCGGAAACTCGCCGTTGAATTCCTTAGGAGCTTGCACAGGCCGTGCCGTGCCGCACCGCGCCGCGAACGTGCGCGGAGTCATCTAATCGGTCCCCTAAAAGGGCCCAAACACGCCGAGTCAATATTGGAGCAGCCTCGTTTTCCAGCTGTACCTCCATCGGGGCTCTGTGTTTAATCAGACCGAGAGCACCTTAATCGTCGCCCCGGAACCCACCGTTTCGTTTTCTTTCTCGTTTGCTCGTCGGTCAGGCGAGCACGCCGCCACACGTGCAAACTAAACCACCCCGGTGAGTCGCTTCAGAATTCGATAAAATGGCCGTAGTTAGATCACCAATTTATTTTCTTTTTTTCTTTCGAGTTACAACATACGAAACATTAACGGTAAACCTGCTTTACAAGTAGCCGGTAGACTTTGCACTATAAAAATAACAAGATTAAATTTTATATTATACTATCTGCTCTATTAAATATATTTATTAAATTGCTCATCGCGAAAGCATCCTTATATTCTCGATAATTATGAAATCAAAAATTTGAAACCGCACATTCGATTGGCGCTGGTAGGTCTAGTGTTAACTTCGTTCGAAACAGATGAAAGAAGAAATTCGAGTGCTCCGAACGCACAGAAAGCGTTCTTCTTGCTGCGGTGGAGGGAGCCTGAACGTATCGTGCGTTACGCAAACGAAGAACAGCAAAGTGAGCAAAAATCCGCGATAACGAATGCGACGTAACGCGAACGCGCGACTCGCGCTCACGACGGGCCCGCGGATTATTTAAACTTTCCTTAATGGCCTCTCACGAAATGCCACGACCTTAATCACCGCCATATAATTACGCGTCCTCCGCCCAGCGCAAATACTTCGCCACCTACGAGCTACATTTCAAAAAGTACTTTCGCCCTTGTCTTCCACCACCAACTTTCACCCTCTCTCTCTTTCTCTCAATCTCGACGGTTTTCCGTCGTCGTCCTCCGACGTGTTCGGCCTCCCTCATCCCATCGTTAGCCGTCACGCTCGCTCTCAAACTTTTCTCATCCGTTTAATCCGTTCAACCGTCTGCGGGAGCTTTGTCGACCGTGTTCGTTGCCCGTGAGCCGCTGAATTATTACGTGTGGTTTGACTTGATGATCGTTGAAACGTTAATTGGCTGGTTCCTTGGCCAAGGACGTGGCCCACGGTGAGCTCGCGAACGCGACAAATATATTTTTCGTTTATTCTTGTAAACCGCGGCAAACGCGGAATCTGTAGGAGACCGTCAACTCCTCTTAACGCCTGTTCGTTGGCTGATTTGTCGACGATGCCATCTAATCGAAACGCGTCTCGTTGTAATACCACGATGGTGATATCTGGCGAGACACCCTGTACAGCTATAAGTAAGAATGACGCGTCCGAGGATTAACTGTGTAATTCAGCGGATCGACCATAAACGCGCAAGAAGTCCGCAAGTCCGTGCGCAGCTAATGAGTTCGATGATACCGTCATGGATCGATGAAACCACCCCTGCGTGCGTACGGTAGTAGCGTCGCAGGTGAGGTTCTTTGGGGGTGAAAAGAAACAGGTCGTCCGATTTCATTCTTGTTCAGGAAACAGACTTGGCGCGCAAAAGGTGTTGTAAAAAACGGCGGAATTAGGTGCACGCAGGGGGATGAAAATTCTCTCTCTCTCTCCCTCTCTCTCCCCCTCTCTCTCTCCCTCTCTCTTATTCTGTCGTCCTCTCTTTATTTTTCTCGTCGTACCTAGAATGTGTACACGCGTCGGTGTCCGTTCTCTCGCCCCCCTGGGTTTCTATGCATAAGGGAAGGAAGGGAGCAGTGAAGTGCGATGTCGGGGCAACACTCGGATAATGAACCCCGACAAGATTTTCCAAAGGCGGCTGGTAATCGAGTTACGAGGGTTGAGGGGGTTCGTTACATTTTTTCGTTACCTACCCCTCGATAATTGCAAGCGACTACCTTCCGACTACTTTTTAAAAAGGAAACGCACAGCGACCATGGTCTTGCTCGATCTCGCTCCAGAATTATGAACACTTTTTTAATATGTTTAATCGTTTTAAATATAACTAGACTGCGGATCTTCATGCAAAATAAAAACTTCTTACCTGAATTGCAACAAACCGTAGCGAAATGGAAATTTATTTTCTTCCCTATATGTTGAAATTAAATTACACCTACACAGTTTTTTTCATAAATGTGTTACGGTTAGACACCTTTTGGGTGATCGCCCTTTTGGCCCTTCACGAAGGGTTTCAGATGACGGGTTATCGAACCCCCTTAGATATACATTACAAAACAACGAGCCACACATGGCCCCCACCTCTATAGGACCGATCTTGGAGATATATAAGGGACCTAAGCCCTCCTCAAAATCAGGTGACATACGCATTCTCAAGTGAGTAGACCTACGTCCGCGACACAATAAAGTCATAGCAAGATCGGGTTAGTCCTTATCGGAGCAACTAGAAAGCGAAATTAAAGTACGTATGTTACAAAGATCGCGTTTAGAGCACCCCGCATTTCTCGATGTGTGAAAACTAAAAGGCTAATAATTCCGTGACATATTTACACGGAACATTTATAAACCTAATCTGATTAAGAATATATCATTACTTTATTCCTAATATTAGAGTACTAGATTTCTCTCAATGCATTGGTGTTCCGCGACCATACATCTCTGCCGCTCGAGGTGTATCAACCTACACGAGTCGAGTCGAAAAGCCACAACCCCCCTTATTCCATAGTGCCTACCTGGTGATGAGATAAACACTGAAAAATCCGCTAATCCTACCTATAGTGGCGTTCCGATGATGCAGTAAACATCGGCCAGTCCGCTTTTCCAAAAGACAGCAGCTATCCGGTGATGAAATAAACACCGGCCAGTCCTCTGTTCCCTTAAACACGTAGCGACCCGATGACAGAATAGTCATCGCACAGTCTACGTGTCCCCATGTAGGTGGCTTTCCGATGATGCAATAAACATCGGTCAGTCCACATCCTAAACACCAACCCTCGGCTAACGCCAAACCTCGACGTAACCCTTGGCTCGTAACAAATGTAACAGTATTTTGAAGTTCTTCGAATGTTTAACACTAAAAATGGCTACTATGCGTTGCCATATAAAAATGACAGAATTTATTTGGATTTTGCACGATTTTTACTATAATGTGTCCTTAAATATGGAATCGTGTAGAATCATTTCCAATGGGAGCATTATTATAAATTTAATAATTGTAAAATATAAAATCTGGTAATTTGACCGGTAATGGTAAGTTTAGCGTTAAATTAGAACAGTAACGCACAAGAAATCGAAAGGAGCATAACGTGAAACATCGAAAGGACTTCTGACCATTCGACAGATGGCACAAGATTTCGGAATCCCCTACACAATGTTTTCCACTGGTGAAACACGAAGTTGCGTATTCTGAAAGAGGACGGACGGGAAACTACACGGTCGGCAGCAGGTTTCCTCTAAACATTAACTCGTTCTTGTGAAAGAGAAATGCCGTCGGATGAATCGAAATAGTCATTGAATATATTACGACGTTCCTCGTAGGTGTTTCGAGTCGCGATGAAACATCGCATACCCGACAAACAATCGAGTGTTTGCTGAAGATCGTCATCCGCGCACTTACCTGCGCGCATTCCGATTCGCGTAGACGACGATGACGACGACGACGACGATGACAACGATGCACGATTCACGGCTTGTTGTATAAAACGCCTCGGCTTGTTTGTTTGCGAAACCTCTCCAGAGATTAAGAGATCTTCGTCATTGTCGTCGGCTTTCGAACGTCCTCTTCAGGTACGTCATCGTTAAGAACTACGGGAAACAACTCCTTTAATGTGTCGCGCGGAATTGCTTGTTCGGTTGAGCCGTGTCAATTGTCACAGGACATTAGCGATGGGGGTCCTTAGACTACTCGGAAGGACAATTGACACTCTTCAAATATTTGATCTCAGTCGCTGCGTATTCACAATTTTGAAGTGATCGAAACGCTCATCCTGACGCTACACCTACTCAAGTAATGACCGATTTCTGGTTTTGTATTTTACAATTATTGAAATTATAATGATGCTTTCACCGGAAATGATTATACATGTTTTTGTATCCGAGCACATATTGGCTTGTTCGGAAAGTCATTTCGTTTCCTCAATAAAAGCCAATATTTTTACTATTTCGAATAAGTTTTATAACATTTTGTTCTATGATCTTTTGCTTTTCTTACAGGCACCTTAAAGATCCCATGCTCGTAGAATTTTTGTTTTTATTAGCAAAAAATTGAGTTATATTACTTCACTTGAACGAAATTACTGTCCGAACGACCTAATATTATACTAAAAATCATTTTTATAATGCAACACTCATTTTTAGAGCTCAGTACGTTGAGTGTTGATGAAGTAAAATCAATGATATCTAAAATTTTTTATAGCTACTTAAGAATTAGTGACATCAGGAAATACGTTCGTATCGCGTACAAGAGTTTTGCGAATAATGATATTTCGCGATCGACGGGACCGATAAATATAACTGTTCCTCGAAGCTCGAGCGGATTAGCTGTCGATCAGATCAGTTTCGCCGAGGGATCGATTATAATTAGCTACCTTTCACCGATCTGGTGAACTTCACCTTCGGAATCGTCCCGGAGACTCGCAATTATCCGAACACGCGCGGCCCGTCGCGATGATGGAGAGTACGTTCAATAATAAACAGCGGGCGCACTTCAATGTTGCGTATCGTGCGCTAATGACGCTCTAATGACACGCTAATGGCGCATCGACACGCCCACCAGTGGCTGCTTCTCCACCAACCCCTCACGTGAGCTCTTCCCGCGCGCACTATCTTTCGCCACTCTGAGCGTTTTTTTTTCTTTTCCAGAAGCCGAGCCGCTGAGTAATCATTAAAATATTGATTCGACCGATCACGATGAAGTGCTTCATGCACCGGGTGGTCTATTCATCGTGGTTACTTAAAATCTCATTATACTGAATTGTTTCTGCTTCGTTCTCTCTCTCTCTCTCTCTCTTGAGTCTACTTAACAGGGGAGGTACAATTGAGAAATTAATAGGGGCACGTACAGTAGCTCTGAAAAATATTTAAACAAATTTCCAGTCTACCTTCAACTTTTTACATTTAAATTTAAATCATTTCGATATATTCGCTTTATTTTAATTATTAGATTAATGACGAATTTTTGTGGGCGTTCGAGGTGATTTAGAGGTGATCTAGAAGATCAAGAGGTAAGGTTAACTTAGGTTATCTTGGGAAACTATTAAAGATAAAAATTTCTTATCTTTATTTAAAGAGAAGATTTAACGAGGGCATATTCTTTTTTCGGTTTTTATAGGTTCGATAAGGATTTCTTTTAATAGTCACGACTCTATTTTATAGTTAGGTTCATAAATGTGCAGCCAGTGTTTAATAAAAAGTAGCAGTTAACGTTAACCTGCGCGTGTTTGTACAAATTCTAATGTTTTTAGACTAATTAACAGAAGCAATAATGATATAGAAGCTCCCTATTTTTAATAATAATTTTGTTCGACGCGAAAGGATGCAACAATCTCTTTATGTTTTGCTGATTCTTTTTACGGGACGCGCAATTTAATCGTAATGGACAATCGTATTGTGCAAATTAAATGCGTCGAATGAACGTATGGAAAATATAATACGAACAAAGTAAACATATTTATACAAAGAAACAAAGAGGTAATAAATTACGTTGCAATTTTCTGAGCTTTCGACCGGTTAAATCCAAACGAATAATAAACAAGCTCCACAATTCCCATTTGGAAAGATTAATATAATTTTAATCAGAGCGCTAAAAACGATAAAAAATTGCATAAAATTCATCAGTGTTGCTAGTTATAAAAATAATTGAGATATATCAAAGAAACACAAAGGTCGAAGAAGTAATTAAAAAAGAATTATGAATTATTCTCTTTGCGAGATTAACGACTAATTTAATAGTCCAACAGAAACACACACAAAAGCGATATTCGTGTCACGAAAATCGCAGATGGAACGCATTCAACCCCCGCTCTCGTTCCAGCCCTTGTTAATTCGATCGGGGACATATGTTGATTTCCGTGACCCGATTACATTTAAATAATTCCTAGCTCCCATAATTCCGTAAACCACCGTTCCGTTTTTACGAGGGGGAAAATTTATTACCCAATACCGGCCGGAATACCTGGCCCGACTTATTGTAACGATCATCGAGTTAACGATGGGGAAAACGCGCTCTAAACAAATCCAGGAATAGCCGTGCCACGCTAGTCCGTAATAAAACAAATCAATAACAGAAAAGCACGGACTCGCTCTTCCCGTGTCGATCGAGCATCTGTCCGAACGTTAATGACCGAGACAAAAGATTTATTAGCGACACCGGCCGTAATTACTTCTCATCCGCCTGTGGTCACATAAAGTCACGTCGATCGCTCAATAACTATGGCCTCTGTTGTCTAGGAACACTCGGGATAATTAAATTAGGAGCTCCGCACCACCTGGAATTACAGTTTATTTCGAATAACAACGTAATCGGCATAGCACTTTTACTTACTGGGTCAAATGCCGCTTATATGGCGGCGAAATTCATTTTATTCATTTTATCACTTTTATTATTTACATGTTGTTGGCACGTGGAACGTGTTGAAAACTAAACACACAGTGTGTAGTGTATAATATTTAATATAAAACAAAACGGAACGACGATACTTGAAATACTTCTGGACCGTTAAGGTTTAATTAAATAAGATAAGGGAACAACAGAAAGAGGAATTGAGGACGAAAATTAGTCTATACAGGAAAATTTTGACTGGGGTCACGAGAGACCCTAGCTGATTGAACGGCCCGGAATATTGCTCGAGCTGACCGGAGAGTTAAATCACCGGCTGTGTCCAGAAGGAAGGAACCATTTGCAATAATCCTGGCGAATTACTAGTTCGCAAAGAGCTCTCTCTCTCTCGCTCTGTCCCACTGCAAGAGGAAAAGCGCGTATCTGCGGATCTGACGGAAATTCCAGCAGGACGAGAAATCCGGTCAGTGCATTCCGTCCGTTATCGGAGCCGCTTATCGCGTCGACGATGACGGCAGCAGGATGAAAGGGCAGAGAAGGCGCGTGGCTCGGCGCCGCGACGCCAACAGGGTCGCGGTTTTATTCAGGCCTCCCCGGGGGACCAAAGCAAAGCGAGCTTTTTCAAAGGAGCACCGGAAAGCGTTGAATGCGCGGATTAATCCGCTATCTCGGTGATCTTGGCGACGAGACGGAAACGTCCCGGCTAAAACGCGAATTGGTAACACGACCACGACGACGCCATTCCCTCGCGAATGCAACGGCCGAATATCGCAACGTAGACGCATTCACTGGGCCGTCAACGTTCTTCGATGTTGAAGCATTCTTGGTGATTGTGCATCGAAATTTTAGAATAAAATAATAATAAATAAATAATGCATAAAAATAAAATTCAGCTGATTCGTAAGTTAAACGAAAATTATTGGAAATGATTCATCGTTGGGTGTTGGGGAAACATTGTATATAGAAAATGATCCTGTATTTCCTGATAATTGCCAGAACGGTGCAAACTCTCCAGACACGATAAATCACACGACGCTTCCAGGCGTTACGGGAGGACTCGCGCGACGCCGCCGCGGCAGGATAAAATAGGATTCTTAGAGGAGACGTATTTATTCCTGTTAAAATATGTTACGAGTGTAGATCGCTCGATAAGAGCGCCAGAGACACGATGATAATTTGCGGAGACCATGGATTCACTGTCGGGGATTTCCACGAAGACAATTAACCGTTCCATTGGTGCCTGGAAACGCTGGCGCCATGTATCAACGTTTCCGCGAAACGGAAGTCGGATCCTGTGACACTAGTCCCCAACGATCTCCGCTTTAATTATTCGGAAGCTTGGAACAATCATCTTCTCCAGTTATTACACCTCGAGGTTAGTTTTTTACAATAGCGTCCAGAGCTGTTAAAATCGTTGCCTAACGAACAATTGTTATCGCGTGCATCGAGATTAACTCGCCGGGGATTCACCGGTGTATAATACAATTTTATCTACTGTTTTTAATATTTTCTCCATTAACGCGGAAATTCATAATGTTCCGTAATTCGTGGTAATTTACGGAACTTGTTATTGCGTTACCCGTGTGCAGCAGTCACGATTCTCCGTGGATCGTAAAGAAAAGATGTCCGGTGTTATGTATAGTTTTATTCGAGGTTGTAAAGATTTTGCTTTTAGACGATTTTTAGTTCCGATCGCGTTCACGAGATCGTTAAGTTTCCTTCTGAAAAATATTTCTGTGGTCGCTCAACAATACCTTGTTCTGCATTTTGAGTAATAGTCCGCCTTGTGTGTCTTTGGAAACGATGAATTGATGAAGGCCGGTAACGAATTGTTTAAAATGTGCATACTTTAAATCATACGAGGTAGAGGTCTTTTTTAAAAAATGTACAAAAAACTAACGAAATATTATTAAATATGAAAACAATGTATACAATAAAAGCGATACACGTCCATTTAATTTGTATCTTTTAATTAAAGAAACAGACATTACTCGAGGAACTGTGTTTGTTAGAAACCTTCAAATTATACGAGTCAATTTCAATAAATTCTAAGTGAGAAAAACATTTCTTAGAAAAATAATGAATATTTATTTCGCATTTCAAGACCAAACGACTCATTGAAAAATGAACTAGACAAAGCTCTTGTCTTAATATTATGTCCGATAATGTAAAATATATGTATGTATAGTCTTCGCTTAAGCCTTAAGCGATACATTTTAATCTTCGAGGAAGATGGATATATGTCTTGATTTCAACTCGAGTCAATTCAACTCCAGTACAAGAATTAAAACATCGACTGTCAGCTTTTATATTTGCACGTTCCTTTTTCTCTGAACAACAATCGTTTAATTATACGTATACATGTTTAAGAAACTACGATTACGTAGAATTGAATTTTCAATAATTTCCATGCGTATAGAAACGATCTGAAAATTTAGGCTTCATTTCTAGACGAGCGTCCACATTCTTCGGAGACACGCGCGCTCGTCTGCAAATATAAATTTGGGAAGCGTAAACTTCTTTGGCTACCGGGTGTATCCTGTAGGAAAGTTTTAATCCCGACGCTATTCACGGATGCAAATCGCGTTGCGAAACGCGATCGGCGAGCCCTCGAGGAACGTGAAAACTTTCTCGATCATCGATTCCACGAGTCGCATTATAATTTCAGATCGCGACGACGACGTCGCGCAGCGCAAACGACGATCACGCGTCGCGGGGCTTTTGCTTCGGTTTTCGCGAAGCTCCTCTCTGTTTTTTCCTATTCGCGTTGCGGTGCGTCACGAACGCGCGTCAAACCTGTCGTTGACGAGCCGCGATGCGTTCGTTGACGACAATTCGTTTCTCGGTTTTTATTTCGCGGCGGACTATTCGTCGCTCGACTGGCCACCGGATCGTAAATATTATCGTAAAATCGACCGACTGCATCGATCTCCGGCATCGATTTCTCCGTCTGCCGATCGGGTCGTGTGTCATCGATACTAAGCGGCTGCATCGTTCAAATACGTTCCGCGAATTTCGATGAACTCGAGGCTCGCCCCGAAAATTAATGGATTCGCGCGGATCTCTGTGTGTTCGTGAAAATTTTAAAAGTAACTTTTCCTCGATTATGAATAGAGAAGCAAAATAAAAATTGTCCACCTGAATTGCAAAAAACTGTAGTGAAATAGAAAATTATTTTTATTCTTAATACGTTTAATAGATTGAAAATAATATAAAAATGTGTTTAAATTCTTCTTTTTACTGTGTTAAATTATGCTTACTTGTTTTTGTCATAAATGCATAAAATTTGATGTCTAATTATAAAATATTCCACGTTGCATAAAATTTCTAAAAATCGCGATGCCCGAGCTATTGTTATTTTTATTCAGTCTAGGCCCTCGAACGGTTTCGACTGCAACACTGCGATAGTGCTAAGGTGTGTCCCTTTTCATGCCCAAGCCTCGCACCTGAGAAATCGTGGTTAGACGACACTTTGGTAATGGTTTAAATTAACAATCGCTAAGAACGCTTTCGACACTTTGCAGGTATGTATAAACGTCAAGGATTATTCGCGAGCAATCGTAACCCGGTCAAACGGAACAGGCGGCCCGGGGGCCGGTGAGCTGATAACACCGAAGGATACGATGAACACGAGGCGTTTGGCGAATTGCAAAAAACGGCCGGCGCTTATTTTATTTGGCGCGCGGACTCGGCTCGCTGTCACCGATCATGAATATTCATCGGCGGCTCTCGCAGTTTTTTCCCCGTGACCGTGTACGAATTTTGAGAAACAATCGCGGCGGCCGAACACGGCCGTGGATTATCGCCGCATTTCTTTTTACGAGTATTAACGGCAAATTGAATTACAAAGGACACCGCGACACTGGACCGGGTTATCGGGGACATTTTTTTTTTTTTGCAATGACAATTTTATGGCCATTCGAGTCGTCAATTGCTTGAGGACACAGGCCGCCATATCGGCGACATTAGGCTCGCACGTGTGCGTCCAATTCCTGAAATTGCTGTGGTAGGTTAAAAATATGTAGAATCCTTGAAGTACAGTTTTTTCGAGCACGAGAAAAGATAGTAATATTTGCTTTAGCGATTAGTCTTTCTACACTCGAGTTGCCGGAAGTGTTTTCGTGGTCGAGTTGTTAACCTTGTGCATTGAAAAAATTCCACGGCGTAGAAATATGCTTAATACTTTGAATTCCATTATTATACAAGGTGTTAGTTTTAACTCGAACACCTACATTATATTCGTTATTCTCTTTTCGTGTATAGTAACTAATAAAATAAGGTGATATTATCCTTTTCATTTTATTACTTTTGTATTCTTCAAACTGAAACCGACTTTTTCGCCATCAAGATAACTTCGAGGTCATGGCGTTGTAGGTCGTTGAACTCATCTTGACGCCGACCACTACATTGCATTATGAAGAATACATGTTAATGTGCAAAAGAAATACGGTGACCTTGAAAAAACCGTTAAAGTGACCTTCAAAGGATTTTTTTATTACTATCTGATGCACGCCTTAAAACCATGTACATTCTATTTAGTTATTTTTTCTTACTTTTGATAGTAGCGGAAATAAGTTAGGTGTTCGTGTTAAAATTAACACCCTGTATGCAATGGCTGTACAATTAATCATTTTTATGCAAGTCAGTCCTTGCACTTTTATCTATCCTACAGGCTTATCTTTTTGGAATTATCGAAATTATAACAACGTAAGTTTTTTGGCGCGGATATTACATTAATCTTACAATTTTAACAAGACACTATTTAACGTTCAGAACTCTGAAAAATTTATTTCCAGGAAATGAGTATACTAATCTCGTTGGCATGATCCGGGATGAAATTTCTACGGTGTTTGTGGAAGAATATATTTTGTTAGTGTCACGATCGTTTTTACTGTCATGGCCATCGCCGCCTGCCCCATTACGAGCCGTGATAAATGGAGCGGCGAGTCGCGATTCGCGTTAACCATAATATTTTTATACGTTCAACCTTCGATGGGCCGCGGACAAGGAAAAAAATCGCGCGTTCCCGGTAATTAATGAATGTTCCCGAGCGATAAGGACACTTCCTTGTAGGAAATGCGGTTCCACCGAATCCGTTCAGGCTTATTTCAATCCCGGCTGCGCGACAGCCTATCTCAGTGGCGCCACTTGGAAATCCCGCGGTGTTTTCTCATGTTTTCCTGGTACGAGAAATCTGTCGACGCGAGATGATATTGCGAAAAATTGTTCCGCGAACGCAAACATTAAGAAAAATAAATTTCGTTGACGTGCGAGGTGTTGATTATTCAGGCGCTAATGCGTGGCTGCTATGTATGTATTCGCGGTATTTCTGGAAATACGCTCGTTTTTTCCCTATTTTTCCTTATACGATGAGGCAAAGCTTTAAAATTAGATTGATTATTATACTACGTCTATACGAACATATGATTTCAGCTTGTCGATAACTCTAACATACGATTAATGTAAAAATATGACAATATTGTGAGCTGACCTTAAGCTCGATTTAAACTAGGTCATAATTCGAAAATAGAATTCAAATCGAAATTATACAACATACGAAATTTGATTGCATATCTTTTCGCCTTAAGAGATAAGAATATTTTCAAGATGACCTTAAGCTTGATGCAGCTATACTTTACAGTTCGACAATAAGGAAAACTTTAAGAATATTCTGTGCATCTGATTATACAGTATTCAGACCCTAAATGGATATCTTCTTGTCGACAACGAAATGAATGTATTTTTTTCAGATGGAATACGCTTTACCATAAAACGTAGAAGCATCATTAACGTTACTGAACGTTTCGCCCGAGCCGGCTCGGCGCGGCGAGTGAATTGCGAGCGAAACGCATGCATTATAAAATCGCGCGCAGCTTACTAATTGCAAGCAAGTATACAATTGGCGAAAAGTGAAGCACTGTTGACTGATGCATTCAACAATCACCAGAATCGTTTCATGGCGAACGCTTTTTTCTCTCCCCCGACAAGTTTCTCAGGGGAGTCATTAAAACATTCCCGGTCGGCCTCCGCGAAAAGAAACAGATCAAGAAAATATCATTTGCATCGAAACTTGTCCAGTTTATTACAGAATACGTGGAAAAGGAGAGAGTCTGCTAATTAGGGCTAATTCTTCGTAGAACTCGAATACAAATGCTCTTTCCACCGCGACCGAACTATATTTGCTCTGCATCCTTAAGGTCATCGTCGGCGTCCTTCGGGTTTCCCAGCTATTTTCTCTGTGCAGACACGTTCCAGAACATATCGCCAAATTAAGAGTATTACATTCACGCTCTATCCCATCTGTTCCCATCCTGATTCCATTGTCGCTGAATTCCCAGCGTAATATCCTCTTTCATACATTATTTTATACGATAAAATTATAACGCGGCAGAAATTTATATCAAGGATCTTCTGTGAATCAAATTAATCAATATACTAATTTATACTCTGAGATATCGTTTTATAGAAATTCCGAGTAAAGGAGAAATTAATTTCTAATATTGTTAAAAGGAGATGTATTTCGATCTACTACTCGTAATTAGATTGTTCATCCTAATGCGAAATGAAAATGTTTTGTTTTCCGACGAAGTAGCAGACGGTTATCCGGTGACAATCGTCGCAGCCTATAAATAGTAGTAGCTGGCGGAAAGAGGCCGTTTAGCTATCCTTGAATGGGGTCATTGGATTCTTCGGACATCTCGTATGCATGCCGTCAGTTTTCGCACGTAAGGGCATAAACGTAACGCGGATGCCAACGCGCGTCCATGGTCCGTTTTATGCGGGCGAACAATATGTGACCACGAGCACCAGATTTCTTTAATGCGTCGTACAGATTTCTGCGCCGTCCATTTAGGAAATTGCAGGATTCTACATAAATTCCTTGAACCATATTTTCTCTCTTTCTCTCTCCCTATACTAAAGGATATAAAGTTTTTTATGTGTTCATTCTATCAGATTGTTCTAAAATGTCTTGTAAACGTGATTTAATATCCACATGCTTTCGTATTTCAAGTAAATGATGAAGAACCCAGAAAACGATGGAGATTATTTCGCATAAAATTTCGGTTTACCTGGAGACATTACCAATAGTAATTAGTTTTTTAGCCGGGACGATGTCATTCATGCAGTACCCACAATGCAGCGAACGCATTAGCCGCGTCGTTTCGAATTTAACCGTCCTGTCCGTTCGTTAAAGTCTCCGGCTCGCGTCGCGACCCGCTCGAAATAGCTCGGAGATTCCTTCACGCTGCCGCGCTAGTTGCGCAACCCGCCCCGCTGAAAACGAAAGAAAACGAAGAAATCACGACCCGACTTTCGGCCGACCACGATCTGCTCTCCGTTCAACGAATTCTTTTTCAGTTCTCACCGGAATTCGAAAGCACCGCACGATTTCAACAGACGACGCTACGGAAAGATATTTCTCCCTTTTTAACCCACCTCTGGTTATCGGAACCCATAATCACGTTTGTGATCCTTACCGTCTCCGTAAATATTTTAATTTACGAATTTGGCTTGTACAGACGGTTCCTTGCATTTTGGAAAGTAATTGCGCGAGAAGACAAAGTGTCTATCAGTTTCATTCGTGAGCTTACGTAAAATATAACGTAATCTTTTATTTTCCATAAAGATCCACAGTATACAGGGTGTCCCAAAATTCCTTCATCTCCCTTTCCTTTGCAAAAATGGCCGCCGCGGATTCGTTTGGGAGTTATTAACAAAAAACACGAACTCTGGCCCGTCCGACGGCAACGCGACGCTCAGCGAGGCCTGTCGCCGAGCCGGAATCCGTTCACTATAGCTGCGCTCCGATTGATCTTTTTTGCTTCGAATCACCTCGGCAACCTCCCATTTCCGGGAGTCGAAGGAATTTTCGGACACCCTGTATAGTGGGAACAATTGGGAATACCTTCGAGAAACGAAATTTCGCGTATTTCCCGTGAATAATACCCAGCAAATAAGGACTTGGATTCGCACATTTGATCGAAAAATCGTGGATCCGCGAGCTGGTGCGGTCTATCGTTTCGCGGGAGCAGGAAACTCGGTTGGAGAACGCTCGCCGAAGCCGGAGCCGGAGCCGGATTCCTCGCGTGCCTTTCAAGGTCCTCCGCGAGCCGAGTCCCCGATACACACGGCCAGACAGGAAACAGCGTCTCTAGCCGACAGTCGCTTTTCTATTTTCCTTTTTACCCGATGGAACTAGTTTCTGCCCGAGACTGTGCACCGTAGTGAACGGGGTAAACGATCCCGGGATTCTTTCGCCTCGCGCTCGATCCAATCCGAACCGATCCGATCCGCGCGCGCGCGCACGTGAACGTTGCTCTTTCCTTTTTCTTTTCTGCCTCGCTCGTGCCTAGATCCTTCTTTCCGCGCCGTTGCCTCGCGATCTTTCGCAAGGATACATTAGCCGGGAATTTCATTTTCCGGGGAATGTTGCGCCGATTTTTTTTCACTGCTCGACCAGGCAATTATCGCGACGAATTTAATATGTTGCTCCGGGTCCCGAACTCCACGCGGTTACCTTGATCATAGAGTTTACTTGTCCAGTGAGTTAATCTTTTTTCTCTTTTGTTTTGCGTCGCGTTGTTTCCGGGAAAGCTATTTTGAATTTCCATCGAGAGCGAACATGGAATTTTCGATTTCGACGAAGAATTGTTCCTAGAGATTTAATTTTGCGCGTACATAGTTGTCAGACGAACGCCGCCAGAACGAGAATCCACCAGTCTCTTATCAATTAGACCGGGCTTCCCGGATCCCGTGGTCATTTATTGAGGAAACACGATGATCTTAAAAATCGAGTAAAAGAGTCGAGGGACGTTTTAAGATTCCTTAGCGTGTTCCTTAAATTTTTTGCCAGACCGTGCACCGGGCGATATTTAAATAAGACACTTAACGCGCGGCAGTAACCTTTCCAGCGCTGACCAGCCACGGAATAATAAATTTCCCGGCATTCCTTCGGAGTGGCTGTGCCGCAGCCCGTTATCTGGTTAACAGAAATCGGCACTCTACGGTGTCATTGGTCGCCGGTTACCCGGCGTGCCTCGTCAATTAACCGTTGAATTGTTATTACCTGCGCGACAATCTTCGGGATCCTTCCAACCCCTTTTCTGACGATTGCGAATCGATTCTATCGGTTGGTCTCTCTACGCGACTAACCGGTGTCATCGATGATATTCTAAGACGCAGAACACGAATAATACTAATTCACAAAATGCGCAAAGTATTTAATTATCGATAAGAATCGTAGTAAACGGTTTACGATCAGCAGAATTTCTATTAATCCTTCGGGATCGAATTCACCAGGAGAAAAGAAAAAAGTCCTGTTGGTATCCTCGCGGCGCCATGTGCTTGGAAAGCGATAATTAACATCGCCAAGACAAACGTGCAATTATAGACGCTGTTCTTACGCGAACGTTCCCCTTTACGAATTATACGGTGAGGGGTGATTTTAATAAACGACTCAAGTGGACTGTATTTTAAACTTTAAAAAAATGAATACTATTTATTTCAAACGGTTACAATGTTGTGTAGTACCACGTATTAAGAAGGGTGTTTCCCGGTTGAGAGTTCGAGACCGACTCACTTTCTCCTCTTTTTCGGAAAACCTCTAGCCCCTCTCTCATGGCTGTTGATAGAATTGTAAAAAAGAAAAAGTGTTGTGATTGGTCGGAATTTTGCGCATCTGGGAAATATGTGTTTTATGTGCGGGCGACCGTTTTACCGAGGGGTCGGCAGACGCCAGGTAAAAAAGGGCACTCGTACCGACGACCAAATCTCTGACACGTGTTAAATGATTTTACGAGAAGCCATAGCCTATTCTCCCAAAAGTCATAAACGAAAAGGCGCGATGCAAAACAATAAGCAACTACCTGCCGCTGCAGGAAGAGTACAAATCTACAGGGTTCTTGCTAGGCTGTACCTCCTCGAGTCATATTAAAAATAAGGGGCTGATTGTTGACCTGAAGGGTCGAGCAATTAATGAAATGTTGTTACTGTTACGCTATGTAACAGACGCGAATATACTGTCCTGCCAAGCGAACCCGCAATGGGACGGGCCTGTGTTCTCCGGTTTAGTAGTCGGTGTTCCAAATTTTTCAACCGGTTGGTCCTCGAAACCGTCCTATTTCAGATCCCCCGGGTCTATTCTAGGTACCCGTTGATACGATTTAACCTCTCCATTTAGATTAGCTTCCAAGAGAAGCTTTTTGGAGTCGGTCCGCCGAGCGTTTCACTGTTTTAATTAGACGCTATTCTTGGTTACGCGTCACTCGGATCCTAATTAATACACGGCGAAACACAGCCTCTCGAAGTTCATAAACGTAGAATCTGAGCCCGAGAGGCTCGATAGCCGCTGTTCACCATTTCTCTTTTTCTTTCCGGTCACTTTGCTGCTAAGATTCTTGGCGAAAGAAGAATCGGTGGAATTTTGGTTGAAATTTCTCTAATGTTAGTTTGAGGATTGTTTCGACTATTTCTAAAACATGTAACAATTCAGAAACACGTTCCAACCGACTCGAGTGAATCATTTCGCTTCGACCGCGTGCAATCGAACTTGAGGTTCTCACGCACCAATAAAAACGTGTAAACTATGAAGTTAACTGTTCTACGAAGTTAAAAGTTTCGTTTTATTCTTAATTATAGTCCACTTGTAATTTAATGCTGAACGTCTCAGGAACGTAGGAACTTGAAAGTTCCCCGACGAAACTGAGAAAATTTCTACGCACAATTTCAGTCGCCGGAGCCGATGGAAACTGCACGGGATTTGCATGAAGATCAATCGGCTCGTAATTTTCAATTTTCTCGATTACACGGCAGCATCGGGAGAAGAGGCAACATAGTGGATTAGCAAGAAAGATCGAGCCACCGTTTCCTACTCCGACCGGTCCACGGTATCAATCCGTCTTTATAATAGGATTTTATTTCTTGCCTCGCTCGCGGAGGACACTTATTACGCAGAAATTACGCGAGCCGCGTCCAGTTAAGCACATTATTGTCGCGCAATTATCCCCCGTGAACCGGAGAAAGACGAGCAGAAAGTTAATTAAGAGGAAATTCCTAATAGCGATCTCGCGCATTATCATGCCCCCTCTGCTCGTTCCGTCGCAGGTGAAACTCGGATCGATCGGACGGCTATTTCGCGCGAATGTAATTAGGGGTCCTGCACTAGGACGTGCAAAAGCGGTGCACAGTTTCGAGAGCAGTAAATTATTTAAAACTGCTCTAAATATAATATTTCCTTGCGACGCAGAAATTCGGAACTCCAGAGTTTTCACAGAAATCCGACTGAACGTTTCGAACAGGTTCGGAGCGGTCGCAGCCAGTCTCTCTCTCTCGTAGTCCTTGTGTGTTACGCGTTCGAGAGGGTTTTTGCATGCTTGTCGCGTTGAGTGGCGCTAACAAGAGGCAACGCGATACACGAGCCCGGTCACTTAGCCGGACGTTTTCTTTTGGCGGCGGCGAACAAAACAGGAAACCGACTTTGTCCAACAGGTGTTGTTGGGCCGGTTCCACCGATACGTAACGAACATTCTCTTTTATTTACCATTCACCCGAGGTCTGGCCAGCACCGAGCGCAGTGACGTACCCATTGACGCGAGCGCGAACGCGTACACCCGGATAGCGTTCTCTTATCGGCGAACCTAAATCTTGAACTTTTTCCATGCAATTTGTTAAGTGGCCTCTTGAGACCTACAATCGGTTTTATTAATAGACCAGGCAAAATAAACATTTTCTGCAGTGTCGCAAGAAACAACGGCTCGACAATAAACTCTCTTGCTTTATCCGTTCTCTCGTTTCAATTTCACACATTTCCCACTGATTCTAGACGATTAGTACGTTCAGGATTTACTAATTAATATAGATTTTGCTAGTTTACGAGCGTTAATGGTTTTCTAAACTCCCATTTCATTGGCGGCAAGAGAAAACGCGGTCGATTAAAAAACTGGCAAACAAAGGAACTCGTGAAGATCGTAGGACCTTCGTGTCGCGTCTCAGGTATACAAATTAGTCGCGACCGAAAAAATCTGGTTCACGTGTGGCGTGTGTACCTGTACAGGTCGGTTGATTGTGCGCCGTCATCGTAACCACGTAACTCGGTTGTGAAATCGAGCTGGTGTCTCCTTGTGTATGTATCTGTAACTTTCGTTTCGACAGATTTTTCGAGCACCATAGAGAGAGAGAGAAAGAGCACGCTGCGGAGATGGATCGTCGGAAGCAAGCACCTCGTTGACCAATTACAATGTCCTTTTATATTATAATACAATAAGGCACAATTAGTTTCAATGACTACGTTCTCGAGAAAACGTGAACATATCGCAGATGGTTCGCGTAAATCACGGCTTTCGCTTCGGATCGTTTAAAAAAAGGAAAGAGCCAATTGTTCTATCGGAGATCTTTCTTGCCAGGACGTACAGCGTTTAATGAGATTCTACAGAAAACCGGGAACAAGATGTTCAATGGCGGTGTTCCCCGTTGTACCGTTCCAAGGGAGGCACGGAAAAAGCTCCGGCGCAATTATAACCTGGCTACAAGGTATCCACGGTTATTCTTCTTCTGTGATTATTTGACACCGTGACGCAGCTTTCCAATTACCGACCGGGCATCGACAACCTATTGATAATGATTCGCTGGAGAGAGGTATCTTCTTCGTGTTTGTTCGCGCTCCAATTAGTCTTCCATCCGCCTGTCATCCTGGACCGTTTCTTACAGGTTTTTACGAGCGAGGAACGGCTGGAATCGGATTCGAGGCGAACAAATGGGTCATTAGTATGGCGGAGGATGTTTTTTCTACTTTAATGTCTGTTACGTATGCATGGATACAACGGCAGGAATGTTTTCGATGCGATCGCTACACTGGAAAAAAATATTAGTGCAATCAAGCCAGCCACAATATTCTGAATGCAGCTGCTACGCTAATACAAGAGTGAGTACTCCTTTATTTGTGATGACGTAACAAATGTTTTTTTAACTCAGGATAAATGGTATCGCAAGGTGAATTCTCAAGGTTATTTTTTCTAGAGTGTTCCCTATAACTTTCAAAGACCAAGGTCATTTGAAGGTCATGTTATTACACATATCTTGAACGTATTCTTCGCTCAGCTACACGATGCAATAAAAAAGAAAAACAATGCAGTTTCGTCTCAAAAAACACCGATGACCTTGACAACTCAAAGAAAAATTACGTAGGGGGAAAAATAGTTTTTGCATCGCGATAACCTCAAGAGATATTTGGGTGGCCTTACTTAAATGGATCACACGGTATAATCAGGCACTTGTCCCGAGAGAATAAAAAGAACATTGTAATTTTGTACCACAGGATTGATACAGCGTTAATGTTAGTGACCACTTCGCCGGCCACTTGGTCGCCAAAAACCAAACAAGAATGTCCTGGCGAAACGCGTCCTTCCGAGGACCTCGACCCAGAATCAACTTCCAAAATTCCTGCGAAGCCACACGAAAGGACTGGCCGCGGTTCCGAAATTCCAAGAACAGAGGTATCTTGCCGACCTCCGCGCGCGCGAGTTTCCAAGTCGCCGACGACAAGGTTCCAGCCGGTCGGTTTACTTCACGGAGAGTTGAAAAAGGGCAAGAGGGCGAAAGGGAACGGCAGCCTAAAACAACAACTCATTTTCCACCGATAATTTACTGCCCCGTGTCTCGCAAGGGTCCCAGGCTGTCGGAGCGCGTCCCGAATTTTGAGAAACGACGCTTTTCCTGGAAGGTCGCCATTAGCAGATCCATTGTGTCAATAGATTAGAAAGCAGCACCGCCCCCGCGCGTCCTCCTCTCATGGAGGCCACTTTTTCGTTCCCACACCCCATTGGAACCTCCTTGCTTTCGCGCCAAAGTAGTAGGTCCTTCTCCTGGTCTTTTTCTCACGCAGAGCGTTTCTCACTGCGGCCGGGATTATCCTGCCGGCATGTTTTTTTCATTCGCCGCCTCCTGCAGCACTGCCATTGTCCTCGCGAACCCCCGGGAAAAACCGTTCGTGGAAAAGACGAGAGATCCGACGATAAACGATGATTCTTAAGAAAGGATCCGGAGGATTAGCGGCGCCGAGCCGCGAACCCCGCAGGATGTTAATCAGAGGAATCCACTTAGTCGCAAAGGATTCTTCCACCCCGCGTCACGGGAAATGAACACTGCTCCGGCTCCTCGTCCAAGGAGACGGATTTGCGAAGGTTCGCGGCCGTCGTTGCTCAATGAAATTGCTGACGCAGGTTTTCATGACTCTGTTTTTCATTCTGGATGACTGGACAGCAGGGGTGGGCTGATACCTGAACATTTTCGGGTTGGGACCAGAAAATAGAGGAACTCGGGTACCCGAATTCGACATCGGGCCAGTCAGTGTTCGGGTCGGGTCGGTAACCCGAAAGTATTGATATAAGGGCAAAGATTAACTAACTGCGTCACATTGTTACTGTTGTGTTTACTGTAGATACCGAGGGTCAATCGTTTATTTTATAGCTAGGCCTCTTAGACCCAAAAAGGCATTGGTAATACAATACCCAAAAGGCCATGTGTTTTAAACACAAGATAGAGCTAAGGAGCTGTCAGCACGACTGACCAGGTTTTTCTTTTCATTGAGTTCAGTTGACTTCGAGAATCGTAAGAGAGCTGTTCTAGCAAATTCAAATACATTTTATAAATCGTGTTTTATTTCTTTTATTCTTGCTTCCATACACCAACAGAAAGTGTATGACATTCGGGTGTCTAAGCCTCGGTTCGGGTTTTTACGACTCGGGTCGGATCAGGACCCGGAAATTTCTGGTACCTGAAATTTAAATCGGGTAGCACTCGGGTCTGGTCGGAAATCGAAAAATCTATGACATTCGGGTACCCCAACAATATAAATTCAATGTCACGAATTTTCGGAACCCGACCCAAACCCGAAATTTCCGGGGGCCCACCCATTCCTAATGGCTACGTATTTTTTCGTTGATCGTGATTCTCTAATTTCATAAACGACCGAGAGTGTTATGGAGAATGCATGTTTCCCGCAGGTACACAGGATGGAGAGTTCGCAGGAAAACAGCAATCGGAAACACGAGATCGGCGGGATCCAGGTTACGGCGAGGAATCCGGACGAATCGAGTCTCTCTGTCTGTCGAGTAGACGTTTCAGCACTTAATTATCCCTGCATTCTTTTTCTCAGATTGTCGGCTCGACGACGTCGCGCCGAAAGTAATCGTACCGACAGTTTGAACCTCGTTTGCGCGCGCGGTCGGCTAACCGAAGATCTTCGGGAATCGCGTAGAGTATGCATAGAAACGAAATTTCTGAAAAAATTCAGGTTGCTGGAGAACGGTTTCGAGAGATTGATGTAAAGTGATCAGCGAGAGGCAGCAATCGGGCCGCAAATTAATTGCCGGACGGTGGTAATCGTTCGGGAATCCGACGCGGAAGTTGCGGAAAGCGGCAGGAAGCGGGTCGCGGGCGGTCTTCTTCCTTCCTGGGGGCCGTTCCTCGGCTTCTTTCGCCGGCGAAACGGCACGCGTTCGATCCCGTTAGCCCGTTGACAAGCCCGATGCATCCGGGCCGGCGCGGTGAACAGAAACCCGAGAGAAAAACATCGGAGACCAAAGAAAAATCGGCCTCGAGCCGAGGTGAAAGAAATCCAGGGGGATGGGGGCGGTGGAGTAGTTGGGTCCGCGATTAGGCGAGGCGGAGGGGCGGACACAGCGATGCTAACTGCTAATATCGCCGGGAATAATGGTACTCCCGTTTACGTCACATCCTGCGAACTACGTTTTACGATCCGACAAACTCGCCGTAGGAACGAATAATCGTAATTTGTGGCGGGTACAGTTACGCTTCGCCGATAGAAGTTTTCCTACATCCTGCTCTCTCGCTCGTACATTCATCCGTTGGTTGGTTCGTTCGTTCGCTGGACACATTCCCGCCGAAACGGAACCAGGCGACCACCACCGGCAAACCAGAAACAAAACGAGACTCGGTACATGCTCTACGGAACTGGTTCGACGGACCAGCTTTTGTTTTTATTCGCGTTAATTAGAAATGCTCGCCGAGTGTACGCACGGAACGGAGTCCCGTAAAAATTGCGACGGCCCGATTCCATATTAAACGAGACACCGGCTCGGTGTTAGGTGAACTTGCGACGTCACATTTTTAATAAACCGAACGATTTTCTCGACGATTTACACCCACCAACTTGGAAACTTTCCAGTTTTCGAAAGTTGGAAAGAGGAGCGAGCATTCAGGGAAACTGATGGCCGGTTTATGCCTGGATTTCGGGAAATATTGTTTCTTGCATCGGCAATACGAGCGACGGCGGCGGCTCTGGCCAGGTGAAAAATCACTGGGAAAAGTCCCGTGATCCCGGCGACGGATCTTTGTCACGTGGAATCGACGGGCCGCTGTTTGTCCGGCCGGGAAAAAGTGGCGCACGGGACCCGGCCAGCTTCTCTACGGGGCTGGAATCGTTCCACCAAAGCGGACGAACGTTTTACCCGCTTTTAGCCGCTCGTGCGTAAACCGGCCGACTCGAATCATTTGTCACGGTCGCGTGCCATTGCTTGGAATTATTCCGTTCTTCCGCCGCCGACGCGGATCGCGAGTCGCTTTGAATCTGAAATGCTCCTCGAAGATCCCTCTTCCCCGTTGATCGATCGGCGAATATCGGCCCTGAATTCAACCAGCAGTAAACGTGTCTTCGACCCGAAATTATCACTATCGTTCCCCGGTTGTTCATCCTCGAACACGTGTCTGATCGTTCCCAGGTCGGCGTTAAGTTAGTGTTATTCAAACTGTGTTCCACGGAACCCTGGCGCTCTACAAAATGTCCTAAAGGGTTCCATAAACATCCATAAAATATTCAAAATAATACTCTTTTTAACTTTCATTATAATATAATACAAGAATATTAAAACGTTTTTCTTTATATGTGCTACCGAGATTGTGAATATTCTACTATTTATGTATAATTTTATACTGATAAGTAGACAGCGGATCTTTATGTTTATATAGGAAAATTAAGTATTAGGTTGTCCGGAAAGTTCTTTTCGTTTTTTTAAATAGGAATTAAGTATAAAATACATTGTCTTCTGTGTACCTTTCTTGCCATTTCTCCGGGAGCCTCATAATCCCATTTTTCCAAAATTCTCTTGGCTATTAAAATATTGTTCGACATCGTTTTTTACTTCATTTATTGATTTGAATTTTCTATTGCGAAAACAATTTTTTAAGGAGAGGAATAAATAATAGTCCGATGGTGCAAGGTCTGGAGAGTATGGAGGATGTGGTAGAACATCCCAATCCAGCTCTAAAAATTTCGTTCGCACCGCTAAAGACGTGTAGCGCCGCGTTGTCATGGAGGACGCACACTTCGTAACGATTAACGTATCCTAGCTTTCTTAAATGTTCATGAATCGTTGTTCGCGGAATGTTTAAAGCATCTGCTATCTCACGAACACTAGACCTTGGGTTTTTATCGAGATAGCCCTCAATAAGATCAGTATCAGTGGTGGATGGACGTCCGCTGCGATCTTCATCTTTAAGATTAAAATTTCCGGCTATAAACCTCCTAAACCAATTCCGGACTGTTTGAACAGTTATAGACCGGTAACCATAAACGTCACAAATCTCCTTTGCAGTGTTTTTAGGCGTACTGCCTTTTTGAAAATAGTGAAACATAACGCGACGCAAATGCATCTTTGGGTCTTGCATCTTTCACAACGCAAGAAACACACGACACACTTTCTGCTGGCGTTGAGAACTATTCTCTTGCCTTGCAAGACGATAACTAGTGACCACACAATTGACGGTAGTTATTTGTTTACTTAAACAGGACGGGATAAGGCCCCGAGCGGCGAACGCGAAGAGAACTTTCCGGACAACCTAAGTCCTAATAAATGAAATTCAAAATTATTGGAAAATTCAAAAAATTGAAGTTGTCAATATATGATTTCTTCTGTATTAAAACCGTTAAGGAAAGAAATAACATTCAATTTGGTTTCTATTTCTTGCAATCGACGCAGACAATTTTTATTTTGCATAAAGATCCGCTGTCTACTCATAAGGCTTCCTTGAATTGACAAAGTTTGAAGATCACTGGTTTAAATTGATTTTTTTTTATTTTTGTCCGTCGTCAACGCGCCGTGGCAGCAAATGTGGGCCGAATTTCGCCGGTCGAGCTACTCCACTGTTGTTCGGGCTAGGTGGCGACGTGACTCTTGCTCGTTTCAGTGCTGACGCCGTTACTCGTCGACCGGGTTAAGCAAAATCGTTGTTTACACCGTCGAACGAAAGTTAAGCGACGATACGGCAGTTCGCGCACGTACTCGGCTCTCGCAACTGGTCAAAGATCACGGCCTTCGGTCCTTTCCATCGCGCGGCGGCCTGGAGAGACCCGTTTGTGTTCGTGGCTGTAATTGAATTTTTCGTATTTTCGACAACATTTTTTTTATACATCGATCTCGTGCTAAAAATTTCAGTAAAAACGCCGAGAACGAAGCTTCCGGAAATGGGGCCACCGATTGCATTCCCGTTCCAGGCCCGAGCCTATTAATCAACGGACAGACAGTCGCGTCGATACCTTCTTCTCGCAATCTCGAACTCCGGCAACTCGCACAAAGAAACAAAGCTCGAGGAACAGTGTCGAAAACCGCTCACCCCCCCGGGAGGACACGTCGAAGGTGTCGAACACCGAGAACTTCTGGAACAATGGCTGGTTGAAGGAGCCAGCGAGGGGCGGCGTCGAAGTAAGTAAGGTTCGCAGGGCGAGCTAGAGAGAAAGAGAGCAAGCGAGAGAGAGAGAGGAGTGCGAAAACGCAGTAATTTGAAGCCGCGTCTCAAAGTCCGTGGACGCGGTAGCAATTATCGAGAATTAAATGTCCGAAGTTCCCCCGTTGAAGTGTCCGGGTCCCGAGGACCGCCCCTTTGGGAGCGTGCGCGCGCGCGCAACGTTCAAGAAATTTTAATAAGATCCTGAAGCTTAATAAGATCCGTAGTTCCGGTGTGATCGTTAAAACATCGGACACTCGCGGGTATCGATTAACCCTTCCGCTGCCAGTGGGCCGATCTATCCGGTACTCGAGATCTGGGGACCGGATCCGAGATTCCCTCGTGAATCACATTGCCGAATTACGAAAAGCAACTGGCAGTTAAATCGAACTCTCTGGACAATCTCACGAGAGGAAGGATCCTTTTTTCCTTTCTTTCTTTTTCGGAGAACTCGGTTGTTACCATCGATATCCCGGTTGTCACGGAAGCGGGCCGCAGTGTCACGTGTAAATGACTTCCCCCTCTGGCGGCGGCGGACTTTTCTGTTTTTCAACGGTTCAACAAGTGGCAGGTGCCTCTTACACATCGAACAGTGACATGAAAACGGCGTGATCGGAGCTCGAAGATAAATCGTCGTCGATTACCATTTAGTTAAGTCCAACGCGTCCTCCGGGTGTGTGTGCGCGGCCCGTCCTTCGCTATCTTTCTATTTGTCCTGTCTCTTTCTCTATCTATCCGTGACGGTCCATAATTCACGATCTCGAAGAGAACACACACACGTATCGGCGACGCTGGAAAATGGAGATTAGGTCCTGGAAAAAGGAGGCAGGGAACCGCCGAACGTCCCCTACCTCCGATCGAACGAAGAAAAACTGTCGCCATGCCGACAGCAGTGTATTTGCATTTTTTCAGAGAACGCGCGCGCGCGCTCGCGCAAACAAACGGCCGACGACCTCCTACTTCGTGTGAATACCTTGTTTTTCCATCGAACGGGCAACGGGACAACGCGGGTTCAAATGCAAACGAGCCCACGTCTGCCGATTATGCGGTCGGCCGCGCATAATTTTAGGGGAAACGGGACGAGGGCTCCGAGACTGGTCACCGATAGCCCGAAGAAGGTGTAGAGCCACTTGCGATCGATCTCTCGGTGTCCGAGGAGGTATTTGGTGCATGGGCGCAAGAGCATCGTCGATTTGAACATCCTGTCGCAGGTAGCGGCCGAATCAAAAATACTGTACACATTTCCAGGACCGTTCCTACCAGGCGTGCAGTGCGTGCCCGCACTGCGAATCGAAAATGTTTATATTTCTGAGGTTTATAAATGTAAGGATATATTGGAAAAAATTGTTTGTAACGAGTTGGTTCACTTGTTTCCTAATGTGGCAATAGCAATTAGATTGTATTTGACGTTGCCAGTAACAGTTGCAGGTGGAGAAAGATCATTTTCAAAACCAAAAATTGTAAAAAATTATTTAAGGTCAACTATGACACAGGAGCGCTTATCTGATTTAGCTCTTTTATCAATAGAGCACGATATATGTGAGAAAATTGATTATGCCAGTCATACACGAGTTTGCTGCGAAAAAAGCTCGTGAAGCGCTACTCTAAAATTTTATATTAGGAATTGCGAATGCGATATACGTTTATAAAATGCGTTAATACAACAAATTCATTGTATTCTGAATTTCTCATTATAAATTTGAATAATATTAAATATTGTTTCCCATTGTTAAGATGAGGGTGGTGGACGGCGAGAAGTTGCTCAGCACACAGGTGGCCGTACACCTAGGAACGGCCCTGCACATTTCTAACCGATTAGCGCGTTTAACTCTCAAAATATTAGGTTGTCTCGAAAGTTCGAGTCGTTTTCAGTTAATATTGCAACATCAGAATAGCTTTGTAACACAGTGACTGAACGTCACACTTAACTGAGTGAAAGCTTACGAGATAATAGAACATTAATAGAAAGATTTTTTGTTTTTATTGGAAGCTTAAATGGAACTCCCCAAGGGGTTATAAAGTTATACTTTGATATACGTTATAACACCTTACAGTTATATATTAGTATATAGGTACAACAGAATGTAACGCATAAGTAGATGAATTTAAATCTGTAAACTACAAAGCTTGAAAAATTTTTAGAGAAGATGACATGCCCGAATGTTCGGTTCGTAAAGTAACGACCTGATATTTAAGTGTGGGAGCAAATTAAGTTTGCTCAGTCTTTTCATATGATCAGCACTTTGCGATTCCAACAAGGTACATTGCCAAACAATATGGTTACGATCTTGAGCGTCATTGCCGCATTTACATTTGGAATCATTTATATAATATATGCATATTATATATGTAAGCGTGATAGAAATTCAACTGGATGACAATGATCTGATCGGCAACGATTAAATGTTACAATAACATTCTCGTGACAGCCCTCTATGATCGCCCTGTTTGTATACGCTCATGTTGTGTAACAATGTCAAATGCATACGTTACGAATGAAACTATTGGGACAGCCTAATATGTATCATATGACTTGCAATTAAAGAACAGAATTTTTATTTTCCATGAATCGCGGACTTTTCAATGCGTTTGAATTGTCATTCCGAAAATTCGTCCGTTCGGAATGGAATTTATGGCTGCTGGCCGGCGGCACCTCGATATTCGGCTACACCTCCGCCTACACCTGTCGAGAGTTGGCCGTTCTGCTCGCCCCGTGTTCCTCTGGCCCATCAGTCCGGGTATTTCGTGGCGCACGGATGATCAAGAGCGGGCCCCGTCAAAGAGGCTGCGTGGGCCGAATCAGTGGAAACGTGTGAACGGAGCCACGCACACGCGACCGAACACACCTGTTGGTGTCTATCACCGGCATCTCTCGTAAATCAGCCCCGCGGCGAACGCTTCCTGTCCACTGTTACACAAACTGGGAACCATAGTTGTCGTACCTACACCGTAGATTTTAGCGGAAAAGAAAAATTCCGTGGATTCCGAGATGCAGGAGTTGATCGCCAGCTCGTTGTTTCTTGGATGAATTCTGTTTAACGCGGGGGTCCGTTAGCTTCCTTCCTCGAAGGATATTTATTTCCGCCCCGACAGGTATAGATACCGTAGGAACATGCTGTTCCACTCAGGGCCGCCATCTCGCCGATGCAAATTAAACGGGAAAAATTGTCGATGGTTAGTGGTTTTGGTAGACTAAGCAGAAAATTACTTTCGAGACGGTTTATCTGCTTTGTCCCGTTGTGCCACTTCCTACAGGTGCGCGCGCAAACGGACGTATCCTGCCGACGACGACAAGCGTCCTGTGACAAACGAAGTTGCAGCGGAACTGTAAATACATATTTGAATACTTGTACTCAACATGTACTTGTACTCTTTGCGATCGGACCGTGTCGATCTCTATGCGTTCGTTAGCGTTTACTAACAATTCGAATTACTTATGTCGTAGGTCACCGTTCTCCAAAAAAATGAAAACGTACACTACTGTGCAAAAGAAAGAAGCGACCAGTATAATTATAAGATCTAATGAGAAACAATATCTTTAGGTAGAAATTGTATTGTACGATGATTGATTTATTGCATTTAAAGTATTAGATAATCCGCAGCAACACATATTCTCAGAACTATTCAATTAAACAGCGGAACTTACTATGTCTTATTTAATTTTTTACGCTTTTCTATTATAAATATGCCCGGGTGCTTGTTTCTTTTGCACAGCAGTGTATGTCTTTCAGTTACAGAACTGATTAAATTTGAAATCAGAAACACCTTACACAAGGGTAAGTTCGCGGTGCAAGATCAAACGAGCCCCATTGTCACTCGCTACGTAAATGGAAAGAAGCATCGGGGGATCCGCGGATCGATAAATCCAGGAAGTTTCGGCGACCTCGGATTAAAAGAACAGTGCCAGCAAAAGCGGCGAATACGCGTGTCCTGAGAAACGTGGTTCGTGCCGGATTCCATGGCCACGGATTCACAGTAGTGGAAAGAGCGAGGACGACGGTTCCCGGAATGAAAAACCTGTAACGCATCGATTTTCATGGTATTCGAACGTCCGGGCGGCCTTTACAAACCGAACGAGAGAAAGAAAGAAAGGAAGAGATGGTAGAAAGTCCGCGTAGGAACTAGTAAACGAAGCTTCGATTCGAAAGGAAGAACGGCCAAGGAGGAATGTCGGTGGGCGATGTAGGGCCTCGTTCACACGTTCTGCCCACGCAACCTCCTCGGGGCCCTGCCCCCACTCCTCTCTCTCTCTCTTTCCCTCTCTCCCCGTGGGCCCTCTCTTTTTCTCCGTATGTGGGCCCATCTTCGCTTTCGATCATCTTTACGACGAAATTCCACGAAGTCCAGCGCCTGAGAAACGCCGCGAAAGGGAACAGCGAGGAGAAAGAGCAGGGAGAGAGGAAGGGAGAGAAGGGACGAAAGAGAATTCCAGTTTGAAATCGGAGTGCGGACCAAAAGCGCCGCCGCGACGGAGAAGTAGCAGAGAGAAAGGGGCAGGTAGATTCATTCACAAGACCCCCACGGTTCCGGGGCCCCTCGGCCCCCACCCTTCGCGGCACGGAAAGGTGGGGAGCGCGGGGCCTCGTTCCAACGGGAACCGTTCGGGCCCCGTCTCCCCCTCCAACTGACCCGCTTCTACCCCCACCAACTCGCTTCACCCCTCTCTCCCTCTGTCTCCCTCTCGCTGGTCCTCTCTCTCTCTTTCTCTCTCTCTATTTCTTTCTCCAACGATCCACTCGCATACCATTCGTCTCCGCGGCGAGAGACCACCAACCGACACCGAGTCGAGAAACTCTGTCGGGCTGCTAGCACGTCGTTTCTTATCCGTCTGCGGCAGCGAACCGTAGACCAAACAAAGGAATCCGAGCACAGGCCACAGGCCGTCGACTCCACAATTTCACCATCCCTTCCTCCTCCCACCTCGGACCAACCCCCTCGGACACTCCCCGCTTTTTCCTCTTTCTGTTTACGTTTTTCACCAAGATTCCTGCTGCACACAATCGCGTGCGCGCACACGCACACACGCGCGGTTCTTGTTTTCGTCTGGCCAAGAGAACTGCCGGGACTTTGAAACGCGTTCCCGGTAATGGAATGTGAACCCCCGGATGACGGCTTCTTTCGATCCCCGACCCTCCGAAGAATGAGGAAATTCGGTAGGGTGGGATTTTTTTAGGGGATTTGGAATTGAAACCGTGGATCGAACGTAATGGATGTTGACTCTCGAGGAACGCTGTGTGTTTTCGAGTTTGTCAGGCCGGATTTGCGTTTTTTTTTCCGTTTGTTTGTTTGTTTCTAGGGAGCAGGGAATCAAGGGGTTTAGAGAAATAAAGACCGAGGGAAATTGATGTTCCGGGGTCTGTGTGCATATATGTACGTGTGTGTGGTTTTTGGATCCTGGAGGAGAGAGAATGGGATTCGGTATTTGTCGGGGATGTGTTTGATCGACCTCTTGTTTTCTAGGGTCGATTATGATCCCGCCACAGAATTATTGATCGGAAAATGTGGATATAAAAGGTCATCTATTTAAACGGAGACTTTCCCGAGCCTTTCGGTCCACACAGCAAAGTCTTTCACCGTTGCGTCAATATAGAGAATTTCAGTAATACTGTAGTGGTTAAACTTCTACATTGCTAAAAATGTTCTTTGTTAAGAAAAAAACCTTCGCCGTCCAGTAAATAACACCATAAATTCACGCAATAATCGTCATAGAACCGTCAGGTATCAAAGAACCGGTCATAAATCGCCGACAAAAATTTCCCACCATCATAAACGCGTAACTGGCACGCAACAAACAGAGAAACCAAGAAGGGTTTCCAGGCCACTGTGTAGCACACGAGGATATATCCCGTAAATACCGTTTATTGCAGCGGCTCTTCTCACCTTCCACTCAAACGTTCATCAAGAATAGACGCCGGCACGGCGTGGCGCGGCGCAGGTTCTTTTACAAAAATTTTTCCTGGAAGGTAGCTGGCGAAACGAAGGACAATGGCGGCCTTCTGAAAGTCTTTGCGGTGGCTCGTTATAGAGCATTGGGCTGGTGTAGAAACTAGAAAACGAACGGAACGGAACGGGTCGATTGAAAAGGGAACTCGGACGTGGCCTCCCGGAGACGAGATCATACGATAACGATATCCTATGCCGAGGCTAGCCTAGATGATTTAGGGTCCTGTTTACCTGTTTTCGAGTTCCCTGGCACGCAGGTCGTGTTTACCTTTCGGTAGGACAGAACGCCTCGGCCTGGGTCTCCTCGCAGCCCTCATTAAGGCAGCAAAGTGAACCGACACGGATCCAAGGAGCGGTCCATTCATCTTTTTATGGCGGGAGTCTTGCCCCTTTTCTAGTCCGTTTCATTTACAATTTAAAGACAGACCCGACCGAAAGCGCCAACGGTAACGCTCAGGTCTGCGGAGTGGCCTAACCGATTTTCAAGCGCTCTTTTGCCTCTTTAACCCCCTGCTTTACAATATCGTGTCTGATACGTGATAAAGTTTCTGAACCGAGTCTAATACATATGTATATACGTTATTAATTTCCTTTAAACCGAAATAAGATTCTATGTTGGCTTTGTTAATGTACAACTATTGGAGAACATATAAGCATACAACAGATATGAATTTTCTGCTTTTTCAGGAAATTATCAACTACAAAAAAGTACTCATCACTGAAACCGTAAAATAAATCGTAGGGCGAGGGGTTAACATTACGATAGTGCTGAAGACTGTCAAGAAGTGGACATTTTTTCAAGAAAAGTCAATTTTTTTAACAGAAATCTATAATTCATCGCACCAATTGGCCTGGGTCTTTCACATATTCAGAAAATTACCAAAAACAGGGTAAAATGGCTCGGAGAAACGGTACGCGAAGAGCGTCACGCGTTCACACCTTGCATACGTGACCTAGGCTCAGTTTAGGGACGAAACGGGGCTATTTTCGAGGAGGGGCAAGTTGTCGTCCCATCAGGGGCCAGGGTCTACGTGTGCATTCCAACGTGGCCGAGTGGGTCCGACGTGTTCACGCGTGGAAGCACCTCGTTCACGTTCACAGTCGCCTAAGCGTATCGTAGGGAACCCTCTCAGAAATTTTGGCGCCGACACAGTGATTCACCGCCTCCGCCACGCTGGCTTCGGATTACGGAGCTAGACACCCATCGGATTCTTTCTTTCGTTCAATGCTTCCTCTCTCTCTCTTTCACACACACATACAAACTCGTTCTAGCCAGTCATCCAGGCTTTTTCAGAATGGATCACGGTTCGATCCTCCAGGGATCTCCGGGCTGCTCGTTTTCTGCCGCGGAATGCGCCCCAATGAATGCTCGTCCCGGCATTTTGACGTTCCCCGCGGAAATCGAGCTTCAAAAATCACCTTCGCGGTTGTATCGATTTAAATGAACGAAGGGGACCGCCGGCGTCTTTGCCGTTTCGATCACAATGCCAGCCCTGGAATTCTTTGGTTGGCGTTTCGCCACAATATTGTGGCGTTTCGGGAAAATTGGGGTGCGTTGTCCTGCCACTTGTTTAACAAAACCCGCGTCATTCGAGCCTAATATCTGCCGTTGCTCTGGAAAAATATTTGGCCTAATAGCTTGCGGGACCTTACATATACCAGCTTCAGAATGTTCACCCGATAGTCACAAATACGCCGGATGTTGCAAAATTTCGTTCTCTCAGGGATGTCTGCCTGAAAATAAAAAATATTAATGGAGACTCCGGTGTTCCATGAAAGTGTACTTCTTTAATTTTCATGGTTCTTCGAGTGCACTGTACTACAAATTCTCGTTACTCGCGCTGAGCTTCGAGGGACGAGACAGACCCTTGAAAATTGAAGTCCATCGTTTCGCAAATAAAAGATCGGCGGAACACGATGTATGTACACTCCCCAGTGAAACAAAGAGAATGAGAACGAAAACATCCATTACGAATTCTGGGGAAAAAAGGACGCGAGAAAGCGAGTATCAGGGGTAGTTGACAATGAGAGGGTACAGGCAAGCACTTTGTTATCGTTTCGTCCTTCGTTCGCACATTATTCCGTGACGGTTTCGCTGTCGCGGTTATCTTCGTACGGGAACCGCCGGAATATATTGTATTATTAACATAAAATAGGTTTATCGGTTTCTTGTCAGCTGTACATAAGATCCCTTGTCACAGTATCTAAACACATACTATAATACGTGCACGACAAGGAATTAATTATCAAGTTTAAAATAGAAAATATCTGGTGGCAGTAACTTGTAAACAATTCGTTAGAATATAATCAAGAAATCAATTAATGTTTTCGGCTGTTACGATTGATCGCAATCAATTGAAACAATTGATCGAACCCGAGCGCCGAAAACATTAATTGATTTCAACATTTTACGATCGATAAAAAATTGAATATTTAATATAATCAAGGTTCGGTAAAATTCGAGATTCGAATCCCAGGAACGTGTTTGTACCGTGAAAACACAGATCGCGTCCCGCGGAGTTGGATTTCTCCCGGCGTGCCGGGTTCTCTCTCCGAGAGAGTAAATATCTTCGAGATTCTATCGCCGACAGACATCAGAAGCGGAGGCAGCGATTCTGCGCTCGCGCGCGCCCTTGACGGGCCGAGATATCAGAGACGAAAATGCAACGGCTCGCATCGGCATGGCGGTAGCGGCAGCAGCAGCAGCAGCAGGAAAGAGCAGAGAAACAGTCATAGACACCACGTGTGCGTCTCGTCTAGACGAGATTGCAAGAAGGCTGCGGTCACGCTTGAGGTTGGCTGCCGCGACTCTCCGTTCCACGGCTCTTTCCTCAACGGATCCGCGCCTCTTCGCTCCGTGTTGCACGGGTTCGGATGACAACGACGTCTGTCGGGCATCATTGCCACCTTGTAACACGAGAGCCCCGCCTCTCGCTCGTCTCGCGGTGCGAGCGCTCCGCGTGTCGCAACATCCGCCCCGACTTTCTCGATCCGATCTTTTTTTTTCAGGTCCGATACATACATACGTGGGAGATCCGTCCCGAGACACATCTGTCTGGGTCAGTTAGCATGCCCAACAGCTCAATTCCTCGTATCGTTACTAAAAATGTATTCGTGAACTTCGTAGAAGGACGTTGGACCTCGTCGTTTCAGCTTTTCCAAGCCGTCCAAAGTGACTTCGTTACCATTGCACGTACACTATAATAAGCTTGATGTTCAGAGGACGGATCGTTGATCGGAAATTCACTCGATCGGAATGAAAATAACATAATTAGCCAGAGAGGTTTCGGTGGAAAAGGTTAATGGCGGTCCGTCTTTTGTAATTATGAGTGGCATCGTTTCGAGCCGAACAATTAATAACAATAATGCGGAATATACGATGCTATTATTTGTCAGTATTTGATAGCCGTGTACCACCGTCTATTGCCTGGCCCCATCTCTCCCTTATCGCGGCACCTAATTAGGGTATTGTTTCCATATATCTCCCTCCATCGTAGCAACCAAACGCGGTACATATCTACTGTCCCGCTTTGTTTCCATCAAACGATACCCACCATCCCCCTGGTCCTTGAACGTACCCACCGACCTCTCATCTTCCTCCAGACCACCCCCTCTTATCGAGCCACCCAAATCAGCAATAACCTAGCCCACCCCCACGCATGTATAACCATCGAACGGTAAACGCTGATCCGGTGACGCACGCTTACCAGTGTAATGGAACTTCGGACAATATTCTCACCTCCTCGTTGATACAACATTTCTTCAAATTCTTCGCCTAAAAGAGTACCGGATAATTAACGAATAAAACGGACGCAATTTGTCCAAACTTTTAGTCGAGCCGGGGTTTGCAGTGTCGACGACATGGACGTTATGGATTCGGTCGTCGATTAGGGGCAATCGGTCTCGGTGCGGTCCGGTAAATATCTCTCGGACACACAGACGTCGGAAGTTTTTAACTCGATCGGGTTCAAAGTAAACAATTATCGGTGATGGCGGTCTCCGGGAAAACGGTTTCGTTCTCGAACGGGACCGCCCGCACTCTCTGTTGTATATCACGGTTTTCCGCGGGAGGGGAGGGGAGGGGGACCGGGTAACTTTCGCAACTATCCGCGCGCAGGGATCCGGGGGAGAAGCGTCGGATACCGCGTTTACCCCGGCATAAAATCCAATTTATCTCGCGGCTCTATTAGAAAACCGCCGGTATTAGTGTATCGTAATTGAAAGCCGGCAGAGCCCGGAAAGTTTTACTGTACCCCGTTAACCACGTTTCCATCGTTGCCAGAGGGCGTGGGGGGGGGGGGGGGCAGCGTTAGTCTAGGCATAATTAAATTTTTCCGGCCAGACGGACAGCAATTACGCGGTCGCGATTCCGCTCGTTTCTCCCGCGTCTTTGAGGGAGAGATTAGGATGGTTTCCGGTGAATTAAATATTTTCGTATGGACGTCTAGCGACTGTTGATCATTCTCCGCGAAACCAATCATCTGAATTAACAATAAACCTACCGAGCACTAAAACCGATTAGAATGACAAGGCTTTATTTATTTATTCATTTATTATTGCTTTAAACCATATGGTTTATATAGCAAGTACAATATTATTACATGTATCTCACATTACATAGGTATTACATTGTTTCTAAATTTCTTACGGAACATTGTTTGAGAAAATTATAAATTATTTTCAGACCTTCTATATCAGGTTTACTTAAGAAAGAACTAATACAAAGGGGAAAACAGTACTTGCTTTTGAGAAGCTTTGTTTTAGATTTTGGGCAATCTTTATTACGATATATGCTTGGAAGAAATACGTCGAGTTTCAATAATTGTAAAATGAAAAATATAAAAAATCGGTCATTTGATCGGGTGTGGTAAGGATGACATAAAAGAAATTGCGGAGGGAGTTGGTATTTGCTGGAAGAATGAAATTGAATGGAGTGAACTAAAAAATATCGTAGGAGTGATGAATTTCAAGAAAATCAAATTCGTTCCGGTATCTACTCAGATCAAGCTCGAGAAAAAAGAAGGGTGGAAGCGTTCGCGTCGTCGGAGTGCGATCGTCTCGCTGAAAAATGTCCAATTTCCAATAAACGGCTAATATCTTCTCTAGCAGGAACGATGGCTGATTCGTCACCGTCGTGCCGCATTCGTCATACGTCGCTCGGAATTACACGGACAGCCGTGGTAGCCTCTGGTGCTCGTGCTCGGAACGGTCCGCGTCAGCTCGCACGAACGCGAACAGAGGAAAAATGTAATTTACGCTCGGCGTGCGGCGTAATTTCGCAGCTCCTTTATTCCGCGAGCGAAAAAGGGAGAAGCAGAAGGTGATGGGGAAACAGAAACAGCCCGGGCGTGGAAATCGCGAGGATGAAAAACGGGGCAGGATCAATCGCGGCTATTAGAAAAAACTCGGCAACGATCCTATCGGCAGACTGCCGGGAGGGAGGGGAGTGGTGGGGGTTGGTTCGCGAAGTAACGCAAACCGAATCACGCGCAATAATAATTTACCGGGACTCGCTAATTACATCCTCGGCTGTCCCCAACACCCCCAACAGAGAGAGGCTCTGGCTAATAACCCCGCGGGCTCCGGGGGCAGCTGGTGCCCGTTTTACAAATCTCGCATTTACATTTACGACGCGTAACTTACGAGCTACCGGCTCGTAAAGGAGCCGAGTTAACGACAATTGCACCTCAGCCACCGCCGGTCCGATAAATTCCCAACCTAAACCCGTCGAACCACGATGCTCCGCTCTGTTTTGAGGCGCACTCACTCCTTTTCCCAGCAACGACGGTTTACGATGCACTCCCGATTTCTGCATTCGAACGGCCCCTCCCCCCCCCGTTTCGACAGTTCCCAGGGAACGACAACTCCCCCTGAATTTATTGCTAAATGTTAATTGCCGCGCTGTAAACCCCGTACACTTTGATGCCGCGCACCGTGGGACTTCAATCTCTGATCTGAATAGTGAACATTTCTCTAAACAGAATATTAATATGTAACTCAAAATTACACGGAACTATAGAGAGATTAAATTTGCTGTACATCGAACATTTTTGGGGGGGAGTGTTTGCGCGACGTTAGGGTCCGATCTCATCGATCAAACGTGGCGGTGCGGTGGCGGCGGCGGCGGCGGCGGCGGCGGCTAGAAAAAAATCCCGTCTCCATTCCGGGAACGATCGAAATTTCGATGTGACCCGTTGTTTCGGGTAGAACGAAGAAAGCCCCGCGTCCAATTAAAAGTGATAAATCGTCGGGGCGGACGGGCCAAGCCACGGGCATGGGCACGGGCACGGGCATGGGCACGGCACGGCACCGCACGGCACAGCACGGCACGGCACAGTACGACGGTGAAGATAAAACGAGAGGAAAGAATTGTCACCGGGTTGGGAAGGCGCGTCGATAGCCGGTCTAATGCGGGGCCTCATTAATCTTGCTCTCTCGCTCTCTCCCCACAAAGGCCAACAATAAACCGTGTGTGCATTACGATTACGATCAACCGCGTGGCGAACTCTATAAGAGCGATCGCGGTGTTAATAAATCACGATTAAATCCGTCGTTGGAACGCCTCACGGAGGCCGCCGCCTCGCCCTCGCCTCGGTCCGCCTCGGTCCGCCTCGGTCCGCCTCGAGCCCGCCTCGCTTCTCCACCCCTCGCGCAGCTAGGAGATTTATCTCGGGGCTAATTAATATTACGCCGCGGAAATGAGCGACAATTACGCTACCCCGCCGCTACAAATTCAATTCATTATTCAACCGTGCGGCACGCGTCGAATGTTCTTGTCTTCAAGGTCTTCCCAATGTCTTCCTCGACAGCTTCGCTTGCTAGCTCTATCGGAGACGTCTTCATCAATCGACAGCTTGGACATGGACATGCCGAGACCGAATGTTCGGCCTATGAAGAAACCGTTCGAGTAATCCAATATTTTCTCGAGCCGTAATCCTCAATTATACGTTCGAAGCGAAGAAGATACCCGACATATTTGACCAGTTATTTTCACTGTTGCCTACACGAAAGGGTAATTGATTGAGAAAATAGTGCAAGCAGAGCGGTATTAACTCAGTGTGCTCGGACAGCTGCGCCGTCGACGGCCTCGCTTTCAACAATAATTTCAATAAACACGAGACGTCCGCGGTAATCCCGAGTGAAAACTGACCTCGACAGTCCTCGGACCGGTCGACCTGGTCACCGTGACAGGCGGAAAGCCGGTGAAATAAATAAAATTATTAACGAACATGTTACCGTACTCGTTAAACGATATTAACGCGTCGTGTCAGCTCCGCTGACGTTGCAATCGATCGGCTCTCGCATGGAACAGCGATCCATCGAGATTTCGCTAAGAAGGATCTCTCTGGGACGTTGAATGAAAACTGACCTCGCGGTCAGCCGAGAACACGTCTGGTCATCGTGTCAAGGAAATCCAGAATTTTGTAACAATACCAGACTAATGAAAGCAATGGGGAGGTCCAAGGGTATCGAATATCGAAAATATATTCATCGGACTACCGCTGTTGTTGGTTATTAATTCGAGTACCGAGAACAATAAAATTATACGTCTTATATTATTTTATGTATAAGAATTTAGGATGATATTTCACTAATTTTTATTTCACACAGAATAAGACAGTTCCGTCTGAATGAAAAGCTTCGGTAAGAACGAAGCGTTCGGGGCCCTCTCCCATGATCGCTATCCGATTGTTCGTCATCCGGAGGAATGTCAACTCGATCCGATTAAAAACTGACAGCAATGTAACACGGCAGGCCGTTGTCAGCGAGCGGAGCGGAGCGACGAGTGACGCTCGACCCGTGGAATTCTAAACGTTTTCACGCGGGCCCCGACTCACCGCAGCCTGCTTCCATTCGAACAGGTGCGAATCGCATAATATTTCTCTTTATGCTCACCTGGATCGTTTCAATTACAGTCCGACGCCGACTTACCGCGCACTGAACGCGCCGCGAAATCGGACGATCGCGATGCCGTTTGATTTTCCGCTCTGCTTTCGATGCGATTTGACAATAGGCATTCGTACTCATCGTTTTTTAAAAATTGTTTCAGTGTTTTGCGAAATTATTAAATCATATTTGAAAAGTGAAGTTTAGTTTTAACCGGTAGCGAACACGTTAATGATTCTAATAATTTTCACGTCTTTCTGCTTCATTATTTTCGTCCGTTAAATTGTTTCAGTGTTTCCCAAAATTCGGTTGCATTTATTAAAACATATTTTAATAGTGAAATTTTAATCGGTAGCGAGCACGTTAACGATTCTAATAATTTTTGGGTCCTCCCGTTTCATTGAAGTTTGTTCATAAAACAGCGTGGCGAATTTGCGTCTGGAAACGTTTCCATCAGGAACAAGACGAATAGATCGGGAAATTTTCACGATCGGATGCTAGTCACACGCGAATTGTTGGTGCAAACGACGCACCGGCGGCGGCGGCGGTGGCGGCGAGTCGTCGCGCCGCGCCGGTGCGAAGGTGTGTCTGTTGCTGTTAATTAATGCTAATGCGGATAACGAGCGCCGGTTACTTTGTAATTCGACGTCGGTTTAGCGGCTCGAAACCCGTTACACGGACTTACCTAAGGATTTCACCTTTCTTTCTCTGTTTTTCCTTGTCCGGGTGCTCTCTCGCGCCGCCTCCGTAAGCGGCCGGGCCTGTACGATGCTACAGAAATGGTCCGGCCTGGACAAAGGGGCCATTAATCTTTACATTCCACCGTTTACCGTTTTCGTTCGGACGTGGAGGCAGGCGCCTCTACTACCCGGTTCTCGGCACTATCCCAGTGAAACCGGCCGCGGCCGGAGGGATACAAATTTCGAGCCTTTCGGGCCAACAGTTTGCTCCCTTAGTCCCTTTGCTTATCGTTTTCTTCTTATCGTCGTCTCCTTGTTTTGCTCCGGCCCACCTTCTTCGAGCGTCACGTCATTGTCAATCTCTCTCAAACAGTTTGAGCAAGGTGAAAATAGTACATCTATATCATTAAATTTTGTATTACCATTTCGATTTTCATGAATCATTTTATTAATTACTTCAAACTTCATGTGCTCTATTAATTGTTTGAATAAAAGGAAAACATAGTCTGCCGATCAGACGCCTAATTCCCCTCTGTCTAGCTTTAACAGAGCGCAGATCCGTTCGATTAAGGTAATCGATAACCGAATAACAGTCGAGAGTTCGCCGGCAATGATCTTCAATTTCGGAGGCCAATTAGAGACGTCGGAGCCTGGAAATCGAAATTCCGATCGCTCAATTTCACAGGCGGGGGGGAGGGGGGCACGTGATAAACAGTCAATTACGTGTTTTCGCGGAACAGTCGTTGTCGAATTGGTACCCAGGCACAATCGGTGGTACGTACTCGCGATAGCGATAGCAGATTCGTTATCTGGACCAGCGTCGGCCGATATTCACTAACGCAAAACAAATCTTCCGGCAGACGCTCCTCAGAGACGTAAGTTATTACCGTCTGAAACGATGCAACGCGTTGTGATGCGCGTTCCGATGTGCGTTGCAGCGCGATGCAATTTCGCGGCTCCGTCGAATCCCTGCGGTGAACTAGTTTGCGGATCGTTCGCAAATTCCGGTGCTGATTTCTGGAATTGCTTCGTGTTTCGTAACGCGTTCGGCAAGCGCATTTCGTGGGGCATCTTCAGTCAAAAATTCAGGATGGCAAAACGACAAGGAGAGAGCGATGGCGCGTAAGTAAATGGTCGGTAAATGGTCCTAAATTCGATCGTCGCCGAGGGTCCGGTGAGTTCGCTTTCGATCAAACGTCCCGCGGCCGTCCGCGTCCGCGTTATTCGAAATGAACGTAGCAAAGTCATAGTCGCCAAATTAACGGGCCTGTTAAGAGGTTAATCGACTCGACCCAGCGAGATTCGAGTGTACCGAAACGTTCGATCCGAACCGCCTCCGTGCCCGCGCAATTGCTTTCTCACGGTGTGCACGCCACCGCGCTGCGACGGGCCTAATGACACCGAATCGAGTACACGCATTTAGGCTAAACCCGTGTACACGCGCGCCTAGGTCCTTCTAGGTCGACGTAGGTCCTTCTCGTCGTCGAGTTCCCGACGTTTCGGTTTTCACGCCGTTGATCCTTGCTAGGCAACTACCGGGAAAAACTTCTGTCGCGGCTCGTCGCCGGCGAGGATTCGCATCTTTGATCTTTGAAATATAATTGTTCATTTTCTAATTTACGTTTTTCGTTTGTGAAACTCCCACGCTCGAAGCGCAATGTGCATCGGCGCGGTGTCTGGAGTGCATCGCGCGTCGTCTATGACGCCGGGAACCGGGCCAAGAGCGTCGGTCAACCGGCCCGTGACATCAATCTTTATCGGCGACGACGTAGCTCGCGTCGTCGCGTAGCACGTCGAGCCTGCGTCGGGCATGGGCAGCGCGATTGCACCACGCGTTCGCGCGGGAAAGCCGCGATTTTCACCCGGCCGTTTATTTTATTTTTTTCCTCTTTCTCTCTCTCTCTCGCTCTCGCTCGGTTCTTTGCAACGGCGCGCGCGAAACACGACCGCCCCCGGCCCGCGCTCCGTCCCTCTAATCTCGTTACTTCGCTTTAAACCGTTCGAGCGGCGTTAGAAGCGTGTCAAGGCGAACTATTAATACCCGCTATCGGTGGCGCTTTTTTCCTCCTTTTTATAATACAGGACGCGGCCTGTATCGATTGCTCGAAGGACAGGCAAGGCCGCCTGCAACGCGACGCGTCCCTCGTTAACATCAACGTAAGACAGAACACAGTTTAGATGATGGAAATCCCCGATTGCGTATCAACATGTGTGGCGAATAAGCAGACGTTTGTCCACGTATTTTCCCATAGATTTGTCCACGGATTGTGACATTGTTTTGAGACTCTCAGATTTTCTCGCCTGTCTTTTGAAGTTGGAAAAGCATCATTTCAAATTCTCCGAAAAATTTCAATTCTGCCGGAACCGTGACAGAGAATGTCACATAATTTCTAGGTCCTCTCAACCTACTATAATTGCAGTATCATTAACGACTTATCAGCCGAAATACGACGAGCAGAGAAACTTTCGAGTCGTCGGAGATCCGAGGAGCAGTTCGCGCGAAACTCCGCAGATTAGCCAAGAGTTTTTGTCATCGACACGTTGAAATACGTCGAAACGAATCGGCTCTGGTAGGTATTAACGCGGTTTCTCCCGTCACGTAACCCGGGATAGCTCTCTCTCTCTCTCTCTCTCTCTTTCCAGATTCGGCCGTTTGATCGCCGGACCGAGAGTTCTCGGCGTTTAATTACGTTTTTGCTGGATTCCCTCCCGCGGGATTTGTTGACAATTCTCGCGGGACACCAGGTACCAGGTGAGTTCTTACCCGTGATCACGAGCGCGCCGGCATGCTCGACTAATTGCTTCGGATTTGCGCGAGTCATTGCTTTTTTTTCATACCCCGCCTCTCATCTAGATACAATTATAATACCGGCACACGGATCTAGATTTGTGATAAACAGTCGCGTCGGTATAACCAGTCCTCGTATGATGTAACGTACCGAAGGTGTTCTTTGTTGCATTTTCACAGGTGTGTTAAAGAATTGCTGTCATTATGAAACGTCAGACGATATTTTTTTAATTCATCCGAATCCAATAGAAAGTCCGGAGCAGATGATTCGGGAGGCGTCGCGCGGCGTTAAAGGGAAAATCATCGACGGTCCTGTGTCCGGCCACGTGGCGTGGAAATGATTTCGGTTTCTGTGTTAGCTCATCTGTTCCACGAGCCGAGCAATTAATATTCATTATACGGTATTCGATGCCGGACAGGCGGCCCACTTTCGCGCGCCGTCCCGATAACCTGAAAGCTCTGGAAACCGTGTACCATTGCGAAAACGGCTGTTTCGCCTTGAATCCGACACGACGCGCGACGCAACGCGAAGCGATGCGATGCGATGCGACGCGACGCGACGCGGTGCGCAGGAAAAATGCCGGCGATCTTGGGAAGCCGTTACCATGAAGCGCGTTTGATGCGCGAGCCCGAGCGAAATGGCTGAAATTTATGGCGTTTTAACATCCGCCGCGCAGATGTCCCCGCAATTCCACGGTACTGCTCAATTTGTCGACAACTTATTTGCGGGTTATTTGCGACCGCAGCTAATACGACAATTCCTGCTTCTTCAACGGGATGGCCGTTATATGGCCTACGCGGCATCCAACCAGGAATGTCTACCGACCGTCCTTTTCAACCTGAAGAACCACCTTGGCAGGTGACATCCGTCAACGACATCTCCTGCAGCACCGACGTCCCACAAAATCCACCGGGACGCGAAGCTTATGCGGTTTTAGTCCTGACACGAGCGAAATCTTATTATTTCTATGTTTGAAAATTTCCGAACGAGCACTGGAACTACTGGAAGCAGCCGAGCGTCGAACAGCGAATTAAAGGATCCGTTTCCACTTGTTTTAGGCAGGGCGCCACGGCACGGCGCGGCGTTTCGCGCCACCGGATTCAATCACCGATAGAAATCGTTCGAATTTCACCGTGACAGCCGGCAGGACGATTTCCCAGCGACTTCTTCTCGAAACTCCGCTGTAGCGTGACGCAAAGCACGGGCCTCGCGCGCAATTCTTTCGGCGCAATCATAAAATTTAATGGAAATTAAATTGCGGTGGTGGGTTTCCTCCTCGGATAGAGGAGCGCGCCGTGCACCTCGGTGGTTCGGCTCCCGGGGCCGAACGGGGAAAAAGACAGAGTGACTTACGAAACGCGAAGAAACAATTATTGCCGCGCGCCATAACTCGTCGCGGGCATGCCAATTACGAGGCGCCAGTCGCGATTGCGCCCAGTTTTTACGGCCCTGCGCGCCGCAGAGCCTTGCATAACCAGCCATCGAGAGCTTCCGTAATTCTTCGCCTAATCGAGCCTCCTCTCTCTCCCCTTTTGTTCTTTTAGCGTGCCTGCCTGCCGCCAACAATTCTCCTCGTTCCTGCCGTTTCACTTTCTGCAATCTTGTATGTCGCCGACGCGAAATTAAACGCCTCTCCGTGATCATGATTGCACACGAATCTGCTCTCGCTACTTATCGGAAATATTTCCCTGAATAAACAAAAATATTTCTTTTTTACTAATCTTTGTCTTAATTTCCTTTTTTTTGATTCTAGATTCCAGTATCGGGACGCCGAGTGTCTCCGAAGGGGATTCGGACATTAACAAAAAGCAATAGAAAATTTTGTTCTCCCGATTGAAGTTTCCAACAACGCGACCAAATTCTCCGCACGACGTTACTCTCGCCAGTTGATCGCACTACCACCTAAAATCGCTCGAGCTCATAAAATCGACTTCACCCTTTATAAACGAGCTCGTTCGATTCGTTATCCAATTTGACCCGCGAACAAGACCAAGTTAAATATCGACACTATGTTCGCATAAGATTTAACGACGCTTTGATCGTCAGTGTATACGATCGCGTTCGGACAAAGGGGGATAACTATGTCTAGTCTCTCGATTACATTGAAAAGTCCGGTCGTTTCCGGAGTAGATTGCCCGGCGAAACGTATCAATTGATTCGCTTCATATTTCTATCGGTGTTTCAGATTTCCAATCGCGGGGGATGACCCTTCAAATCGAAATCCGTGTCTATGGCCGGAAATGTACACAGCTGCGCGGAGCTTTTCTGACTCTCTGCAGAGAGGAAGAGAGAGAGAGGGAGAGAGAGAGTGTGAGAGAGACGAGGGTGTTACAGCTGCATGCGCGCGCACGGCAAATTCACCGAATTTCCTAACAGATAATTCCTGTTATCAGTGTGTGTGCCGTCCGTAGATCGGTCGTCGGACATATCGGTGGATAGATAAGGAACATCCCCTCCCCCCGCCCCCCCTGTAGAGCTCCGGTCGACGAAAACTGTGCGGATGGGCGGTTAGGTGCACTTGAGCGCGGCATTCGTCCGCCCCATCGGCTCCGATTACCTTGTAAACGCCATGAAAAATCGGTCTGTTGATCGAGCGGAGCCCAGGCCGCCGAACATCGATTCTTATCGGGACGATTATCGGACCGTTCTCAAATTGACTTTGCTCTGCCTAAGTCATTTCCCTAAATCGTTTCACGGGGCACATATGTCCCCCAGGCCAGTCTCCCACGGAAAAACCGAGGATTTTCCCTGGGAATGGGTGGGCTGCTTTTCGACACGCATTTATCTTCGGCCCTGGGTTCTGCATCGTGTCATTGAACGCAGTTACGTGGCTCCGATGCAGGCTCCCCCTTTTTTTTCGTGTCGGGGAAACGCTTGGGTTCTCCGTGTTTGTCGAGATTATTCGTTTCTGCGTTAGTCCCGTTTCATGGACGATTTACTTCCCTACTAATTTACAAACTATTCAATTGTCAAATCTGCATTTCGTATTATCCTTTCAGAAACCCTTCCTGAAGGGTAAAACGATGTTCGAGGTGCACCGCTGTCTCGAAACCAGCGAAGAACATTTCGTATATCCACAGGGGACAGCCGATACCTAAAGAGGACGTCGATCCCGCACTTTATACAGCAACAGGCGTCAGAATTTCAAGAAGCCGCTCGAAAACCGATCGTTCGCAGCGATCGCAGCGAGCTCGGCTGATCGAGGGTGGCTGTATTTACATTTTCCACCTGCCCGTTGGCGAGAAAGCGTCTCCGGCGCACGTGTGAGGCTGATTAGCAGTCACGTGTGCAGGTCGAGAAGCGCCTCAGGCTACGGAATACTGTTTATCGCAGAGCCCGTTGGGGCGTAGATAATAAACCGATCGAACGGATGGCAGGGCATTTGGGTTGCTCGATCGAATAATTCTCTCTCTCTCTCCCTCCCTCCCTGCCTCCATCTCTTTCTCATTCGACTCGTTTTTTTTCTCTCCCCTGTAGCTGTCAAGGACGACGCAATTAAGGACGCCCTCTCGCTACTGATAAGATGCCGGTCGTCGATAAGATCGTTTTTCGGCGTTGGAAAGGCCTGCGTCTCATCGTGCGCGACGCGCGGATCTACGCGAACGTGATTAATCGAAGCGCCGAGCACCCTCGAGAGGGTATAGAGCACTTTTTATGCAGATCGCTCTCTCTCTCTCTCTCTCTCTCTCTCTCTCTCTCTCTCTCTCTCGCTCTCGTTCTTTCTCTCTCCCTGCGGCACCCTCGGCCGTCCAAGGATTATATTTATAAAAAAAAAAAAGTACACAGGGAAGAAATCATTAATCCCGCACCAGTAGACCGGGGAGAAAGGCTTTTTTCTCCTCTATTTTTATGGGAGCGACCAGGCTACAGGGGGGTAAAAATAAGATCCACGCGAACAATGGGGTGCACGGGGGAGGGAAAGATTTTTTTGTGCCCGATATCTTGCGGGGTTGAAGCCGCGGCGCGTTATAAATAACGACGCCCCGACATCGAAAGTACTTCCTGATGCTTCACGCGGACGCCGATGGGCGACGCTTCCATCTCGAAACGGAAGTCGACCTTTGTTCGGGTCGTGTGCTCGTCCTGCGATCCCGGGCTTGTTTATTCTTACGGATTTCTGACGGTGACTCCCCGCTACCAGGACGCTTTCACGGAGAACTAAATCTTACTGCCAACCCCTTTTTTTCAGAGATTCTACTTTCTTTTGTCCTGGGTATCTTCTCCCTTTGAACGCGGTGATATTTTCTTCTTTAATTTTCATTTTCTTTCTTCAATTTCTGTTTTTTTTCTTGTTTACTATTTCTTTTCCTTTTCTTGTATAATTTTTGTTTTTTTCTTGTTTAATTTCTGTTTTTTTCCTTCATCTTACTTTTTTTTAATATATTCGCTTCTTCTCTTGTATTTAATCTTTATTCTTAACGTCTTCTTCTTTTTCTTTTGTGTTTATAAACGGCACACCTGCTTTGTGATCGTCGACGGCTATACATTTTCTTTTTATTTACTTAATTAATTACGATCATTTATGCACACGCTATGAAGCATACAAGAATGGGAAAAAGTCGATAAATTTTTCAAAATATTTCTAGCGGAAGAATCTTATTGTAAATCCCGATTGCTGCATATCTAACACGTCCACACTCGTCGACGTATAAGCATGTAACGTTTACTCTGGATCAATAAAATTTCGGAAAGGGATTGCTTTAATAGACGCCCGCAGCGTATTTCAGCAACGGAATACTCGATTCACTAATTAGTCCGAGCAATGATCTCGCATCAGACACGATTAGCGTGGATACGATCTCGGTTCTTCTAAATAATTTCGGTACTCCGAGCTGGAACCGGCTCCTATATATCGGTTATGAAAATTACACCGGGAATCTCTACCACTACTCTCTCTTTCTCTCTCTCGCTCTCTCTCTCTCTCCGTTTCTCTCGTTGGCTCTGACTCCCCAGGATTGCTCGGGACGAGTTTCCCCTGGTATTGCCGGGACGAGTTTCCCCCGGTATCGCCGGGGTTATTTTTTATTTATGCAAACTGCAGCGAGCAGCATCTGAGCCGTGGAATAAGATTCCCCGCGTTTGATTCTATAGATTCGAGAAAGGAGCGGTGGAATCCTCTTTCACGCAGCCGCAGCTGCCGAATCAAGGTTTGCACCTGCCCGGGAGTCCCAGGGACGACGGCTACGCAACGAATATCCGACAATGTTCATTGTTTATTGAACGCCCGCGCCGATCCTGTGGGTGGGAGACTCGAACGCGAGCGTTACCTTCGATCCAGAAAAATTATTAGTGTGTGGTTGTTTCGCGGCGGGTAGATGCTAATTGGAAGGGAAAAACAATTTACTTGAAAAATACGGTACCGTCTTGTTGCAATGAAAAAATTTCGAAACGAACTGAATGGTCACGTGATCGCTGCTAATCAACCGTTTCCGGTTCGCCAGTGCGCGCGTTGCCGTCGGCGAGAAAAAGAGAGGGGAGGGGTATAAATGGTTATTTACGCGGGTAATCTCGTAAAACCGTGGCGAATGAAAAATAGGAAGAGAAAAAGAGGGAGAGATCGGTTTATTTTTCTAATTTCTGAGCGACATAATTGAAGTCAACGACCCCCGACGGCGACATAATAAAAAGCGTGAACACACGAAACGGGGCAAAATGGTGGAGGGGATCACGGACTCTCCTTCTCACTCTCTCTCTCTCTCTCGCTCTCTCTCTCTCTCTTTCTCTCTTTCACTCTATGTCTCTCTCGCACGGTCGATCACTATCCAAATTAACTCGGCCGAAACGGCGACATGCTCGGCTCCAATTTTCTCGCGATTCACGGTCACGCGTTGCGAAGACACGCCGCGCCGCGCCGGGGCTAATCGAGTCACATAGACGAGAAACGAGAACGACGAACAAAACGCTCGGCTCGGAAAATTACTTTCGGAGAGAGAGAGGACGCCGGCGCGTCGCGACGCGCGTCCGCGGAACGACGCCATGCGGGCGCAGACATTTTGCGTCTCTGCGGACGCCCAGTTCCACGAGGATAATCTATTTATTTTTATCTCTTACGAAAGAAATTCGTCGTCGTTAATACTGTATATCGGTTTGTTTATTGATTTATTGATCTCGTAAATCGTGGTATTGATTACGACTTTTTTTTTTGTAAATAAATTGTGTTGATTTTCTATGCAAACGAAATAAATTCGCGAAGTAAAGATAATTTGATTCGGTGGGCTATTAATGTCAAATAGAGTTCGCAGCTTCTCCGCTGTCCCGATTTCGTGCGGTAAAAGGTCATGCTCCGCTGGAACATCGGTGGTAAAAATAAAATTGGATACTTTATGTAGTAATATTTTAGAAACGGCGAGTGTTCCAGGTTGGCCGACGTAGTGCTCGCCGAAAATACCATCCACGGTAGTAATAAGAGCCTTATTTTAAGCCCTGTTTGACCCGTGAAGAGGTCAAACTCTCGAACGGCAAGGGATAGAAAAGAAAAATCGGGTATAAGTTCATGTGGTATATTTAGTATCTGGCCTGAAAGACTTTACTTTAAAGATCAAACTATTCTTTCTAAAAATAATTACTTCTCCTTCGAGATACCCTTTAAATATCACGTCGCATAAAATACAAGTTTAAAACAAATACACCGTTTTTTTTTCTCTCCGAAAAATTCCATGAAAATTTACTGAAACATATTTACAATTATCAGCAATGCCGATGCAGTGTTCAGAAAATTGTACTAGGGTCATGAGAGACCTCAGAAGGCATTGAGAATGCATTAAGGGAGCGTAAAGGGCGCATTCAGAGCGGATATGTTTGATATTAAAAAAATATTCTTTCAATCTAGTATCTCTCGTGGCATCTTGCGTAAAATGATCCAAAGTAAAGGTAACGGAACAATTCTTCCACGGTTCATTCATACAAAACTTTCACTTCCGGTAGTAGGACCCTATGAGAACCAGTTCGCAGTTCGAGATTACACATCGAAGGGATGCTCGAAAACACTTAGCACACTAACCGTCGTTCGGAAACGCCTTGTAGACACCAGATGTTACTTTTATAATTCAATTTCGATTTGAAAAGGAAGGGCTGCTGGATTCTTGAAAACCTCCGACCACTCATTATCCGGATACCCCAACATCCCGATGCTCTTCTACTTAAACCTAGACATTCCGTTACCTGAAGACTGTGATTTTTGTAGGTTCTTAATGTTAGATCTGCGATAAATAATTGCGGTCCCAACCCGACAATTTTCAAACAGCGTATTTTCTGTCGAAACGTAAGATATTATTACACGCTGAAGTGTGATTTTTGGAATTATTTTTCAAAAGAATCGAACGAATCAACATTTTCAAACTGTTTTCCATATATTCGTACGACCGTTGGCAAATAAAGAAATGTTTTTAAATACGTTAGTTGTAGTAATTGTAAGAACCGGAGAAAATATCGTGTGGTCGGATCATTTTCGCGCGTATCGACAAAGAAAAAAGAAAAAAAAGTTCTCCCAGTGCTTCCTCTGAGGCAGCCTGTTGATTCGTTGGGCCGTGTGAGCGGAGCTTAACGAGGGAATCGTCCGGCTCGTTCGGCGCTCCTCCTTTTTTCATTTTGAATGCCGGCCTTTGGATTAAGACCGACTCGAGCGCGCAATTAAGTGGAGACGGGCAGGTGGCATATCCCCGCGCCTCATAACGGAGCCGATGCTCCTCCCGGATGGGTTAAAGAGCTCTTAAAAGAGCCGGGGCCCGATTACCGGGGCCCTCGGGGACGCATCGTCGCGGACCAGAACCTCTGCACCGTGGTTAACGAGTATCCTTGACGGTCGCCCCTGTGAGCGACGATAACGAGGCTGCCGATACGCTGTACCAACCCTGTACCAACACAGCCCGCGTAAAATTGAATTACCCTATCATCGAAATTACGGCTAGATGTAGGTTTTCTCTGCTCGATATAAGTACAGTGACTCGAAGAAGTTTTTACTCCTAAAACACCGAATTTTCGATTTTTCAAATATTCTCGATATTCAACCCCTCAACGATCTATCGTGTCAATTCGATACGTGTTTCATTGGTTCGAAATCGAAAAATGTCTACTACGAGTTGCCATATACAAATAACACAATCGAATTTATTTGGATTTTCTGCGATTCTTTTTTTTTATAAATACGTGTGGTTGAATACAGAATCGTGTACAATCATTTCCAACGGAAACATCGTTATAAATTCAATAATTGGAAAATACAAAATCTGGAAACGGTCGTTCGACCGGTAACGGTAGGTTTAGTGTTAACACAAAAAAGAAAAAGAACTAGCGCTGTACCACAATATGTATAGCGATTAAACGCGTTTCGCAGCGACTGCAGCAGCTCCTGGCGAACCCCGGAAACGGTTTCCCCCGAGAAGTAACGACCGGTCGCGGAGTTAATCGGCGAGAAAATTCGCGTGAAAACGAGCCAGCTGCCAGAGCGCGGCGGTCGCCAATCGAAAAGGGAAAAACGAGAAGAACAAATAAGCAGAAGAGCGGGGCGAGGGAAAAAGAGAACTATGCGACGCGGGTATCGTTACGGGGTGTAACTAGACAGGTGCGTGAATTAATCGATCCCCCGATACGTTGGCGGTAATGAAGATGATACCGTGAGCCCGGCGTCTGTATAGGTGGGCCAGCTGCGCTGAGAATAGCTCTCAAGACCGGTTGAATTATACGAGCGGCGTATGGATCTTTAATTGCTCGTAATCGCCGGTGATAATTAGAAAGGGCCGTTCGCGAGAGAGACCCATGACGGTTTACGAGAAGGTTCGCGAAGAAATACCAGCCTGGCGATATCTCAATTTATGGGGGCTTGCGGACACTTTGGCGGAGCGACGATCTCGACCTCGTGGTGTGCACATCGAGAACTCTGATCGGGGTTCGGGCGAGGTATTGGGTCTTAAAATTAAATTGAAACAATATTTCATTCCTCGTTCAGCCCTAAAAACGATTAAAATGTTTTAGCTTATGAAAATGACAAAGCTCTATTTATTTAGATTTTGAGCAATTTTTCTTTCCGTATTTGCTTGGATGAACAAAATTTCATCGAATCAATTTCCGTATAACTCTATAAATTCAATAATTCCAATAGGAAAAATAAAAACGGTATGCTTATCTTCAAGGGTTAGAGATTTTATGCATTTACGACAAAAATGAGTAATTTAAATATACTATTCTATTATTTCCAGCCTATTAACCCTTCGCACTCGAGCGGTGACTCGGAGTCACCACTAAAAATTTCTGTGCCATTATACAAAATATTGTTTAGATAATTAAATAAGTTGGTATCCATAATCATAGCTAATTAACATAACTAGTAAACATAAAAATTTAAGTATTGTGTGAGGTATTACATTAATTTCATATCCATAAAATGAAGAAAAATAATATAGAATGGAATTGTTCTAGGCTGGAAGAAATGTTTCATTTTCAAGTTAAAATATAGCTCCGAGTGCAAAGGGTTAACCTCTCAACGTTCTTAATGTCGCAAATGGTGCTATTATAAATTTTATGAGAAAGGAGGAGGGATTACATTTTTATTTGATGAAGAATTAGCAATTCATTCTTGAAAAGAACCGCATCAGAGATTTGGATAGACGTGTATACACATCGAACGCAGTTAACTGGTTAAACACAAGAAAAAAGAAAATAAATTTCCACTCCAGTTTGTTGCGATCAGAAATGATTATTTTGCGTAAAGATCCGCAAAGTCCAGTTGTTAATTAACCAGGACGAGCTAGGTCGCTTTATACCCCATAATTTCCAGGTATAACGAGTATCTAACAACTTCGGGAAGGTTCTACCTTCGGCGCAAAGGTGTCCCAGAGGCGCACTCGGGCCAGGTGCAGTGGCACGCGGCCGGCCGGGCCGGATCATCGCCATTAGAAAAATGTCAACAGGCCCCGCCGCGCCGGTGGGAGACGAGAAGAGAAAAATAGGCAGGTGCGAGAGGTCTCGTCGGATCCGCTAGGTAAAAAAGGCAACAGCCCTCAGCTCTCTCTCTCTCTCTCTCCCTCTCTCTCTTTCTCTTTCGGCTGTTCAATCCACAACAGACGGCCGTAATGTTTTTCTGCTGTAGGAGGAACGCGCGCCACCGGTATACACAGCTCAGGGTCTCTTCCTCTTGAAAAATCGAGCGGAACACCTGTCCGGTTGCGCCGCGCGCGCGACCTTCGTAATTAGACACGAAACAAAATAAATCCGGCGGATCTGCACGGTGCAGTGCGGCGCGGCGGCTGCTCCGGTAAACACCGAGCCACTTTAATCTGGCGCGGCAGGTGCCGATCCCTGGCACGAGGCAAGCCTCGATCAGCTAAAAACTGTATCGCAGGCTCGATCGCGGGAACAGGTGCTACCGACGCCACGGGAGCAACCATTAACCTTGTTCGATCGGCGCTTATGTCATTCCGAAGTTGCAGAAGTTGCAGGGGCCGCGACGATTTGACTGTTGCTGCTCCGCTGAAGAGGCTGCAGGTTTCTTCGAGTGCGGGACTATGGATCGTGTTGCGTGATTAAAGGGACTGAAAGATTAAAGCTCTTCTAGCCTCTTTTGAGTCATTCGCTAATGAATCGAAAGGTTTTGTGCATAGTTATTTATTTTTGTTGAACATTTTTCAAGGAAGAAAGTCCGCTTTTCGAGAATCTTGCTAAAGATATGTGGCAACTCTTCAATTTTAGTTAATGGATTATGGGATACCCTAAAAGGTTCCAAAACAGGTCGATTCTACCTCTAAGGTTCTTCGAACCTTTGAATCTTGGGAAACATTAAAAGATTCTTTGAAACTGGAAAGAGCTTTGGTCCTGAAAGCCTTGGGAATGTTGAAGAGCACCAATGCGCAATGGTGGAAAGAACACCAGATTATTGAGAATGTTAAAGGATTTTTCGAAATTCTTTGACAATGCAGACAACGATTCGTTTGAAAGTGTTGAGAATTGCATGGACCACTCGCAATCGTCTGACGATGTTGGAGAATTTTTATAGAACTCACCGTTACTCCGAGGTGTTTGAAAATGCAAGAGGCCCAGGATCCCCTTGAAAATCTTAAAGAATGCAAGGGACCACTTAGAATCGCCGCTGGATCTTGGGGAATGTTGAAGGATGATACTCTCGGAAGTTTTAGAAATATGCAAAGAACCGGCAAAAAGTGCCTGAAACTCTTAGGGAATGTTGGAGAGCCGAATTTTGAAGCACGCGATTTTCTCGAGAAAGTAGCATTAACTGAAAACAGCCTTGAGATCTCAGAGAACGTTAAAAAAAATCAACCATGCAAATTCGAACGGACCATGTTACGATTCTCCGAAAGGTCTTACAAAAGACCCACGATACTAAAAGAATGCGAAGCGGCCAGAGAAAACACGAACAATACCAAGCGTCCGAACAACGTAAAAATTCCTAAAGACTCAAGAATGTTCCTTTCAACATTCAATATATCTGGAATCGTGGAGGTGGTACGGGGGGTCTCGTTCCTCGAAAAATAGAAGAAGAACTTTTCCCGGGCTCCTTGACAAACACACCAGGCATAAAGTAAGCAGCTCTCTTCTCTCTTTCACCGGGGTGAAAAGAAGAAGTTGTAAGGTTAGTTTCGCGTGGAATTGAATAGCATGGAGATTCAGTAAATTGACCTGGCGAAGACCAACCGAACTCGGGACAGGTAGTAAACCCTCGTCCGCGTAAATTTGTAGGCCGAGCCGCAGTAAATGCTCCTCTCTCTCGAATCGCGACCTCGTTCCTCGAGCGCCGACGACGGTGGTCGACGAAAGAGATGGGAAAACGAGAGAGGAGGATTCGTCAGGCTCTCGTAAAATCCTATGGGCCTTGAATTACTTAAAACTCGAGAGGGCGCTCGTTTGGTCCACTCTCGCTTGACATCCAATTACAAGTCGTATCGGCTACGAGAGGGACCCCTTTCAATGCAAACATCATAATTGCATTTAGCGCCCGGATACACTGTGATCGATTCACTGCGGATGTTTATGCTAACTCACCGCTTTAAACGCTCGACGATTGATACAATTCCACGGCACCTGATTGCACCACCGAGAACTGTTCAGGAACAGACACCGGTTTAATTTGATCATCTTTAGTTTAATGGTCGAGGAAAAATGTTGCGCCACCGATCGGAGTTAAATCGAACAGACGTAAGTACTTTGTAATTTCTACATGTTTGATTGTGCGAATAGATTTATTTAGAAGCTCTTTGTACGTTCATTGTAAAAATTTTTATGCATAATTTAGATATACATAATAGCACTTGTTCTTACGAGAACGTTCGCCTCTACGTGTTATACGGTGAGAGGTGATTTTAATAAAACGACTTAAGTGGACTGTATTTTAGAATTTATAAGACAAATACTATTAATTATAAAGTGTCACAAATGCTACGTAATATGTATTTGAAAAAGATGTTGTCCGTTGAGAGTTCGAGACCGACTGACTTTCTCCTGTTTTTCGAAAAACCTCTGGCCCCTCTCTCACGGCTTTAGATGGAGTTATAACAAATATTGTGATTGGTCGGAATTTTACGCATCTGGGAATAATATTTTTTATGCGCGGGCGACCGTTTTTCCGGGGGTCGACAGACGCCAGGTAAAAAGGGCACTCGTACCGACGACCAAATCCCCGACACGTGTTAAATGACTTTATGAGAAGCCATAGCCTATTCTCCCGAAAGTCGTAAACGAAAAGGCGCGATGCAAAATAATGAGCAACCACCTGCCGCTGCAGGAAGAGTACAAATCTACAGGGTTCTTGCTACGCTGTACCTCCTCGAATCGTAGTAAACATAAGGGGCTGAGTGTTGACCTGAAGGGTCTGGCAACTAATAAATGTTGTTGTTGTTACGCTATGTAACAGAACTGTAAATAAATAAATTGGTAAGTGACGGATCGATGGGTGTGGTTTTCGGTGTGCAGCTGCACTGGACCGTTTAAAGTGCATCGGGTCCACGGCCGAAAGTGCAACTTCCTCCTCGATGGTTGCAGCGGTGCGCGGTGCGCGGCGGTAGGAGCCGAAAACAGGGGAACGATTGAAGCAATTTGAAAGTCACCGATGGGTGGCTAGAGGTCGGCTGCAAGGGGCAAGCAGAGTGGCCATCGGCACAGACGCCGGCTAACGAACAGGATAAAGGCGAAAGAAGGACGGCCTGAAGAGAAAGGAGAAAGGAAGGTGTAGTTTTACCGACCGCCTGCTGGCTTCCTGCAGCAGACCCCGGGCGCGCACCGGGCCTCTTTCGGCAGGTGGCACTTCGCAACCTTTGTGTATCCTGACGCGATGCGTTCGCCTGCGTTCGCCTGCCTGCATGCGCTGCGGACTCACGCAACGCAGCCTGCACCGGGATCGTGCCGGGAACAGGTGCGCGTGTGCTGATTTTCGGGGTTTCTCGGGTTCTTTGACTCGTCCAGGAAAACATTGCCGCGTGGGGCTCTGCCCGCGATCGCTATGTTTACCAATCGAACCTCGAACGCACGCTCGAACGTCAAAGATCGCTCCGTTGGAAATATTCTCAATTTTCATTTAAGTGATTCTCTTTGATTTCAGTAAATTAGTTTCTACGAAACGAACCTCCGCGCCCGAGAATTAAAAGATATAAAATAGAAGGCTTCGTTCGAGATATTTTTCATTTTTAACGGAGCGATTCGAATACAAAAATTTTTCGAAAAAGCGACAATGCGTCGGGCTTCAAGCAAACGATCAGTATGCAAAGCAATAAACTTGTCTGGCTCGTAAAATCCGCTCTTAAAGGGAAAACGAGGGCCGTCCTCGCGATCGGCCGCGATCGATCAAGGTTCCTCGGCGTTTCTCGCGTTGCAAAAGGGCCCGTTCATAAATATTTATCATCGGCGCGGCGGACGACCGCGACTGTTACACACTGTTATTCTCTCTTTTCCTCTCGTTCTGCTCGTTTTTCAGTTAGCCGCGTGTGACAGATCATTTGTCTCGGCGCGGCGCAGTGCGGTGCGGCGGCCGGCGCGAATTATAATTTTCCGTCGAAGCGGAATCCGCTTCGGCCTGCTCGTGCGATCGATGCAGGAACCTGCGCGCAAAGAGAGAGAGAGAGAGAGAGAGAGAGAGAGAGAGAGAGAGAGAGAGAGAAAGAGAGGCCCTCGTTGTTCGGACCTGATTAAAGAGGCCTCGCTTATTCATGAAATCCTGGGCATTCCTCCTTATCGCAGCCATCGCCGTATCAAAGCGTGCAATTATCTCTCATAAATCAATTTCCTCGTGTAAAATTCGATGCCCTGCAACGATCGTACGAGAACGAAGATGGCGGAAGCCGGAGAGGCTCGCCCGGAAATTAATCTGAAATGGTCAAGGACTTTCCTGCTGCATCTGCATCGAAACGAGGCTTCTTTAAACGAGGCTGTTCATATAAGAAAATCTGCAAAATAAAAATTTCTGTAATCTGCTGGCTGTAAGCTGCTCGACGAACAAAGATAGATGTACAGCGTTGAGAAATCAATCGAGAGAGGTAACGAGTTAGGCAAACACAATTGTTGGAATTTTAACATATTACGCGGTTTGTTGCTGGAAAATATCCGTTGAGAGAAGATAAGCGTAACAGCGAGGTAGGAGCATTCACTCTGGCCACGCTCCATCGCTGAAAAATTAATGGGACATCCAAGGGGGTTGAGGACGAACACCGTAGAATGGAGAGAACGATGGGAGGTGTATAGAGGAGAGACTCTATACGGGTATAGTGCCGGCCGGCCGGCCAGCCACCCCGGCTTTATTGCTGATCACCTGATAAACTTCCGCAAACGAGGAATTAACGTCTCGTCCGACTTTAACGGGGATCTTCGGCGACCGGACATCAAAGATCGATGCCTCCCAGTTAAATCGTTATCGATGCCTAGCGTTTAGGGCGGAGACTTTAACGCGTGGTAAATATATCGTATCGGCGGAGAGCGAGCGCGTCGGACGCTATCGACTCCTGTGGATTAACGGCGATTTCATAAGCTATTTTCGTTCACCTTCTCGAGTATTCATCGCCCGATCACCTAATTATCAATTTCTTCGGTATATCTTCTCGCTGTTTAATTATCGTTACTCGAGACATTTTCATGCGACGATTTTATTCATGATTTTTAACAAGCGCCACGAATAAAATGAAAAAATCAGCTATCATCTAGCATCGCAAGATTCTAACTAAAAAGAAAAATGGTGTTTTTAACAAGACCTCATCGATGGAACCTTCCCTGATCACGGTGGACCAAGCGCGTCGATTCGCTCGCAAAAATCCCGCAGATCGCCATCAAGATCAAGATCTTCGCGCAGGCCTTGGAACACGTGTAATCTGCGCGAGCGGACGTAATGTCCATTAATAAAAGAGCATGCTTTCGGCATGGTTGCGGGGAAGCGACCGATGCAACCGGGCGATCTATGGATCTGGCCGAGGATAGATCGGTCGGGGGTCTAATCGTCAGCGATTGCCCGTAATGGGGGACGAGTGATCGGCTGGCGATCTGCTTGGATCGCGGCACCTCCGGTGAAAACCACGGTAATAACACTGTCCAGCGCGAATTTCGAACTGTAATGCACTGGGTGATTCTTATTGAACATCTCGGCGTCGAGATCAAACTCTGCTACGAGCAAAATATAAAGATACTGCTTCTAGAATATCTCAAAACGATTCGGGAATGAAATATAATCACTCGTTACTACATTTCGAAAATCTCGAGGAACCTTAAAAATGTTCTATATTAAAAAACGTGACGTCACGAGACGACTTCATAGAAATAATCCAGTTTCTCCGTAAACTGATCCGTTCTTTAAGAACTGAGGATGAACCGATTCCACCTGACGTCCAGGTTTCCATCGTGCAACTCTTCGAGAATCACCCAGTGGATACAACAAATCATAAAAAAGGTATAAATTTGTGAGACAGTGTAATCAATGCGAGGATTCAGGCTAGAAAGAGATAGAGAGAGAGAGGGGAGAGTAACGTGGGGTGGGAATGCCGTGTAATAAACGAGGCAAAGTGGGTAATGCCAGGCTGTCGGTTAACCGGAGGTGCAATATGCAAGTTAGCGTCTCTCGGGCTGGGTCGGCCCGTTGGAGCTGCGATATTAGAGCCCGGGCTGGCGGGACCTGGCCCGGTTTCAGATATTAAGGCGGACGGGGCTCCGTGCATTCGCTAATAATTGTCTTCATTCGGGAGCCGGCTGTCGGCGACTAGGATGTAGACGCGGAGAGCGCGCGCGTTCTAACCGCTTTGTTGCCCGGTGCCCGCGTAAATTCTCGGACGCAGCCGTGCGCACGGAATTAACGCGGGAACCTTTGCTTTTCGGCTTTGGATACGGCACACCGCCGCGCCGTGTCTCGTTGGCTTTACGGGACTGGCGAGCTCCGAGAACCTTCACCATTGTTGCTGCGCTTTGTGCAAGATCGATAAACACACCGATACCCCGAAGAACGAAGGCACCATTGTCCCAGCTCGACCAAAGAAATTTTCGGGAACATGACACCACGTGGAGCAGTTTCAAGGATTAACGATTTTGAGACGAATGGGATTCTTAAATTTTTGTTTCGAGTTGTTGAACAAGGTAAGTAAGGGACATCTTTCGAATTCGAGGTTTCGAGGTTGCTCTTTGTCTATAACGATCTCGTAAGAACAGTGTCCAGGTGATAAGACAGTATTTCGACCATTCTGTCTCTCGATCCTTAGATCGAGAGAGGGAAATTACCGGATCGATCATGCGTCACGCCTATCGTCGGACCGATCGCCGTTATTAACGTCATCCTTGACGTCCCTTTGCCGAAGGAGGGCTCGATGGCTGGAGGATGCATTGTGTCGCGGCGAGGCAGCAGGGTCAATAAATTCGAGGTGATCCGGAGGAGGTCGTGCGACGGGCAGGTGGAGGGTATTGCGCCGCGGGTTTAGGCAAGAGAGACAGACAGTCTGTCGACGGAGGGACAAAGGTGGTGGGCTCCTGCAGGCTCCTTCGAGAGACCATAGTGCGTATTTCGTACGTGGAGAAGCGAGAGAAGGTAAGGCGAGGGCCCGGCCCGAGAATAATGTAGCCTCGGATCTTGGCTGCTAGACTCAACATCTGTCGGCAGGTGGCTCGTCTCGGGACATGCTCCGTGGCTTGAGCCCTTTGTGCATCCGCGTGCATCGACCTAGCCCAGTTGGCGCGCACGCAATGCACGTGACTCCTCCGACTGCAGCCGCTACGCGCTTCGGCTCAGCCGGCTGGCTGGCTGGCTGGCTGCTGCTCCTTGTGCTCTGCTATGTTTCTCTCTCCTTGTTGGCTCGCCACAACGATCCTCCTGTCGGCTGGTTCTTAACCCCGAGATCCCGAGATAAAGGGACCATACTCGCGGCCACCCCTCGTTTCCTTCGGCGAGCCGCATCCTTCAACGTTTCGACGTCCTCGGGGTCCGCCGGGATACCCGGAGGTGACGAAACAAGTCCTCCGGACGCTTTCTTAACGGCGGGTCATGGACCGTATGCCGATGTCAACGTGTCGATAGACTCTCGAACGTCCCGACAACGTTCTCCGCTGAAAATCGTGGCGCGGACAAACCACTTCGCCGAACTCGCCGCAATTAACGCAGCTCCTACCGCGAGGCACGAACCAACTAGGCCGGCTGATAAATCGAAGATCTTCCCACAGACGACTCCAAAAAGAAGAAAAAACTGTTCGATCCAGTACCTATGCTGCATTCTTTCATGTTCCGTGTCGCCGACAATTGCCGCGCAACATAGTCGATGATAAAAATCAGTGACGCTCGTAGGCGGGGGTTAACTTATTGGCCGGCCCACGTAGTCCCGTTCCCATTGAAGCGGTACCGCAACAACGACAGCTGAATTCACATCGGTCACCCTCGAAGGCGAACGAGACGAAAAGAGAGGAATCATCGACACCGGGAGCCACAAGCTGGAATGGCTCGAGTCACGCGACCGGCTCCCGCTAAACCCACGGCTGTTTCTTGTGTTCCTCGAACAGAAACCCGGGGGAGAGTCGTTTGCAAGATGTCATTCCCGCGATCTTATCTCCTATCGCCCACACGGATCTCCCGTTCGTCACAGGAACACCGAAGAAGAACAAGAAGAGAAGGAGGACCGGTGGCCGTGCTAGCTTCTCTAATAACAAGGAGGACGACGACGACGAGCTTTTGCGGGACCAGAGCCCCGATACTCGCCTATAAATTTCTGCCGCTAGTTTTTCCATTGTCCAACGATGTCCCGGGGTACTGGACACCCAGACCCCCTCCAGGCTAAACCGCGCTAATTTCGCGAGAATTTATGGGGTCCACCGGAGGATTCCCGCGTCGTTAGGGAGACCAGATCCAGCCTAGATCTCCCCGGGCTGAAATACGCTGGTTAACGGCCCCGAGTATTAACGGTGGTCCGTTCGTTACGGGGGTTTCGAGGGGCACCGGACACGAGAAACGTTCGTTACGCGACAAGATTATTTATTTACGCGATGACAATCGCCTCAGGACCGATATCCTGCTCACCCGGCCCGATAAGGTGCCGCGCGGCTTATGCACCACGAGAAACTTCTAATCGGAATTTAAAAAAAAAAACATCGCCAAATCTACAAGTGGTTGCGGGTCTCGAAACGATATCAACTTTTCGCCAGATCTGCTACCTTACGCGCGATCATAAACGGACATCGTTATGCGAACGAGCAATGAACGCTCGACATTATACATACACGGTATGTCGGAGGGATCGCGACCGGCGCGGGATAAGGAATTACGAGCAGCAGAATGAGAATACTAATAATAATGACTTTATTGCATCATATACGCCGATGAATGGGCGAGGTTCAACGTTACTGCCGTTATAATGCTTGCTGTAATTACCGCCGCGTAAATGGAATAATAAGCACTAGAGTGTTTTTAGAAGCAGCTCCCCGGTATCTGCGTTGCCGATCGCGCGATAACCGCCGATGATTTTCTCTTCTGCACCGTAACACCGTGTTTCTATAATTATGTGTGCGGCGCGGCGGCTGTTCGAGCTCGTTTTATCGTTATCGAGGTAATTTTCGAGCGAACGTCGCCGGTCTATTGAAACGATGCGAGACAAAATAGCGTTCCCGAGCGTCCGGTCCACGACGGTGCGTACTACCCTGTGCCGTTCGTTCCAGCGATAATTGTCCACTTTTACGGTGCGGTGGTGCAAGTACACTGCCGGCCATAAGGTGCAGCAGGTTGATTTTAACGAACGTAAAGTAGAGCTGAATTGGTTCTGCAGTTTCGTAAAGCGTATCGTGCAATCGATGCCAATCTTTTCCTCCTCGCCCCACCCTCCTCACCCGATTCGCAGGCGGTGGAGCAAAGATAGAGGCTGATAGAGCTCCAAGATGGCGGAATTCCGGCGCGCCTCCGGTTGGCTAGCCCGTGCAGGTCGCTCCTCTTTGTCAAATTGTACGTTTCGTGGCGAAACAAACAACAATCGTCAGCATCGATGGACCACGTCCAAAGTAGCCCGAGTCACGCGACGACGCACGTTTCTCTTCCTGTCTTCTTTGTTCGTTGCCCGAGCCGCCGCGCCGAGGCGCCGAGGCATCGTCCGTCGTTTCGTAATATTTCCGCAGCCTCGTTTGAAAACTTGTTTTTCTTCTTTTTTTTTTTATTCACCTCCCGATGTCTGTCGATCGTTATGCACTAATCGTTTCATTGTCTCGCGCGTCGCTAAGATACGCTAACTTGCAAAAATTCTATTTATCCGCCGTACGGTCAGATGAATACGGTTTCGAATGTCAGAGCGATTGTCTTTTATCCAATGTTATCGGATGTGTATTCGGTCCTCCCAGCTAACGAACTGGAAAAGTGCCGGATTCCGGTCTTGATTGTGTACATTGCCCGGGAAAAATAGAAACCGCGCGCTGCACAAAGAAAAATGATTTATAATGTAGCCGCGTGCGCGCGCTCGCTCGCGCGAGGAGCACTGCGATGTTTCGAGTCCATTTATCACGACCTTGCTTCCGACTCGCAATCATTTCTGCGTTTCGATATCTCCCTTTGCGCACTGGACTGTGTAATTGATTTCACTCGGATGTTTCTAATTCGTATTGCTTTAGCTATTGCGGCAGATTTAGCCGACCGTATACAATAAATAGTGGTTCCGTGAAAGCGTCGTGAATTTTTTTTTCACTTCAGGATTTCGCCAGACTCCCGTGTACCGTGATCACCGCGATTATTTGATTTTTCAATTAATTAACGGCTGATATTACAACTGAATACTATCCGCGTTATTTATTTTCAATCAATAGACTTCACAATGGTGCACTTTTCCTTAGGTGTATCTTGAATGAGGTATATTGAATGAGGTCATACATAATAGTGACGAATAGACATTAAATTAATATAATTTTATTATTTAATGAAAGCAAACTAAATGTCTGGTAACAAAACGGATGTTACTTATTAGTCGACATAATATACAGGGTGTCCCACCCGCTTTTAACGTCTTGATTTTCTCGCTATTGTTACTCGTAGCAAACAATGTTTCAGCGGAGGCTTGAACGGTATCGAGTGGAGATTATTCTGATGTTATTAGTTTTAAAAGTCCTAACCTATGTATGTCGAAAAGTTAGTAGTTCAGGAGATATTTCAATTCACATTATTTAAATTCTTATGGCACGATTACTGCAGCACCATTCCTGTAAATAAACGCTAACGTCTTAGTACGACAGTAATGGTGTTTTTGAATTATTTTAATTGAAATATCTCCTGAACTACTAACTTTTCGACATACATAGTTAGTACTTTTTTATAACGAATGTCCAGTTGCATCGATGGATTTATTAAAAAATACCCATTCCATAAAAAAAAGTTGACCTTTATATGACCTTTACGCCTCCACTCACGAAAACTCTAATAACATCAGAATATTCTCCATTCGATATCATTCAAGGCTCCACTGAAACAGTTTTTGCTACGCGTAACAATAGCGAGAAAATCAAGATGTCAAAATTGGGTGGGACACCCTGTTGTCGACTCATAAGTAACATCCTTTTTGTTACCAGACATTTAGTTTCCTTTCATTAAATAATAAAATTATATTAATTTAGTGCCTATTCGTCACTATTATGGATGACCTTCTCCTATCTTCCTGGCAGTTTATCAATTCAACAGATTCAAGATATTTAAGATAGATAAAAAATACAATAGATTCTACTTAGCTACATCGGAAGTTACTTATGACTCGATCTAATAAAACAAAATGTACTGCAAGCTCTCGGAGGAACGTTTTTGAACGGACGACACACATATTCCATTAACTCCACTTTAACGAAGTAGAGCTTACCTGTCGGCATTACATCGTACAAAGAGACTCTGTGTCCAGTTCTGAAAAAAAGAAAAGAAAAAAACAACAACCAGCGTGACTAAAACGAGTTTCAGCCGTCAGCGGAACCCAACACTGCTTCTACTTTATTAATTTCAATTTAATGAAGTAGAGTTTCCTGCGAGAAACGAAAAACACGCAAGAAGGCTATCAGGCTAATATAAATAACAGCGTGACTAAAATGAATTTGACCTTCCTCGCGAGGTACAAGATCGCGATGGTCAGAAATGTGTGACGCCAGGCAATAAACCTGTTAACTTTGTATACCGCTCGGCTGATGGGCGCATGCGAGTAAGCAAAAGATATACGCGGTCTAACGATCGCAAATTAGGCATAAATATACATACGAATTTCCGGCGGGCCGATCGTCCCATTATATCCCGACGCGAGAGAGGTTCGCGGCCTTATTGGCCAGCGGACCGGCGAGTCGGCCAACCCTCGGCTCTCTAATTACTTTCATCAATGTAATTACGATTTACCACCTTGTATCCACCCTTCCGCGGGTGCAGGACAGGAATAAGATGCGCGCAGTGTAATTGGCTGCGAGCTGAAAAAATGAAAAAAAAAAACAAAGAAGACGACGGAGGCGACGCTCGACTCATTATCGTGCGAAGGCTCAATCGGCGACGGGCCTTATTAGCCCGGCCAGCAGGCCGCTACGAGTCTGTAGATCGTGATCGACGATCACAGGACGGATAAAGAGAGCACTGAGAGTAGCCATCATCATTCGCCGAGTTGACCCGCCGGCGAAAACAGAGAGCAGGAAACAAGCCTACCGACGCGTCACGCAAAAACCACGACCCGACCCGCAGACTTTGAATTGCCCGCCAAGGACTTCGAAGGTGAATCCCCGCCGACCCTTCGGCTACCTGTCTGGGAATGAATATTCATCTTGTGCAAGCGAGGCCCTGTATGGTGCGTTGCTGACTGGCCCTAATTCGATTGGGTTGAGGGGTCATGTTCTGTTACTACAGTCTGGAGAAACTTTGGAATGTCTTTTTTTGGAAAAGTTGGTAAATCTTTTTTCTTAAACGAGTGAATTGATTGTAAAGAAAGATGGCTAAGAAATTCTTCGCTCTAACGAAAATAGGTGGGAAAGTACACAAGAATTATCCGTAAAAGTTTTCACGTAACGTTTAACGTAACAGCAACGGTCTGCTCCGACAAAATACCAACAAAAAGCGAAAATTACCCATTGTAACGAGTTCGCAAGTTTTATAGGAAGCTGTCTCGACCTCTCGCATAACTTTTCCAGAAAAATCAAGTGGGAACGATCGAGACCAAGCGATGGATGGGTTTCGATGGATCCGATCCATAATTAAACTTATAATTAACTGCGTAACGAGCACAGATCCGGCGAAACCACGTGCAACAACTTTCCCAAGGAGAATAATCTTTTCCGGAATTGACGGCTCGTGGGAAGCAGAAGAAGGTCCCACAAACGTAAATATGTATTTTCATTTCCTCAAGACCCGTGTGTGCAAAACAAATTTTTGATTAAAATATATATACAAAGTTTTATCGTGTTTAGTGTCGCGTCGCATAAAAATCAGAAAAATTTGTCTACTCGCACCTCGCCGAGGGATCGTGGAAAATTTGCGCGCTCACCGTAAAAAATTGTGCGGCTTCCGGCGGGCTAAAGGCGGCCGGAAAAATAAAGCGGGTCAGAGGAAACGCATTCGGGAAAATAAGTCGAGTCACGCAATAACGCGGCCCGTTTTCTTTCTCTGCGACGCGGCGCGGCGGCCTCTGACCATCGCGAGTCGTTTGCAAGATGTCGCAATTTCCGTCCGCGACAGCTGTCGCTCGAGCTGTCGCCGATGAACGTCGACGAAGACGCATCGCCTTCGTATCTCGGGCTTTCTTTTCACGGGAAACCATGCCAATTTGAGCGCCGGCGACGACCTGTCCGTCGCGATATTACCCAGCCATTGTGATTCAATTAAAAAGCTGAACGGCACTGGGCTTTCCCGCACCGGACCCCATTGTTGCACGGCTCTCCTTTGTCGCAGGGGCAGCTCGTGTCTGCTTCCCCCTGTTCCGCAGGTATAACTGCGACTAGCAGGCGTTTTTGTCAGGGTTCGAGTGTTTCGAGGGTTGCCTCGAGAGCGACCAAAATATTCGAGGGTTCGGGATCTGCGTTGAATTTTTCTCGAACGAGTCCTCGACCTGGCCAGATGGCGACACTGTACGGGAAGATCGTCGAACGCAGACATTAAAATTTGAAATTTAAATCTACGCCGAATCTCGAGGTCGTCTTTCGGTAATTGGCCGGCTACGAACAAACAATAAATTTATATAGCCTTTTTTATTAACGCAACCAAGCCGTCTACCGCTCGCTAAACAAAATCATTCGGCTGGTTATTCAGGCTGCTTTCATGCAAATTTCTTTTTCTTGGATAGATCATGCGATCGCTACCAGACCAAAACTTTCAACATCAATTTTATACTTGTGGATCGTTAAAGCCGCGCGTGTAAAACATAGCATCGAATCAAGAAATGTATTTTTAAAAATCCTTCAGAGGAACGACTTAATTAAGGAATTTACGAAGGAATACTTCCTCTTTGAAAAATGCATAAATTTCGCCAGGTAAATCGCAAATAAAGAATTCACGTCCACATATAAATACAGTGTTGTCTCGGTATAGAAAACCCAATCGATAGCGGAGGGTTGACAAATCGCAGTTAATCGAGTTGCAGAACGGCAGCTTTCGCCCGTCTCGTCGCGGCCGCAAAGAAGAGTCCTCGATCCCGATTCGATCGCCTCTCACCGATGAAGAGAGACGCGTATTTCGAGCGAGTTCTTCGTAAAACGCGGCCTCGTCTTCCTGGTGGGAGCGAACGTCTGGAGGACACAGGGAACAAGATCTTTTCCTCGCCGTTACACTTTCACTTTCACCTCTAGTAGCCTCCTCCGCGCCGTGTTTTCTATCCTCCGTCCTCTTTCGTCCTTCCTCGAACGTCCTCCCGCTACTTTTTCCCTCCTTCTTCTTCTCTCATTTTCTGTCTCTCTTTGTCTAGGTTCCCCCGAGTTCCCCCGCCGCCCCACATCGTCTGGTACCTGCGAGAGATTCACCGTGCGACGCAGTCTCTCCGGCGTCTAGCCTCGAACCCAGGTATTATCTAGACTTTCACCAGCCGGAAATGCCCTCCTTCTTCTGCGCCGTTAGTTGTTGTTCGTCTGTCCTCGTTCCTCCGCCTGCAGACCCGCTGCTAGACGAATTCGCCGTTTTTCTTTTGTCGGACGAGAAATTCAGCTTTCGAGCTTGATCGAGTTATCTGCTAATTGAGACATCGCCTAGAATTTCCAAGCCAGCCGGAAAATTAATGGATCATTTAACGAAAACGAGGCTGCAGACCGCACTTCGATGCAGAAATATGTGCAGCAAGGTGACGATGCGCGATTAATCGGTAGAACGAGAAGCTGCGAGGCAATCGAGTAATCGGACGAATGAGAAGTTGAACGGTTTCAAATTGAACGAGCAAGAAGTTGCACGTGTTATCGGACGAGCGAGAAGTTGGCCGAGTGGTCGAGCGAACGAGAAGTTGCATGAGTAATCGAGTAATCGAGCGAACGAGAGGCTGAAAGGATACGAATCGAATGATGATTAACAAAGAAGGTGATAATCTTGATAAATTCAATCTGCTACCACCGTCACCCTCTAATTATAATCGCTAGCCTGCGGATCTTTATGCAAAGTAAAAATGATCCGCATATACATTATCGCTAGCAGGAATGAAATAAAGATTGATTTCATCCCTTAATGACTTTGTTACATTAAACAACATTACAATATTCTTAAATTTTCCTAATCTTTTACTGTTTTATATTTCACCCAAACAATTTTTTCATAAATACATAAAGATCCGCAGTCTAATGATCACTCTCGAACACCAGCTTCAGTCCCACGAGAGTAATAACAAACTTTTTGGGATTTTCTCTCGGTGAAGTTAATCTAATATCCTGCACATCGGTCACGGACTTCCCCAGGTGAAATATGTTTTCACCTGGCGCACGCTTCTTCGCTCTGGATTTTCCATGGACAACCTAAGCTCTCGCTTTTGTCACCGTCTCCTTTGTATTTTAACACTTTGTTAGCCGTGTGTGTGGGGGAGAGAGAGAGAGGTCGATTTGACGATGGGATTTACACGGAGTCGGAGATTTTAAGGAAAGCTGTGTTTGCCGGTCGGAGACTCTCTCTTCCGACGTTTCTTTTGTCGGTATAAAATAGTTGAATATGTTCCGATATTTTCAGGTCTCGGAGGTTCCACGTGGAAGCAGCGTCGTTTGTCCTGGCGATTTCAATGCCTGGAGATCATGCGTCTATCGCTGACAAAATTCGAGAGCCATCGTTGGCACTGCTGTCATTGTTAAAAATTCTCAGTATCAGGATTTTTATGGAAAAATGAAAATTTCGAACAAACATTTCTTTTGTTCGGCAAGAATTTTGATCAGTCGAAAGCAACGTATCTATCTTGTTTAATATTTTCCAGTATTTTAAATTTCATTTCCCCATTCTTCTCATTATACAATTTGCAGTTGGCAAGCTAAGAAAGCAGAAACAAGAGAATAAAATACAGTGGACCCAAGAAGTATTTCAGCACTAAATACCCGATTCTCGAAAAATTGCCAATATTTAAACAGTAATAATTTTGTAAAAAATGACCACACGATCATAAAATTTGACACATTTTAAAGCTGAAAACTTCTACTTTCAAAATCCATCGTTCATTTTATTCCAAGATCTTTTTTCATGACGGAGCGAGCGAGAAACTGAAGACGCGTGTCTTATTGAAAATGTTACAAATTCAAACGTCTGTGAAGACTTCGAAAAATTTTTCTAGTGACTTAAACCAACATAGATTTCAAAGTTGAAGCTTCCTCTTTACAACGACACCTTAGAAATTGATGTACGATTTTTTTTCACTATTTTATGCAACAAAAATGAGGAACAAGTTCGGTCGTGTATAGCCCCCTTGGCATAACTTATACTAGTGTAAAGTTGACGGCACAGTTCTCATTCGAAGCTCGATGAAAAAAAGCTCGGCTAAAAAGAACCGTGCATCAATTTTTGAGGTGTCGTTGTAAAGAGGAAACTTCAACTTTGAAATCTATGTTGGTTTAAGTCACAAGAAAAATTTTTCGAAGTCTTCACTGTCTTCACAGACGTATGAATTTGTAACATTTTCAATAAGACACGCGTCTTCAGTTTCTCGCTCGCTACGTCATCAAAAAAGATCTTGGAATAAAATGAACTATGTATTTTGAAAGTAGAAGTTTTCAGCTTTAAAATGTGTCAAATTTTATGATCGTGTGGTCATTTTTTACGAAATTATTACTGTTTAAATATTGGCAATTTTTCGAGAATCGGGTATTTAGTGCTGAAATACTTCTTGGATCCACTGTAGCTTTTGAACGACTGTAATTATTTTTGTTTGCAGAAAGAAAGGAGCAAGTTTTTCTGGAATAAAAGCAGCAACCCATGTTTCCGAAAGGAGGTTCACCCAGTCCCCGTCGCCGAGCGTAAAAGCTGCCCCATTGGCAGCGAGAGCTCTCGTCTTTCACCGAAATCGGTGAAAATCGAGTCGATCGTTACACAATTCCGCGTACAATGGCTGAAGAAAACGATCACGGCCGGATTCTTCTACCAAAATCACCGATCGCTTCCGTGAGTCTTTTGTCCCTGACACCGGCCGCTCTCCTCCCTTTCTTGGCTCCGGTTTTTACCCCCTCGATCCGCGCGTGCTCGTGGGAAGCCTTGATTGCTTCCCGGATTTTCGTAACTGCCTCCGATCGGCTAACATACACCGACGGAATACGATTATTTCGGCGCCGTACTGGTCGCGAATCACCTTTTTGGGACTGCCTTTCGATCCTGTCTCCATCGCCATCTATAGCAACCTCTTTCCCGGCAGCCGAGGAAAAAATTTCGGTGCATTTTATTTCAGTCCGCGTAACAGTTTATCACGCAGTCGTGTTAATAGCTTCGCAACCCTCTCACACGCGATTATAAAATTCTAGGATCGAAGATTCTAAATGAATAGAAAATTCGACATACACTACTGTGCAAAAGGATGAAGCACCCAGTATAATTACAAGATATAATGACAAACAATATCTTCATGTAGAAATTGTCTTGTACAATGATTGATTTATTGTATTTAAAGTAATCCGCATATTGTCAGAACTATTCAAATAAACAGCGGAACTTACCCTGTTCTTATTCGATTGTTTACGCTTTTAAATATGGTCGGATGTATCTTTCTTTTACACAGCAGTGTATGTTCTGTCTAGATTCTGAATCCCATCTGGATCGTGTGGCCCGGCGATGTTCCGCAGGAATAAAACCACGGAGAAGATTCTCGTCCCTGTAGAGACCGGTAGTTAATCCGTTACCGAACTTTTACAATCGGCGGGAGCAAGGTTTTCTTTCCGGGGTCCGCGCCGCCAAGAATGATATTATTGCCAGTTTATGCTGGGGCCAATACATATACGTAAATATGTCAATAGCTATCCGACGAGCATAATTCTCGTCGGGAACGACAATAATGGAATTTTTACGGTCGCCCGCCCCTGGTCGGAGGAAGAACTCGGCTCTCGTGCCAGATACAAGCGACTACGCGAGACGAGAAGGAAGTGAGGAACGATCGCTACAGCGAGCGGAGAGAGCAGGGCTAAACATATGTATGAATCGGCCATAAAGCCCGGTTCCTCTTAATGCGGCTTCTTATACGTTCAAGCCGCGATTCGAGCCGCTTTGTAACTTCCCGTCGTTGAACAAGCCCCTGGGCCCCTGCACCAGAAGAGGAGCACGCGTCCTTTTCGAACGTTTTATGGCCGTTGCCGAAGATAATGCGTCAGCGGCGCGCGCGCGCGCGCGTGTGCCCGCCGAAAAACCCTTCCTCTACTTCGCTCGTAAATCGGCCAACCCCTTTTGTCGTAGTACAGATTTTTCGGGAGACCCACCCCAGGAAATTGCGCGGGTTCGTTGATTCCGCCTTACGACCGGATTTACGAGCGCCCGACACCCGGTACACCCGACCTGCCTCCGGCACGTAGCATCTCCTTGGACCTTGAGATGATTCTATTTGCTTCACGGACGATATTTTTGCCCGCTGGAGATCTCGAATCGACGACTCCTACGGTTTTAAGCGTTTACGAGGTGCATAAATTTACGTGGTATCAGGAAGCATTTATCCTAGAATGAAAGTTTGTCTCTGAATTTTTAGAGGAAATCTGCAGAATTGGGAAACCGTATAAGAATCCGTAGTCTACTTGTATCACGATTAGACTGCGGATTTTCTGCATTTATGACAAAAATGAATAGGTGTAATTCGAAATAGTAAAGAGACTAAATGAATTTAGCAGTGTCGACACACTATTTTCAACATATAAAAATGATTAACCCCTTTCCTTACGATTTATTTTACGGTTTCAGTGATTAGAGCTTTTTTGCAGTTCGTAATTTCTCAAAAAAGTAGAAAATTTATATCTATTGTATGCCTGTATGTATTCTCCAATAACTGTACGTCGACAAAACCAAAGTAGAATTTTATTTCGGTTTAAAGGATATTAATAATGTACATATTTATTAGTCTCTATTAAAAATCATCATCACGTGCCTGACACAATAGTGTAGGGCGAGGGGTTAATGGGGAAAATAAATTGTAAAAAAGATCGCATGCAATTGATGCAAAAAATTTTATTTTTGCGTAAAGATCCACAGTCTAATCGAGATTAAAGCAGCACCCTCCTGCATTTCGAATATTCAAAGTGTGTCTTGGATACAGTGTAACTCGCTGTTCACCGACAATGCCAGCACATTATTATAAAGGATGAATAGGAGAGCTGTGTGCGAGACTGATGCGGGTCCTATTCGATAAAATATAATCTCTACCCAACGGATAGCCCATTTTCATACCTCGACAAAGGGACGCACACATTTCCTGTTCGCATGATTCGGTCGCGCTGCACGCAAACACCTGGGAACCAACCCTGTGGAACTAGGTGCGTCGCACGTGTCTCAAGGACATCGAATCCGAAGCTGAAAATCGAAGAGTGGGCCAGGTGAAGGTTGCAGTACGGTCCTCTTAGGGTTACGGGCCCTACGAAAACATGATCAATAGAAGGAAAACGGAGAGAAGAGGTCTCAGGTAATTTTGGGGCAGATCTGCTGAACATCGAGGACATTTTCAATTTACTTAACAGGACCGAATATCTGTTCCAGGCTCTGCAAATTAACAGTAAACCTATCACCGACGATCAAATGACCGGTTTCATATTTTTCATTTCACAATTATTGAAATTGTAAAGTAAATTACATGGAAATTGATTCGATAAACTTTTTTATCAAGCACATATTGAAATAAAAGTTGCACAAAATCTAAATGAACAGAGCCATCTCATTTTCATAAATCGCTTTTAGTGCTCGGTAGCTTTAGTGTTAAAGCAAGAATCTGCAATCACCCGAATACTCGCAAACTGTTGACCATCGCTTCGCCTCGATCTCTTCCTCAACAACCTTTCACTTCGAATAATGATGAAGACAATGCGAAGCTAGATGCACGATGCTGGAAGCCTCGCAAGAAAGATAGGATATACAATATCGACAACAACAGAATAGAATTTTATTCGAGTTTGAAGTGATATATTTAGGATTCTATTTCTTGTCGAATATTGATGAAACTGTGTATCAGAAAATACAGGTCCCGGGTTTCTCAGCGGGCACGATCGAGCGGATCCGACTCGAACGATGATTTCCGACGACTTTCATAATTACCAGCGAAATAATCGGAGCGGTTTCTTGGCGTATCGGGGCGCAGCGCGCAGGGTCCACTAATCAGCGTCGCGGGTTGCGCAAAAGGAAAGGCTGCGGGTCCGAACGAAGAGTGGCAGGCCACGGGGGGAGAGACCGATGACCGGTAACATCGTTAATTGACCGTTTCGCGGCGGTTCGATCGTGCCAGGGCATTCCCGTTCGAACCAGCGAAGTGAAAGGCTTTGATGGGGACTCGTTAAAATCTCGGTCGGCGCGGAGATGTGCCGCAAAAAAGCTGCCCGCGCTCGGGACATCGGTCCCGAATCAGGATTTCGCTGTTCGGGATCGGTTCGAGGTAACTGTTCGCGAACTTCGCCAGACAAGAATCATTCGACTTTGACGAAACAGGGGTTTGACGAATTTGTTAAAAAGATTGGGTAGGTGATGCACGAAACTGATGGCGCAAAGAGAATTTACAAGAATCAGCAAACTCGGGCCGAGGTGGGTCGGATGCGGGTCAGCTTTCAGGTAACGCTATGACCAGGTGTCCGAGGATCTCCGAACAATTTCCTAGGAGTTTCCCGGCGTTGTTCTGCCAATTAGGTGACGCGGTGTTCCAAGATCCTCATTCTCTCCGGACGACTCAATCGTCCGTGCTCGCGTAGCTTGGGTCTGTTAGAGCGCGATGAAGATAAAGAAGAGGTTCCCGTTTTTCGGCCGTACTGGATCGTCTGAATAGCGGTGAAAAAAAAATTAGAAAGGAGCCTGAGCCTCGTTCGTTAGCCCGAGGGATCCATAAAAGGATCCTAGCCTTTGATAGACACACGAATCCAGCTCGTTAATTTTCTTTCAGCCGCTGCCGCCGCCGCTGCCGTTATTTGTCTAGCTTTTCTCTGGCCCCAGAAAACACAACGGGAGCTATACACACACAGAAAGAGAGAGAGAAATTGCCCTAAAGAAAAGGCCTGCGGCCTGTTGAAGAACGGAAAAGAAGAAGATAAACGCGCGGTGCGTCGCTCACGGAACGTTCGCTTGCACCTGCCCGGCACGTGGCCTGCGCTCGTTCATGTCCGCGACCCTTAAAGAAGTCTACTGCTCACCTCTCCTCTCTTCTCGGTCTCCCGTGCTCGTTGTGGCTGGCGGAGGATACGCAGAGGGGAAGAGAGGGAGAGAAAGAGCGCATCGCGGCTGATGCGCACTCTGGTCCACGACTGCGTTTCAGCTGTTCGAGAGTTTAACCTCTGCGTCGATACCTGGCTGCTGAGGTAGCTACTTCGAATTTCGTTTTTAAAGTTTATCAATGTCATTATCGACCGTCTTAAAATATTAAGGCAAGAGTCTGGCATAGCAGATCGATGTTTAATCATGTTTTTCTGCGATGCGTCCATAACAATTTGACACGCGATGCATCCTAGCTCCCTTGCAACACTGAATTAACCGGTAAATATCGATTGCAGCTGGAAAACAACTTTGGAACACGGCAGCATAAACGCGGCATGTGTTCGCTCGAATTAGCGTACACCAGCCCCGAAGAAGCGAGTTACAAGGTAGCAATTTGTCCTCGGTCGGTACTCCGCTGCGCAGCAGTAATACACGTAACAGCGGAAGTCCGCGTTACCATAATTCTTTTTCCTTCTTCGCGGTTTGCAGAGTGTGGCCCGTAATACCTCGCGCAATAACGTCCGAGATAAAGCAGAGCTACGCACGCTTACGGGGTTCTACGCTCTCCTCGTAGAATTTCAAGTTGAAGATCATGCGATACCGGTTCGTAATAACTCCTCCACATTCTGTTCCATTTTTTACCATCGATAAAGTCGGCGCGCCGGAACCACGTCGGGACAGGACGGGACGGGACCATCGTCTACTCCATTTTACAAAAGATAAATTTTACTTCTTTATTCATGCGTTCTTCTGAAGCTCGAAGGGTCGGGGGCGGGTGGTGATCTTATTAAAAGAGTACGGCGACTTCGAGAGTTTATGCTCCCGTTTAAATTCCACGCAATGTCAAGTTAAATTGTCGTCGTTCAAGGCTTAATGCGCGCCGCGTTATCCCCCGGTTTTCCAGAAAAGTTCTTTCTTAAAATGGGACGGAAACGAATGGAAGGCAGACAGAGAGAGAGAGAGAAAGAGAGAGAGAGAGAGAGGGAGAAAGAGAGGAGATGTGGTTCCGAAATTGAGGCCGAAATTCAGCCTATAAAGCGTTTTATTCGTAAATGGAGAACCGCGAGAGAGGAGATCGTCAAGTTCCACAAAGAAGACTACGGGCCTGTACCGATTGGCCCGTTTTCCCAACCAGACCACCACGGTCGCTTTGTCCGACCTCGACGGGACGAAGATGAACGGATCAATCCGCCAGCAGCCGCCGCCAGCCGCCGCCGTCGATCCCTTCCTTCGATCATGCTCTATTAATCGCGAGCGGACGGCCTTTCTCGGCTCCGCGGATTAGAAAGTGCTTCCGCGATCTCGAAATATTTTCTGGCCGGGACACCGCGACGTCCTTGCCGGGACTCTTCTAGCTCTTCTTTTTCCGATCCAGAGATCCTCGGCCACGAGATTATTACGTATTCGAATGCTGTGTTTCCGATGTCAGAAGTATTCACGATATTCGACCCAGTTTGTCGATACACGTTTTCTAAGATGTTCTATTAAATTACGGTTGTCAGACTCTGTTATACCAACACATAAGGTTGTTATTAATATGATAAATTGTCTAATCCTTTTATTTAGACAGCGTGAGACATCTAACTTGATCACCTTGAATATCTCCGCTATTTGTAATTACATGAAAAAATGTTGTATACGAAACTTGTGCAGTACAGAGGGAGACGTATTGTGATACAAACATTTTTCATGTGGTTGAAGGCACAAAGGAGATTTCAAGATTATCTTGACTTTTTTAAAATGGAATGGCCTATTTTTTATATCATAGATCAATAGAATATGAAATTCTGAGTATAAAAGTGTTGATCTTCATACGTCCTGAACGTAATAGTTAATAAGATATTAGTAGTAGTTTGTCAGGTAAACATTGTCGGATAAACACTGTCGTCATCTGTTGCTAATATCTCATTCATTGCTAAGTCTAGGACGCATGAAGGTCAACACTTTTATACTCAGAATTTGATACTCTATCGGTCTATGGTATAAAAAAATAGGACATTACATTTTAAAAAAGTCAAGGTGACCTCGACATCTCCTGTATGCCTTCAACCACACGAAAAATGTTTGTATATCACGATACGTCCCCCTCCGTACTGTGCAAGTTTTGTATATAATATTTTTTCATGTTATTACAAATAACGGAGATATTCAAGGTGATCAAGCTAGGTGCCTCATCCTGTACAATTCACAGACGTGGTTTAGAAGACGGATAAAACATTTTCTGCGGTGTTCGTTAATTATTTTCTAGCCAGTATCCACGAGACTAGCAGAAAAATGTATTTTGCAAATACCACACTAGTTTCCGCATGATCCAGCTGCAAAGTGAAACACTGTTACGTGACCGGGTCTTGCAACTCGAAAATTTCATCGCGAGGTCCAATTGACCTGGTGCACGAGCGCGCCGGAGAAATTCGAAGGTCGCGCGATGGTTAAGAGAAGAGGGTCCATCGCCCAAGAAAACTAGAGCGGGACAGAGAGGGCTGAAGAGAGAAAAGGTTCGACGACGACGACGAAGGGTCTAGCGACTCGAGAAGCGTGTTCGAGGAGCAACGGCTCCCCGGTAAGTATCCCGAGGAGGGCCGGGGCACGAGGCATCGCAAATTTCTTCTTCTGCCCCGCGAGAACCGTTGTTCGACGAAGTGGCGGGCGAGAGGAGGAAGGGACACGGCGGACCTGGTCCGACCAAGGGAACCAAGGAGGGAACGACACACCGGGTGGCTGGCCTCGGGAAGAGGAAGCAAGAGGAGAACGGGAGAGACAGAAAAGGGGAGGAACGAGGAGGAGAGCGCGCGAGAAAGAAGGTTAGGACGGCGGGGCAACATCTGCCGGGTGCAACAATCTCGAACACCTGCCGTCTGGTAGTCGCGTGCTCTCGCACCCCGGGAAACAGGGTGGAAGAATAAGACGGCCGGTCGGTGCCCTCGTAACTTACGGGAACGAGCAGCTCGCGCCACTCCGCTTCACTCCGCTCCACTCCTCTCTGCGACACCCAGCCACGAGGATTCAGCGAACAGAGGCGCGGCCGCCACAATAGATCGAGGCCTGGCTTCGACTTTTTTCAGCCACCGTGCACAGAATTCATATTGCCCGAAAAATACCTGAGCCAAATCTTCGTGTTCTCCATTACTGGATGGAGGATCTTCATACAAAATTTGAATTTACAGGCTATTACAGATATTTTTCGTTCGACCTGATAATCTTCTCATCCTGGTGATCTTTATGCAAAATAAAATTTTTTTCGTCAATTCTAAGCAGACAGCGGCACTTTATGCAAAATAAAAATTTTCTACCAGAATTGCAACATACTGGAGTGAAATATAAATTTATTTTCTTTCTGAATATGTTTCATAGATTGAAAATAATATAACAACATTAACTGATTGTGTGGTAGGAATACGATCGTTTATAATTTTTATTGTATTATGTACAAACGTTTCAATACATTTTATAAAACGTCCGTAGAGTATTGCAAAATATCTCCCTTGAGATTCAAATTGCATTAATAAAAAAAAAGTTTGTAACAGTATTATCAAATTCTGTGTAAAACACAGAAGCCATATGAAAAATCCACAGTCTAGTTATTAATTTTATGGCAACTCTAGTGACAAATTGAGGACCGTGATCGTATCGATTGAAATATAAGGGAACGGACGATTTCGAGTAACACTTATGGGTTTTTAATGGCGTGTTCCGTTCGGACACCCTGTAGAGGCATTTTCGGCTCCAACGCGAAGGGCCTTGCGCGTTTTCGGCGACGAATCTTCGTAAGTCCTGCATTCAGTGTTCATGGGAAAATCCTCGTTCAACAATGAGTCTGTACAGATTGCGAAATGCTGTGTGTCGTGAACGATGTGAATAGAGAGACCCGGCAGATGTTATTGTGAATTTTGGCTTACTTCGGGGAAGTCTCATTGTCCGAAAAGTTTTCTGAAGTTTATTCTGTAGACGCTTTCAACTTCGCCGTTCTTTATGGAGTCCCTGCTGCCGTGGCGATGTCAGACTTCTCGCTCGCGCGCGCGTGTGTGCAACAATGTTACCGCGTTGCGTACAGTTATTAGATCCGAGACTTTCGGATACTATTATGCATAGTATACAGGGTGACCCTTTTAAGTAAGGTCATCTAAATATCTCTTCAGGTTATTGTAACGCAAGAAATATTTTTTTCGGAGTAAGAACTGATACCAATAAGAAAGAATATACTGAATTATGAAATATTATGCGAAGAGATGATGTGTACAGCATATTGTGCCAGAGGTAATTGTTCAGGAATGGGGATACTGACGAAAATAAATTTACCACAGCAGGATCCACAACAGCGGGTAAAATGATAGCGATTTACATGATGTAAGACAGCTGACGGCTCTGTTAAGAAAAATATGCATCGTAATCGTGCTGCGAACGCCACATTTCTCCATCTACAGAAATGGAGACGCATAGGTGGATGCATCATTCTTTCGTGCAAGCTACCATCAAAATGATAAAAAGATATTCGTTAGATAGTAACTTGATCAATTTATAAAATGTCGAGGTAATAATAAGGGGGTTTGAGGGGTGCGTTATTTTCGAGACTCGATTCCCTAAGAAACCGCGGGAGAACACTGATCCGAGTGGACACGGTAACGTCCACGCGAATGGAGGACAGTCGCTCCTAAGTCTAAGTATTACGCAAAGAACGGAACAACAACGGGTGGGACAGTAAATCGCAAGTTGCGGCTCGCGATCCCATGGCCGCGATACCAGCCACTTCTTTCTTGGTCCGTTGGCCATTTACGTCCCACTTGATCGTCAATGAAGACATAAAATAAACCGGCCGGACACCCTATCCATTGTGTCCAGTGGATAATCCAGATTTGCTCACGCGGCTCGGTGCCGGGCGCGCATTCAACCCCAGAAAATCCGCGCGGTTTTACGAGCGGAATTCCCTCTCGGCTCCGAGACTAACAAGCCTGACGGTGGCGAAAAAAGAGGAGAAAAGAAAAATGGGGGTGAATGATCGCGATATTCCCGCTGACATTATCACGGTGGCCATTCTTGTGCTAATAACTCTCGAAAGCGGCCTGATCTCCAGCCTCTCTCTCTTTCTCTCTCTCGAAACAGCAACAATGGAGAGGCTGGATCTAGCGATTCGTTCTAAACCCGATCGGCACGAAACCATCGCGAGCGGATCGCGTGCGTGTCACGCACTCTCGATAAAACAACAAGGAGAAAGTGCGCGAAGAGCGTGGGTTATTTCGAAAGGAAATTATGCGAGCGGATTTGCAGACGTTTTACGGATACAAACAGGAAATCCGATTGGTTGTTGATCCTAATTTCACCGAGAAGCAAAATTGCTGCCACTTGTTCAGAAAATCGTTATTTATGTACTTATTAAAGCAGATTTTATATGTAGGGCCAGTATCAAAGTCGACCAAGGTTAATCAAGGTCAAACAAGATGAAGCATAAGAATGTCTCGTCTGAAATCAATCGATCACTTTTACCAGCCAAGTCCGCCTTCTGGCTGCTATAGATCCGAACATATTTAGTCCGATAATTTTTTTTGTGAGACCCTTCCCTGATGGTTAGAACGATGCAGGAGAAAAGTTTACGGCGACCAGCAACAAGAAAATCTCGCGCGATAGGTCGCGACAGACGGCTCGTCGAAGTTTTAGATCCGTTTAACTCGATCTGCAACTTCGCAGAAACTAGACCAAGCCGGGGAATCGATCGCTCCAGTTTTCTGATAGCGGCGAACTGCGTAATAACAGCGGCCGAGCGTATTCAGATAACGCTCGAAGGTTATTAGTCTATTAACCGAGCGTCTTAGCAACGCCGCTGCTCCCTTGTCGCCGAACGCTTCAACGCCCGGAGGGCGTGAGACCGTTTTATTAGCCGATTTATCCACGCGATTATCGAGACTATAGCCTGGGCCACTGGTTCGCGTCGCTCCGGGACATTCTCGCCGGGAAATCCGTGCAACCTGTCGGAGAATCTGCGTTTTAAAAAATTGTCCGTGTATCTTGCAAATTCTGGTGCGTGTTCGTTGAAAAATTCTGTCCAGAAATGGTACAAAAACTTGAATTTCCAAAAACCACGGACCTGTTAGATGTCTCTAGTTGGCCGAATATAATGCGAAATCGAACATCGATTCTCGCAGCATCGTCTCGGATATTACGATTCGTCGGCACCAGCCAGTAAATCGCGCATACTAAACGCCACGGTTAAAGACAGCTTCCGTCCCTAATGAATAAGACCGTTGTCGTCCGTCGTCTTGACACACAGGCTGAATGCAGCGAGCAAACAGCCCGTCGACGAATTAATTGTTTGATTAAGATCAAACTCGAGACGCTCGAGGATATCGAGCGCCGAGTTTGTAGTGGGTCCGTCACAAAAGGGACCATTTTAATCAATAAATATTTCCTAATTGATCGCCGGGGAGAGAGTAAGGCAATCAGGGGCTTGATCACAGAGAGAGAGGCTAAAGGGAAACGTTACTGCTAGCCAGGCCGCTGAAAAGTGGCCAGATTAATTCGAGCCATTCACGGGCAAAAGCGGCGAGAATAATACCGCAGGGGCTTGCAAGGAGTTAAATCGAAAAAAGGGAAAAGAAAACGAAAAAACACCGGGAAGACCGAATCGCATTGCGATCGCATCGGCCGAGATGGAATTACTTGAGCGTATAAATAATTCATATTCTCGTTTCTTACGTATTGTTACTTAATCGATTAATCGATATTCCCCTGTATAATTGGGAACCGACGAGGGTGTCCTCGTCGCGGGATTGTTTGCCCGCGGAATCGGAAACTGGGAGACGCGATTCAATTCGAGGAGCATTTATAAAATCGTCGCCGATTATTAATTATTAATTTATTATACCGACGATAATTATCCGAGGCGCCTCCTTACTGCATTTCAATGCAACGTCTAGTAATCTTCACTTTTCGCGAAATCTCTGAGAAACGTAAAATATCATCTGGCTGATTATTAGTATTCATTCGAATGATTTTTTTAATGGGACTTGTAGGATTTGTAGAGGAAAGTATGCAGTTTAAGATGTAGGTAACAATTCTTGTCTACAGACTTTATCAAATCTACGGTGGTAGGTGTACCTTAAAAAATCCACTTGAAGTACCATTTTGCCAGAATACGACCAAAGCTCTACTCAGTTCGAAAACGCAAAGAAAGATGCAATATTCAAAAAATATTTGGTCGCGGAACAGGTTTTAAAGTGGACGACGCGCCTTGGTAGCGGAAGAAGCTCGCGAAGCGGAAGCATCGGTTCACCAGCGTGTTATTGCTTTCTGATGCGTCGACACGGTCGTAAAGAAAAAAAAAAAAAAGAAAAGGGAAGCGTAATCCACGGAGGAGGAAGCTATCCTATTGATTTCTCTCGGTGGCCATTGTGTCGTCGCGGACAGAGAGCGATATTAGTAACCTTCGGCTCTCTTCCACAGCCGGAGTTGCTTTTACCGCAGCTGCAGTTTAATTTTAAACCGCCTCCCGCAGCCGTTCGGCGACGGCCCCGCGATTATTATATCAATTCCCGTTATTATCGGGTCGCGTAGAAAGCGACGGCCCGACGAAAACTACCGTTCAACGTCGCGTCGTCGCGATGAACACGTTTGTTGCGGACTTGGAGCGAGCACTGGTGACACGCAAAATCGACAATAACCGGTGTCCTGTGACACTTTTTTCAACTGACAAGTTGATACCAGAATAGAGTACAGAATTTAAGCATAATGATTTAGTGGCTATCGCCTCGAGCTAGCTGGACCAACAGGATTCGTGATTATTTTTGCGCGGGTCTGTATAATTTCGCGCACGATCCCGTAGTCGGGCATCGTCGGGCCGTTGTTTAGCATTCCGAGGACGGCTGCTGCTCGAAATCCAGCAGACTGTTTCCCAAGCGGAGAGTGTTAATGGCGCGATTAAATTCCGCGCCGGCTGGGCACGATGTTCGCGCGAGTACCAGCGAACCGACGACGACGACAACGACAACGACGAGGACGACGTCGACGACGGGACGCTCCGTCAACGACGAAACGGTCGACACCGTCGGTATGCGCGCACGCCGAGACCGCTTCCTGCTCGGGTTCGCCGTATTTTTAGAGGCATTATTCGGGCCAGGTAGCACCGATTTAGCAGACGACGATGTATTATTGGTGGGCGCCGTCGACAACGCTGTCGACCACGACGAACACGACAACGACGACGACGACGACTAGCACCGACCTGCATGCGCGTCGCGTTCAATTCTCGGACCTGGTCGTTCTAATTCCATTGGCCAGCGTTACTCACCAAGCCCGTTCTAGATCAGTTTTGTTCTGCGAGTGGGAGCACCACGTTTCCGGGAGGGAGTTTCTTTGTGTCTGCTACGAAATTCCTCCCGTCAACCGTTAACTGCTCACTGGTGTTTGATAGACGCTTATGTCGACCCCTAAAATATATGACGTTCAGTAACAGTTCATAATTTTTGTATTCTGATGCCTCGCATGAAAATTTAACACTTTACTGAGAAAATTAAACATTTCTTCGGATCTAGAATAATAATTCCAGTCTGTATAATTTTTTCCAATGACCGGTTCTATGTTTTTCATTTTACAGTTACTAAAAATATGAAGTTGCTTACATTTAATAAATTTCTTTATCCAAGCACACATTGTGTTAAAAATTGCACGAAATCCGAATAAATAGAGCGCTGTCATTTTTGTAAACTAAACAATTTTTATCGGGTCCAGTGCTCGGTAGGTTCAGTGTTAAATGTTTAGTGATCGATTAGACGTATTTAATAATCTATACAATGTCGTGAGTAATGGGACTTTTTACTGGTAAGGGTTAATTTATTATTGAATTTTACTTACCGATTTTTGCCAGGAACTCATAAAACGCGCAGTCTAATGCCAACGGACGTTTCCAGGGACAATAAGTAAATTGGATCGAACGAAATTAGGGGAGTTCGGTAGGGTATCTGAGCCCGGGGGCCGAAGATAGCCTAAGAGGCAAGTCGGACGTGGGTAGAGATAGGTGTTGTCTCTCGAAGGAGGTAAAGTTATCTGAGGCGATGCGCAGCGTCGATATCATAGCCTTTGGAACAGCGGCCGTTCGGGGGCCGTTTAGAGTCGCGTGTTGTCGTTGCTTGTCGCATCCCCGTCGTAAAATATCAGGTATACGCGCCGCCCGTGGAAATGCCTTTCTATTTCGCAACTTGTTGTGTCTCTCCTCGACTTCGGATCGTTATTGTCCGCTGTAAACATTTCGCGAGTCCCATTACTCGCGACATTCCTCTTTATCTCCCAAGATGGAATGTATGCGTAAAAGCGCGAGCTGGTGCATGGGGTAGGCGGGGTTAGGGGGTAGGGGGGAACGTTTTACGACGCTTCGCGAATTGAAATGCAGATTATTAAAGGCTCCCAATGCCACGGCACCAGGGGATCTAAACTTTCCTCAATGAAAAACCGTAGTTTCGTGTCCCGCCTTTCTCTTTCTCTCTCTCTCTCTCTCTCCTTTTCTCTCTACGTGCCGCGCGAACCTCTCTGCTCAAAGAGTCTAGCCCTACGAGATAACAGCTTCCTGTTGTGCGGAAAGTTAAGTAGATCGTTTCGACCGGGATGAGGAAAACACTTCTCCAAGGCAATATTAATAAAGTAAGACAAGCAGCACTGAAATCTCCAACTTAATTTCGGTATAGTAAAATAGTTATGCGATCTGCGAAAGCGTTCCGTCGCACCGCTGGTCATGCGACTGATACGTGCGAAATACTATAATATTTTAATATTATTTAAACCTTATGCAAATAACCGTTTACTCACTTTCAATTTCTCTTTGAAACTGCTATTTTTGTTGATGAATAACGAAATTATTGTGAATTTCATGATTCATAAATCATTATAGATTACCCTACGTTTGACGAATAAAAAATATGCATTGAAACTATAAACTAGAACATCATTGAATACCGTAGAAATTTTGGTTATTGACGTATGGATTGAGAGGGTGGTGTTTCCACTTTTTGTGAATATTAAACCTGAAACAAAGCAATTCAAAATGACACAAATATAAAGAACAGATTTTAATTTCTTTCCGATATCATTTACCAGGCGCGTAACGCCCGAACGCTACTTGTCATTAACGCTTCCGTGAATGGCGTAGCACCGTGTCAAGGACTCTCGAAGTCAGGCCACGGAACGTAGTACTACGCCCTGCCTACGTGGACGATTAAAAATAAAAAGAAAGAAATACTAAAAAAGGAAACCGAAAAACCCGTGGAAAAAGTCAAAGAAACTCGTTTCGCGAACAATCGTTTTTTTCGGTTCTCGGTGTTCACGGAGAACGTTCACCACGTGGCCGGTATGTGTGTCATATCCTTGCACCACTCGCGGCGGAAAACTAGTTCAGTGAAACCTCGAGCGTGGCGGCGCGGCGGCCGCCGTAAATATCGTCGGAATCAAAGGCTGCGTTCGTTGCTTAATACCCCTTTCGGCTTAAATACTTTCGTGCGCGAGCCGTTCGCGTTTCGCAAGAAAGAGCAAATCGAGCGCGTGCCTGAAATTACGCTCGTCTTCCCGACCCGCTCAGGCACCGCGCGTACGGACCGAGAGCCCTCGACCCGGAAACGCGAAAATCGACTGTGTCTACATCGTGGAAAACGTGATTCCCGGACCCTGGAATCAAGGTCTTACCTAGGAACGTGCGAAAACTCGTTTCGAGGTGGCTGGACCTCAGAACTAAAAATTCACAGCTGTTTTTTTTTCTTCGAAACTGGAAGTAATTAATTGTTTTCTAAACTGTAATATTTTCTCGATACTGTTATTAATTGAAGAATTAATTCTGAGCGAATACGATTGTTATAGAATATATTTTATGGACAGCTCTCCGGAGTCGATCGAGGAGCCGAATCGAGGATACTTGGCGGACCTTCATTAGGGGAGACTCACGGTGCACGCATTCGTTCGTGAAACCGGATGATTTCCGCATATGGGTGTTCAACATAAAAAAGCAACGGCGATTATTACGTGGCCGGTGGGATGCACACGCCGGCACATCCCTATGAATTATGTATCACAGCTTGGCTATCAACCGGCACTATGCTAATTTTTGAACGGGTACTCTGGCTGGCTGGGACCGGGTGATTGACTGGGACCCGAACGACTCGTCGTTATCGGTAATTCTGTTCGGATAACGTAACCGGAATTACACGAGTCGTTGCTTGTTCGGAGCGTCAAACTAATTTCCACCCGTTCTCAGTACCTGTTACACGTACATTATCGGCTGAACGTCTCGGACTATCAATTATGTCACCAAAGATTTGAATTCGAAGAAAAATCTGCGATGACTGCGGACTTAAGATTAACAATTGAATTGTTGCAAATCGCAACGTTCGTTCGAAGATAGATGGTGCTCCCCCCTTCAGGGATAACCGTGACGGCACAGATGATTACATTGCAAGAAACCATGCTCCCGTCACCGACGTATTTATAGAGGCTGGCTGGACGTCGCGTGGTCGCGACAATAAATGCTCGTTAAATAGAACGAGCCGAGGAGGACAACGTCTCACGGAATTCTCCTCCCCGAACGAAGCGGCAGCGTTTGCTTAATGACTGTAATGGGACCCGGAGCTCGGAATCGCTCCAGAAAGGGCGCGCAATTTTGGCCAGGGGGAGCATGCCGAATTCCAACGCGAGTGTCTCACGTTTAATTCCATAAAGTGGAAAAACGCGTCGCTCCTTCGACGTCGGCATTCTTGGAGTAACGTTAATCAGCTCTTCGGCTGCTCTGCCGTTTTCGTCATCGTTCGTTCTACATGCCGAGGGTTACGTTGATGGGTTTGGCGTGAGCCGAGGATTGTTTTTGGTGGGATGTGGACTGGCCGATGTTTATTGCATCATTTGGTCGCCACTAGATAGGAACACGTGGACTTGCCGGTGTCTATTCCACCGCCGGGTGGTCGCGTGTTTAAGGGGACAGTAAACTGGCCAGTGTTTATTTCATCACTGGGTCGCCGCTGTCTTAGAAAAGTGGACTCGCCAGTGTTCATTTTATCACCAGCTTGCCACTGTGGATTAAGGGGTTGTGGTTTCTTTGTGTCGACTCGTATGAGCTTGATACACCTCTAGCGGCAAGATGTATCGTCGCAGAATACCAACTGTTGGAAACTCGAAAGAGATTGCCAGAATAACTCGAATGTTTTAGTATAGAGTAATGTATATTTGTATGTAATGATATTTGGTCCCTTCAGGGTTTCAAATCCATTTTACCAATTTCTCCCCCTTTACCACTCTTCACACTCTATCGCCTAATTTCCAATTTCAGCGAGATCTACTTTTTATTAAGGTGGGTTCCGAACCACCTATTTTTCAAACAACACGTGAAAAGCACCCAAAGGGCCACTTCCCGGCTTTTTACCGAGCAGTCACCCATCCCAGCGCTGCCCACGCCCCACGCTGTTTAACTTCGGTGATCATACGAGAACCGGTGTTTTCAGCGAGGCAATAGTCGTTGACTTAACTAAACTAAACTAAATAATGATATATTCTATTAAATCCAGGTTTTACAATTGTTTAGTGTAAATTGTCGTGGATTATATCAACTCGACTTTCAGCTTTGACGCACCGAGGAATGCGGGGGTGTTCTCTTGCGATCTTTGCAGTAGACGTACTGTGTGATCAGATCTACGTTGCCTCGACAAGGACTTCTCGTGGATTAATATCGAGTGATTCTAATACTCTTGATTCACCCGAGTTAGATAACGCGCTGCATCGCAGCAACAGCTGAAATTTATTTCTAAATTAATTCCAAGAATTTAGACGACTCTAGTATCGCAGCCCTTGGTGCCTCAATGAGTACCTTGTTTCGACATTTATCCTCCGGAAGGGCTTAATTTTCGTTATCACGAAAAAGTCTCCGCGCGTAACAACGTGCTGCTCGAAAAAGTGTCAGAAAACTGTGTTGACAAACATTGTATAATACCATAACCATGTTTATTATCCATGTGCAACCGCAATAAAAACAGACAGAAGAAAAACCAGTCGATTGGCAGATAATTTCCCAGACATTTTCCCAGCTAATCCGTTCGTCTGCATTTTACGAGCTCGATCATTTGGCCAAGTATACTCGAAGCAGTCAGCCCCGGAAAATAGAGAAATCCGAGAGCGTAACGCCCTCAACCCCTTAGAGTATCGTCGCCGCGCGGGGTCGAGTCGAAGTTCAGCGTCCCGACGCTGAAGGGGCTAAAGCCCCGCATCCCCGGGGACCCGGCCGACCGGACGGGCCGGAAGAATCATTTTTCAATTTGTCGCCGGATTTCCACGGCGCGGGCGTTATTTTTACGAGGACGACGACGCCGGGGGTTACATTAGTTGTTGCCACGGGCGGTCCGGAACTTAATTTTCGGACGGTCCAAGGACTCTCTCGAGCCTGGTCCCGGGGGGCCCCAGGTGCTGCGCCACCGGCCAGGATAATGAACGGACCCTGTGCCGCGAGTTAGTGTCGCCACCTCGCCCCTAGACGTCCGCCACTTTCGCGAACTCTGACATTTATTCCATCGGAATAAGCGATCCTTGCAGGAATTATTTTGCATATCATACATAATCCTTTGAACCTCGTTCCACCCATAATTGCATACTTTCATTATTAACTGTATCAAGTGTCTGAGAAAACGCAAAAATACGATCTAACAAAAATTGTGCTTTACACAATTGCTCCAATGACCGTATAGTTAGTCCACGTGTGTATAGTTAGTTCGATCGCATGCTTGCTATTCTCCAAAGGTAGTAATTTCAGCGACCGTTTGACTTATCGATCGCCGATGTCTTTCGGATCGATACACGGTTTCAGTTCATTTCTTGTGACTGCCTGTTCTTGTACCGTGGGCGGATTTTCTTTCGCGAATTTATAGACGTCGATGTTTACTCTGACAGACGGACGGAGAATAATGGACACGGTTTGGGCGCGACACGTTAAAATTGTAACATCGCGTTTTGTTTGCCCCGGCTCAGTTCCCGACCTGTTCATCCGTAACCCGACACCACGCTTGTCAAGCTCCTGATGGATTTTTAATGTTGCGTCTGACGCTGTTTTTTGTCCATTCGTTTTTTTTTTGTTCAATTTCGCGAAGTCGGATTAGGCTGGGGACGAGGTGGAGCGTGGGGTTGTTTAACGATTTTTTTGTTGTGTTGTCGAACAACTGTTCTATTCTTGTAAATTAACGTAGTTTTTGGCTGAACTGTAAACTGCTAGAATAAAAAAGTATATCATCCTTGCGGTGAGAAAATTAAATTACGTTGAACGTTGAGATTAACAAGTATTACGTGTCGAACGCACAGAATAAATTTCCCATTAAAAAGTTAATGTACCATACCGTGTTTCTATTTGAAACTGATTTTAAGCCGAACAAAGTATTTTCGCGAACGCAAAATCCAATAATCGGTTGAACGAAAATTGAATGGTTCGAAATTGGAAATGGTGACAATATTGCTACCAATTTACCCGGTTGCCCGGTTTATTGTGTATACTAAAGCATCAATTTATTATACGATTCAATTAAATCAACTTCTCTTTAAATCGCTAATACAAGTACGCCAAACCCATTGTACGTTGACAGCATGTGTGACAGTACGCACAGACATATGAAAATATCAGGATTAAATTTATTCTGTATTTATACTAATTGAATAATTTCCCAGAAAATAAACAACTCGACAGTTTCAGTAAGTGTGAATGAAAAAAATTTGTAACCGGTTACTCGACCAAAGGGGTTTAAGAAATCCTGATACTCGCGTACAAAGTTTAGTAGCACAGCACCTGCCTTATTGCAACATTTTGGTGTAATAATTTATTAAATACGCAATTTTTCTTGTATTTCATGAAAAAAACAGGTCAACTAACTAGCTCCAGCAAATTATTTCACAATAAAATGTCTTAATGTCTTACTAAAAAGATTTGTTGGTATTTCTAGGCGAATGAATTGATGTATTTCGAAAAGTGTCGATTAGAGGAGGGCAACATGGCGGGTAAGTTCGCCAGCGGAGGAGTCAATAACCTCGAATGAAAACAAACAAACAGAAGGGAATGTCGGGTCGTCGCGCGTCGGCCGGTTTTCTCGCTGGAAATCGGAGCGCCACGCTCGGGACACTGTGTCTCGCCGCGGATAGAGCCATTGTGGGACCGTTTACGGTCTCGTCGCCGATGCATTTAGAAAGTGGTTTATCCGCGACGATGGGGGCATGACTCAACCGTTCGTGTAAACGCCGTTAATACCTCTCTATCTCGGTCGGCCGCGAAAAGAGATCGGCTCGTGAAACCCCGCGGCTTTTCGACCGTCTGTTCGTTCGGTTACGTCATAAATAGAGGATAATCGCGTGAAACGCGAGTCGCCATTGTTCCGGAAACGGCAACCGCATACTAATGCCTTCTAGAAAATGCCGGCCTACACAAAATGGCCGTTAGAAATCACTGTCGCACACCAGTTTAGCTAAATCAATCATTTGTGCAACAATACAAATTAACGCGTGCCTAAAGAAATAAATATACATATAATTGTACATAATACATTTAATGAAAAAAATTCGAGCGATGTCTGAAAATTGAGAATTTGATGTCTCAGAAATTGATTAAAAATCTTGAAACTGTACCTCGAACACGCTGCATCGCAAGCTTTAAATCATTTTTACCTGGATCTATTCAAAGTTCATTCAGACATGAATCTGAAGGGTCCACAAAAGGTATAATATTCCCCCTTAGTTCTGCGAACGAAGCCCGGCACATTACCCAGTCCATTCATTGTTCGAAATGGAGTCCGCGCGTCCTCCGTCGAAACGGACCTTCCCGTAATCTCCCTCGAAGTGAGTTGCCGTACGCAAAACAATCAATTACACCTGGCCACGCTCGAAGGATCGGCCCCAACCGTCGCATTTATCAATTTTAATACACCGTGCGAGAGGAAAGAGAGAGAGGGGGGGGGAGAGAGAGAGAGGGGAGAGAGAGAGAGAGAGAGAGAGAGAGAGGGGAGAAAAAAATGGAGGAGGTCTCGAAGCAACGGCCATTAACTTCGCTCGTGTACCTCGCCGCGCGATAAATGAATGGCCGCGTCCCGCTTTCAATCATATCAGGAGTGACCTGGTGAGAAGAAAACGCGCTTTTGCGTAAGAGGAAACTCGATTAGGCGAGCGAGCGCCGCCGGAAACTCTCGGTTACATGCGCGAAACCGTTTTATCAGTCGGCCTCGTAAATCGCTCGTTCTTTTTTCCCCCTTTCCTGTTTTCCTCCTTCATCCTATTCTGTTTGTTGTTGTTGTTATATTTTCACGGTGAATTTTCGTGCTCGTGTTCGAGATAATATTTTACGCGGCGGTTTCGACGGAAAATACGGGTGCGTTTTGCCTCCAAGGTCCCTCCCCCGCCCCCGGGCGGTTATGGTTGCGGGTGTAGTGAAATTTCGCAGATACAACACGCGCCGGCAACCTCTCGCGCAAAATTATGCGCATCGCTTCTTACTCATTCTGATTGCTAACCGGCTCGATGCCACGCCCGGGGATCTCGTTTATCGATCTAGAATGTGTTAGTTAAAAAGGGAATAATGTTGCAGATTTTCCAAAATATCTGAAAATTACATTCGAAGCGGAAAGAAACGCCACTGTAACAAAACGAACCGCGGATCGGCAGGGCACAAAAGTCCCGCACTTAATCGGCTCGCCCACGCGTTATTATTTTTAGTGCGTGGTTGTCGGAGCGGCCGGGGTCATTAGCCAATGGCGATTGTAAACAGGGAAAGAGGATCGAATAAATTTCCCGGGGCTTGTGAATAACGAGGCCGCCCACGTAGGCGCGCGAGTGCGTTCTCGCCGCGCCGGAGGATGGCAGCGAAAAATGGGCTTGGGCGCTCGTACGGGTCTCTTGTCGCGCGCGGTGTTGCACGTGGGAGCTCCGGAGCGTACGCGCACACAAACGTGAGCCAGGCCCGCGTGAGTCACTCATTCATGCCTGGCCGGGCTGCCGGCCGCGGGCGTCGCACGGTTACGCAACTAGATCGACGGAGACCGACAACGCCCGACAGAGACGGCCTCGGAAGAGGCGGCGGTTTTAAATAACCGTGAACGACGACTTCTAAATACCTCGGCTGACGAGACGCGACGCGAAAAATCATTTGTTATGCGGCTCGGCGAGCGTCCAGACGATTCCGCGTAGCTCGGATGATTGTCGCGCGATCCCTCGATCTGGCGTATGATATCGATGGACGATCGCGCACGGTGGTATGCTTTCGGAAAGAATTCGGAATGCGACTCGCAGGATAAGAGTAGGCCGACCTCGTCTGATCATGGCCGACCAATTCCACTTACCCCGAATGCAACGTCACCCGACTCCGTCCGATTTTCAAACCGATTTTTCTGGAAAATCAAGCGAGATTACGGACACGTATGACGAGCCTTTCGTCAAAGAACGCGTTTCCTTTCCTCAGCGGATACGGTCGCAATTAGAAGCGTCGTAACAATTAATTGGTTCGCTGGGATCACGAGGCAATATAATACCGCGATGATTAATTGATGCGACGATTAGATCTCTGCGCGGTTTCTTGTTTCTCAGTAGAAAGAACCTATATCTTTTTTATGAAACAATTAGGAAGAGGCGATTAGCGAGGACAGTGCTAATATTTAGAATCAAGATTGCATTCCTCGGAAGTATACTTAAAAAATAGTACCGCATTCGAGAGTCATTAGCGTGATTAATGAATTTTAACGAGTTGTTGTCCCAAAGTATAGTACTCGGATTTCGCGCAAAGCCGCCTATGGTGCACTATGCTAACCGTCGTCCGTGATTACACGTTATCGACATAGTTGCACGTCCATTCCTGGGCTATCCGTATAAAATTTCCAGGAACGAAATCACGCCCCTCACGTGACGCCTTAATCCGTACCCGGTTCTTCAGTGGCTCTTTTCCAACGGCCAGGGCTTCTTTGTGCCTCGTCATCTTTATTTCATTCAACCCCCTCCCTCCCTCGCTTTGCGTTCCTTTTTAACTGACAGGGGGTTATCAATTTGCTGGGGGGAGGTGGACGATGAATATTTCATGCGCATTGTGCGCCGGTTGATTCACGTCGATTTTATTTCCGTGAAAGTATTAAGTATGGTAATCGGTGTCCAGTTAATTCGCGTGTGTTATCGAAACTCCGACGGAGACGTATACATACATACATACGTAACGTGCTTCGGTAGATCTCGTGTGTCGTTGTTAAATAGCGGAAAGTATTTTTATGGAAAGCGGATTCGAGGAAACGGTGGGCGAAACGGTTCCGCGAGATCGCGTGCGATTATGTGATAACGAGTATCAGATGTACAAGTATTTTCATTTAAAACAGGCTAATGGCTTTGCTCACTTTACCGATACAATTAATTGTATTTGCACGGGTCCTTTTCCCGGGAATTAATAAAGATGTCATAGGTTTCTTGACTTTCCCCTCTGATTTTAATACACAATTTTTATTTTTATTCGCAACCCAGCCTAATAAAAACATACATAAAACGTTGCCGAATGGAAAATTCCCAAAATAAATGATTAAATTTATTATCTTCATTTGTACAGAATTTTTATATATACATATAGATTTTTAAATCTTTTCATAGAAAAAAACACTCCAGAAATAGTTTTTTCTTTACATTTTCCACTGAAAACATGCGGGGTGTGTGAATGCATCCCAGTACTAGGGTGAACGTTGGAATATACGTACACGGAGCGAAGGTCAAAAGATTTAGAAAGCCAGTTGGACGTCCGCAAGAATATTTCGCAGCGAACACCCATCGCATAGAGCCCAGGTGAAATCTATTCTTACACCTGGCCGACGCTCTAACGCAGTCGCTATAGCCGCTCGATTTCGCGTGGCGCTGCTGGCCGGCGATAGCGATCTCGCTGGCGGCGTGTCGCGTTCGCGTGCGCGCCGTTAAATGCGCGAATCTCATTAGAGCGGAAAAATTACGTATTTCCAGCAGCGCGGCCGGTGCAGTTACATCCGTCATTCTTTCAACACCGCCTCGGTCCGGTTTCTTTCTTTGTTTCTGCTTTTCTCTCTCCTGTTTCACCGTCGCGTCGCGTCGTCGTTGCTCGCTCGCTCGCACGTTTACCCCGACGCGACGCGGCGCAGCGCGGTGGTAGAAAACAGAAACCGGGCCCGATCCGAACTGCCAGATAAAACACCGAGCCCGCAGCTTTTAATTGAATGTACTCGACGACTGGAAAGTGGACACGGAAATGAATACTTTCTTTCCCCGGGTTAATAGACCGAGCCGTTAGAATTGTGGAATCGAGCAGAATGTCCCGTAAAATATGCGTGTTTACCACGGCGAAACAAAGGCAAGGGTAGATCCTCCGTACAGATACCGTCCGAGAAAAGTCCCCGGTGATAACGGAAACCTTTGTGTAGGCGGTCTTGCGATCGCGAATCGTATCCACTGGCCGTGTCACATTAATATTTACCAGGTTGTCGAGCTTTTTTTTCCCCCGTAGATCGTTTGCTACGTGCCACGTGGTACTCCGACCTTACAGCCCTCGTTTCACGGTCCCCTTTTATTTAGCGCCCTCTTCAACTAAATTATCCCCGTTATCGGACCTTTAAATTTTATTGTCCCGAAAGTTTGGTTCTCGATGTGCTCGCCTAATATCGTTAGCCTAGCGTGCTCTTTCAACACGCTCGTCCGTTCGCTGTTTTATTACTTCCTAAGCTTCCTCTTACTTACCCACGATTTAAAACGAGAGACACTTTTTTGGGACATTAATTACTTGACCATTACCTCCTAGCACTCGAGTGATAAAATCTCTATACTAAACTTCATGAATAGCTATAGTACATCATTTTTTACAACTTATTAAAGAAAATTTTTTTATGCGGTGGAGAGGGACCGAACGAAATAAATAATCGAAATAAATAATTAAATTACACACGGAAACGTTTTTAAAAAATTTAATTTCTCGTTTTAAACAGAGAAATTTTCAAAATGCACATAATTCAATACTAGTCGTCGTAGTCCAAAACGCGCATCTTCTTGTAATGAACTAATTCAAAATCGCTTTAGTCACTTGAAGATATTAGAGTTGATTTATTTTTTGTGACCATGAAATCGGTGATATGTTTTTGCTTTTTTTCTATTGTATACCATATACATTGTATCAGTGTACATTATATACACTGATACAAAACTTTACAACAGTGTTATACTGCCAACACCGTTGGAATTCATATACCGCATAAAAAAAATCGCACAAAAAAAATCACATAGAAAAGGACCGCATAAAAACAGGTTTGACTGTACCATTTTTCAAAATATTGTTTACGTTATTAAATATGTTGGCATCTAACCAGTAAACTGCGAATTTCATGCAATTCCTGACAAACATGAGTAGGTGTAATTTAAAATATCAAAAATAGTAGAAAAATTTAAACATTGTCCCATTACTTCTAACCTACTGAACATAATTTATACAATAACTAAACATTTAAGTATTATAAAATGAAATAAATAATAGGTCAGAAGAAACGTTTAATTTTTTAGTTGAAATAATTCCGAGTGCAAAGGCTCATGGTAAGGAAATCTAATAATTTCGGGGTTGTTATGACAATTTTCACTTCGCTTTACAATGTACATAAAGCAATTTAAGCAGAGTTAACGGAAAACATTTCAGTCGACGATGGCATAAAAATACTGATCCGCAATAAGAAATATAAAATGCAACGTCAGTATATTTACAGGACGATTAAATGTCCAATATCTCCGGTACACAAACATCATGCCTCGCAAACAAATGATTCACGGAAAAAGGCTGCTGACACAAGCGCATCGGTGTTTTCATACCGATTAACTAGCGGCTCAACAAACAAATCGGCAACGTTATCGAACGCCGGTACGACGAAAATATTATTCGACTCATTTCCTGCTACAATAATATTTTCACCGGAAAGATGCGGATTACGTAACCCGTTCGATTCATTAGAGACCGCAGTCAGATAAACCGGTTGACTCTTCCTGAAAGACAACGATGACCCGGCGCGCCACTTTTTCCATGATAACGCCGCGGACGGGTTCGCGACGCGACGGCCATAATTCAACACAGCACTTCGGGGCTCGATCATGCTCGTTCATTATCACGCGACCACTAGCGGTGGGTTATCGGCTGGTAATCTTCATTTCCAGGATGTGTGTCAAGTTCACGGTATCGTGCGAAGTAGCGGAGAATAACAAAAACAGAAGCGTAACAAAGTAGAAAAATGTCAACCTAGAAATCCGCTGACAAGTTCGCGATCGAAATAGCAAACGCGGTTCGCGCGATAAGCATAATCGTCGTACTGGTGAGAGAATTACGATTAGATATCCCCCGGTTCTCTGATTGTTGTCCTTGTTCCTCGCTTTCCTCGTTCATTCATATATTCTCGATGCGCTTAATAATAGGCTCGTTTTCGGATCTTTTTCGTTCATTGTACGCTCAATTTTCACTTTTAGTAGCCGGAATAATAATTAAGGTGGAAACGTATCGCATACAAATAGAGATGCAATTAAGTATGACGTGGATCGAAGAATAAAAAACGAATAAATTCACTTAAACTTTAAACGTATTGCATACAAATAGAGGTAAAAGTCAGTGTGACGTAGATCGAGGAATTAAAAAACGTATAAACGTATCGCGTGCAAATAGAGGTGAAGATAAGTGTGGCGTGGATCGATTAATCGAAAACAAATAAATCCATTTGAACTATAAATGTATTGTATAAAAATCGAGGTTTAAATAAGTGTAGTAGATAAATTCTTCTCGATCGAAATTTAAGTATATAACGTAAATGATATCGGCGCAAAGTTCGATCATTTTTAAAAAAAAACAACAAATGTGCAATTATTTAAACATGTTTCTTACGTTTCGATCCCTATGTGGATCTTTTTCAAAGAAACGTAAGAAATATGTTTAAATAATTGCACATTTGTTGTTTTTTTTTTCAATGATCGAACCTTGCGCCGATATCATTTACGTTATATATTTAAATAAGTGTGACGCAGATCGAGAAATAAAAAAGGAATATATTCGCTTTAACTAGAAATATATGTGATTCAAAATAAGTATGACATGCTTCATTTAATTACGAAGGAAATAGAACCATCGCTAAATTTGCATTTACGGTAAACAAAGTTACGATGTTTTTCCTTGTTGTACGATTTTAGCTACGCCGATGTTGTCGATTACGAATGAGATAGAGGCATCGTATGCTATAAAGGTACCGGATCGTTAATAGCAAATAAATTCCACCTATACTATCATCGTGAATAATAAACGGATCGACGCTGTACCGGAGCAGACACGGGCATAAATGAATTTCAGCCCTATAGGCTTCATCGAATATGAACGCGTCGCAGGGCTATAGTATCCTTATGGATTGCAAATGCATCACGGCTGCTTTGCTATCATCTGTTCCGCGCGGAACGGAGAGCCGACGATTGCGGGATGAAAGAATGCGTTAATAGCATATATGAAATTCGGTCGTACGCCATCCTCGCGACTTATAGGCGAATCAAAGTATGCTGTAAATTATTTTCAGCGTTTTATCGACTCGTGAATAAATTCGATACTCCATCGGCGGTCGGAACGAGGATTTCCGTCAAATCGATGTTGTACCGTACAAAACTGCTCTAGTCACTGCCCCCTCTATTCCCTCCAAACACGTCGCTTGGCTGTCCCTAACAATTCAAGAGAACGCCTCAATAATGTTAAGAATATTAGTTGAGGTTAACAAATATACAGGGTGAACTAGGAAGAGTGATCAGCTTAGATTATTCTGCTGTTATTGGTTCAATCAGAAGTTTTTTTAGCTAAAGTAACATGCTTCGGGCAGAGCTTTTAGATGATTGTACCAAATTTTTCGTCAACCCTTTTTTTCCAGAGTTATCAAGATCAGCTTTTTATAGGTATCTTTCAGCGGATACTGAGACAAATTCGGCAAGCATCATAAAAAATATTTTTTTCTGAATTTAAAACGATCAAAAATTTATTAACCGTTTACGCGATTGTATAACTCTGAAAAAAGAAGGGCTGACAAAAAATTTGGTACGATCATCTTAAAGCTCTCATTGAACCATGTTATTTAAACTAAAAAAAATTCTGATTGAACCATTAACAGCAGAATAATTTAAGCTGATCACGTTTCGTGGTTCAACTTGCGTATAACACTTTGTAACTATAGCAGTTAACCCTTTGCACTCAAAACTATTTTAACTCGAAAATTAAACATTTCTTCCAACCTAGAATATTTCGATTCTACATTTTTTTCTTCATTTTAGGAATGTGAAATTGATATAATACGTCATAAATACTTAAATGTTCAGTAATTGATTAGATACCAACTTATTTAATAATATAAACAATATTTTGAATAATGGTACAGCACTTTTCAGTGGCGACTCTGAGTTACCACTCGAGTGCTAAGGGTTAAAACTGCTAACTGATCTTCCCCATAGCGTATTTACAACTATATTAAGATTTCGACTATTTAGTTACATGTACAAATTCTAGTGGTGGCTAATGACCTTGATGCGACCGGTATAAATAAACATGTTAAAAAAAAGTATTCTAGCATTTTGGAAGTGTCCTGGTCTCGCGTCGCGGTCTCTAAGAATGCTTGATTAGAAATATAGGTTTCAACAGAAAATCTGATTTGCAATCTCTACAGAGCTTTTCAAGGTCAACCTCTTCCGTATGCCGGAAACTCTACGGAGACGTTCTGCTCCGATGAAAATGGGAAAATTCGACCGTTCTCCTTCAGTTTTGCGAGTTCCCGTCGAGTGCTCGAATTCCGTGCGAAAATAAACGATGACGGCGTAAAACGCGGGTAAAATATGGAACGAGACCGGGAACATCGTTGGGCAGGGAACGTGTCGGTTCGCGGAATACGTCGTAACGACGCCTCTGACCTCGCACGCGCGTTCCCGCGTTTATTAGGTAACGCGTTGCGACCGGCCGCCAGTTATCTCTCGTTCCTCGCGAGCAAGCGAGCGAACGCGCGCACACGCGAAACGAGCCAGGAATCTTGGGGACAAAAGCGAAGCGAACGAGCTTGAGAGACCCGCTCCCTCCCGAGACCGCTTTAATTGCTCCTAATTTACCAGCCGGATTCCATCGGATTTATTCTCGTCCCAGCGCGCACCAAAAATAACCGGCCCGAACTGGCACGCGCGATTGTTTAATTTAGACCGGCTGACTTTTTCTCCCGACGCCCCTTCTTCGCACCCTTCGCGCCGATGCGATGCGAGTCTCTTCGCGGTTATGATGCACGCCTCGGAAAATCCTCATCGAAATTCATCCAGTTCGCTTTCCGTTCTCCAATGGTATTTCTGAGAATAATTATTTTATTATCGACTGATTGGACAAATCAGCGCAATTCGTTCAATTTTTTCTGAAGATCCTCGACGATTTTCGTCCTGCAAGAAGAAAAAAGGTCAGCTGTGGAAATCCATTTTTCCTCAAAGTGAGACACATTTTAAATTAACGTTAATAGACGCGAGTAATACGGAATAACAATGATTTCGTGCAACGAGAATAACAATGAAGTTTTCAGCCAACTGCACTAAGCGAATTCAGACGTTAATCAGTATTTACAGCTTATCGTTCGAACTATAGGAAAAACAAGGAACGTGTCTGCTAACATTATTCAAGGTTCAAGCAATCCTACAAGTCTGTGAACGATAAGGAAGGCCAGATAATCGTTCGTTTAACGTTCGTGGAATGCTATCGAAATTGCAGTTTAAAATGTTAGAAATAGAGGCTGTTTAAACCGTCCTATCTACGTCTTTAGGCCCGCTACTGTTGCCATAACGTTAATAACGTAACCCGCACACGCGCACGCACACGGCTCGGTTACCCAGTGTCAAATGCGCTTTCCAAGTCACCGCAGTGCTCCGTGATCCTCGACCACAAAGCACCACCACGCTGTCGAGTCGAAAAATCATACGAGAGTCCACCTGGCCCGATTGGTTCACAGGCGATCGCTTGGTAACCCAGAAACCGTTTCGCACATAACGGCGCGAACCCCCCAATTACAACCCCCTCGGATCGTACAGGCGAAGCCGCAAGTTCGGAGCACGCCAATATCGGGAAGCAATAAAATCGTGGGGGTCCGTAATCGGCTCACCCTCTGGAAAAGGGCAAACCAACGGGAAACCGATTTTTCACGGTGCCCCCTCGTAATTCTGTCGTCGGTGCCCTCGGAAGCGGGAGACCGTGGGCAACTTCGACTCGTTAGGCGATTGAAGGAAAATTTAGGTGATCGGTGGGCTGGATGGACTACGGGGAAAAACCCCCTTTGGCACCTGTCACTCTTTCCAAACGGGGGCACACGGTTGTCGGACTCGACGGGGGGCTGGCGACGACAACAGATGTTATTTTAACGCCGGCGTTTCCAGCTCGTAGCTGCCAAAATCCGTCACGGTTTTCCTTCGCGGTGAACCTCGATTAATTGGCTCGACACCTGGATTCTGGGACTAATCACTAGACTGCAGATTTTTATGCAAAATAAAGATATTCTCTCATAAAAATGATATTCTCAATTGTCGGAAGCAGTAGCTAAATGAAAATTCATTTCACCCATTAACGATCTTTTCACATTGAAAACAACCATGGCAATATTCTTGGATTTTTTAATTTCAATTAATTTCTTCGTAAATGCATAAAAATCCGCAGTCTATTAATAACGGACCCCTCATAAGACCCTGGACAAAATTCCAGTAGAAAAGCAAAGGTTGCGAGAAACGAATAAAAATTCTAACCGGTTTCCAAAATATGCGGAATTCTCCGTCAAGGAAAGAAGCGATTTTCACAGCGTCCTACACGGACGATAAATTTTTATTAACTCGGGGAAAGACGTGGTACGGATATAAATTACGAGATAATTGTGTGCAACTATGCCGGGCGTCGCTTCTGCTACAAAACACCGCGTTAAGGTCAGAGGAGGTGTCCGCCATTTTTCTCAACAATTTATCTCGGGACAGCAGCGCGGTCCACTTACACGAATCAGCCGGTATAATGATGCGAGCAAACGAGCTGTGCAACATTCTCGCATGGAACATGAAAAATTGCGAAGGGCGGACTGTTGCGGGAGATAAGGGAGCCTCGGCGAGCGAGCGCCGCCATATTTGCGGGCTTGTAAGCGGAAGAGAATGCAACCGTGTTGACTAATATTAATCGGTAGATGATAAATGCCAGAGCGGCGTTGGTTCGATCCGAAAGCGGGGGAAGAGCGATTACACGGACAATGCGGAGCGTTTTCCGCACCGCGTCGCGCGTGATGCGCGAACGGCTACCTGTCAGCGGTGAATAAACTACAACAAAGTTGATAATTAATCGTAACCGGGCATTAATCACGTCGCTGTTGATCCGTTGCGCCGCGTGTATCAAACGCACGCGGAGAAAATATTTAATCACGTCCTCTCGGCCGTTAACTTTTCCGTGCATCCTAAGCGTAATTAATTGTTTCTAAACGGGGTTTGTCGGTTTGGTTGTTATTCTTCGTTGTTGTTAATGGATCGTTCGCATGGCCGGTTAACCAGCGTTCCCCGTTCAGAATCGGGGATTGTTTCCGTTGCCCGGTCGCCGCGTTGTTCTTCCTCGTTAACGGATCAAGCGTCGACGGGCTAATTCGTTCCGCCGACGAATTCGAAGAACTTTTCCAACTCCAACGGTCATGAGTGGACTCCGGATTTCATGCATTTATGACAAAAATGAGTAGGTGCAATTTGAAATAGATAAAAGATTAAAAGACTTTAAGGGTATTAACGTATTATTTTTACTTCATTAAAATTATTAGTGAGAAATATAAATGTATATTTAGCTTCTGTGTCTTGCAATTGATGCACAAACTTTTTATTTTGCATAAAGATCCAGACTCTAGTCATGAGAAACAACATCGTTGAGGGACTGAAAGATCACGGAAGGTCAAAAAAAAAAAAGAAAAAAACGCCAAGAAAATCTGGAAATACGGAAAATAGCATATTCTATAAAACACTCTTCTCCCCTTAGCTCTTGCTTTTCCGACTCTCGGTGTCTTTTCTCGGGAATTGTTCCGGGCGGCTGCGGGGGACAAAGTTTCGCGAGCTGAATGATTTCCGCGGAAGTGGGGACAAAGTGAACGAAAGAAGGAAAAGCGAAAGCGCTGAATGAAGTTGTAGCGTGCGTGGAATCCTGCCGCGCGTCGCCGTCGCTCGTGGAGCCTCTCTCGGGTGATGAATACTCGCTCGGTTACGCGAAAAAGGACAAAGACAAGGCGGGCGGGTGGGGAACGGTTGAAACTAGGCTGCCGGAGGAAGTTGGACCGATGAAGAAGGGCCACGGGTAAATGAAGGTGCTCTCCCGACACAATGGCGGGGCCCGTATACGCACTCCAGAGAGAGAGAGAGAGAGAGAGAGAGAGAGAGAGAGAGAGAGAG